>CM071961.1:11369554-11969554 GCA_036784905.1 Acrossocheilus fasciatus
TGACCTGTGGCCTATTTATAGGCCTATTCTAAAGCCATGATTGGTTGGTGTTAAATAAAGCAATGAGTGTTTGTGCATGTGAGGAGTTATTGTGAAGCACTGATGAATTAGTGTGGCGTTTTAAATGGTTGGAAAAGGAAATCAAGATACTTCCTGTCAGATTTTTGTGCGTTACATAAAGAGTTGTGTGTTGTGTGTGTCAAATGCCGAGAATTAGTGTAAGGTTTTGCAGATTTGGTGTGTGCTTCTGCTGTTTGAGTGTCAGGTTTCAGAAATTGTGTGACAAGTAAAGATTTAAAAAAAAAAAAAAAAAAAAAAAAAAAAATGTAAATAGAGAATTATGTGTTGTGTTTTGCAAAAAGTGTTTTATGAAATTGAAAACTGAGTCACAGGCCAAGAATTAGTGCATGGTTTTGCGGATTTGGTGTGTGGTTCTGGCATTTGAGTGTCAGGTTTCAGTGTGACAAGTGGTAAAGATTTTGTGTGTACGCAGTTGAAAAAAAAACTGTAGTAATAATAATAATAATACAAATATTTTTACAACCCCTATATAATGAAATAATAGGTATACCCTTACATATTTAATCAGGACTTCAATGTCTGTTTCAGTAAGCTTGAAGGGTGTGTGTGTGTGTAAAACTGAATCAGAAATGCATTAGATCACCTCCTCTGTAATGTCTATTAAAAGGTAAGCTTCAGGTCACAGGTTTAGAGGAGGGATTCACATGAAAGCTTGGAGATTATGTGTGTTTGTGTATTTTTCTGCATGCCCACACTAGTAGAGCATTTCAGACAGCATGTTCATTCTGTCGCTCTCTCACTGACACCCTTTCATGTCTCTTTCTCTCACATACACATATATACTTACACAGGCTGATTAACTACGGGGAGGAAGAGGAAATCATATAAATCTTAGAGCTTTGAGACACAATGTTTAAGTATAAATCAGCACAGCACCTTTCATGGTGAGTGAGGGGAGTGCCTGAAAGGAAATGATTATCAGCGCGGCTGAGAGAAAGAGACGGTGACTGAGGAAGGGAGGGAGAGAGAGAGAGGAAGAAAAGTAGCAAGACTGTTTAACTGAAATGTCTCACTGAGTGATTTGTGAAGTCTGGAGAGATGGGCTCACACACACATAAACTCATTTTCTCAAAGCAAAACTAACACCCCAAACTATTTAGTATGTTATAATGCAGTGCACATAAAAATTGTACTATTCACCCAGCACTTTTACACAACTTTTAAAAATAAAAATAAGGAACGTCCTATTCAAAATTGGACATTAATTAATATGTATAAATATTAATAATTAAAATAAGAAAATGTTCAAAAACAATTCGAATGTTGAAAATGACAAATCGTGCCTTGGAAAAAGTAACTGAACTAGGCTTTTCAGCTGAAGCAGGCATACTAAAATGACTAAAAATGAAACAAAAATAGGCTATTACAGATGGATAGATAGATATCGTCGTCTGACATGATTCTCTCGCGTATCTCACGTAGGCAGCATGTTATTTCAAACACGTGCTTTCTTCACTCTCTTTTTGTACTACAGCGCCCTCTAGTGCTCAAAACCTGCAGTTTTCTTTAACAACACGATATGCATTTTCAACGGGTTTAATTGCATTACAATTTTATTATGACGATGACTATTTTTTTGTACTTCAAAAATTCTAAAATATTGAATTTTGAATAATTTTGAGATATTGAATAAAATTCAAGAGTTTAAAAATATTGATTTGTCTCTTAATACAACAAAGGACTTTTAAAGTCACCTGATTCAGAGTAATGAGAGTATAATCGATAATGTTGAGATCATATCTAAGTGAGTGTCTGCATCGATTGACTTCACTGGAGGGCTTGTTTATGATTTCACAGCTGCCATCTCTGGCATTCTGAGTCAGCCCCATTCACAGTTTCATTACACATCTCTCCCTTTAGACAGGATGACACCGACGCCATGATGCACTCAGCTCTATTCTGGTATAAGACTACATCAAAACAATTCAAAACAACCTCTACTAAACATGAAATTAATTAAACAAAACATGAGAGAAATCAAGAGAAAAAAATATATAAAAACAAAACAAAAAAGTAAATATGTGACCCCGGATCACAAAACCAGTCATAAGGGTCAATTTTTCAAAATTGAGATTTATACATCATCCGAAAGCTGAATAAATAAGCTTTCCATTGATGTACTGCATGGTTTGTTAGGATTGGACAATATTTGACCGAGATGGAATATTTGACTGAGGGTGCAAAAAAATTGCCTTTAAAGCTGTCCAAATGAAGTCCTTAGCAATACATATTACTAATCAAAAATTAAGATTTAATATATATATGGTAGGAATATAAATATCTTCATGGAACATGATCTTCACTTAATATCCTAATGATAGGTTTTTTTTGATTGGTTTTGTCATCCAGGGTCACATATTAGAGTAAGCTGCTGTATCAATGACATCACCATCATATATATCCTCTGTTACCCAGGACAACAGTTTAAATGAATTAGTTGCCATGGTAACAGCAGCATCCTTGCCTGGAATAAAGAGCTAAATTAATGTTTTGCTCATTTTTTTCTATTACACTGCAGACATCTTGACCCTTAATATCAACAACACGGTGTCAAACTATTTTTGTTTTTTTTTCTACAAAAGCACTAGGCAATGACTCCAGTAAGATGTTAAACACAGAAACGCAAACTCTGGCAACAAGCTTTTATTTATAGAGACCTATCATAGATAGACTCTTTGAAATGAATGGGATCTCTTATCCTCATGTAACTTGGATTGTTGAGCCATGTATGCGCTCACATTAAAAACTACACCCATGCTGACCCAGTTTTCTGTCCAAGTTATGCTAAAACACTTTTGGGAGAACCACACCACAACTTTTGCGATCATGTCCACCGGTTTAACAAATGTGATGTCAAAACACAGAAAAGAAGGCAATAACAGGCAAATAGTCTCACCTCTCGTGTGCGTGTGTATGTGTGTGTGTGTGTGTGTGTGTGTGTGTGTGTGTGTGTGTGTGTGTGTGTGTGTGTGTGTGTGTGTGTGTGTGTGTGTGAGTGCCTTTTTGAGCTCTGCTGACACCTGCTCCCTAATATCACATATGACATACCAAAATAGACTGATGCTGGACAGAGTTCAGAATCTCTCCCTCTTCCTCTCTCAAACATACACAACAAAGCCATCATGACATTTTTTTTTTTCATAAAAAGCAAAATATTGAATTTTTAGGCTCACGTATGGGCTATTACTAATATTTTTAATAAATATCTTATATTGTTAATATAATTACAATTTAATTATTCTATGTCATTATTTATAGTTGTAACTTGTATATTATTAATATTATATTATTTGTATTAGCCTACTAATTAATTTAAACTTACAATATTTTATATTAACCTATTAATGCTTCATTTTGATGTAAAAGACCCGTAGGCTCAATCAACTTATAAACTGAATGCATGTTGACTTGCATCAGACCATTGCAGTATGAGTAAGCAAAATAAGCTATGATGGTCTCCTCCATCACCTCCGTTAATACTGTCAAACACAAACAAACAATTGATACGAGAGAGAGAGAGAGAGAGAGAGAGAGAGAGAGAGAGAGAGAGAGAGAGAGAGAGAGAGAGAGAGAGAGAAGGGGGCGCGTGTATACTCACAGAGGCGGCGGATCCAGCAGTCGCACATACCCTGTAATTTTCGGTAAGCGGTAACCGGAGAGAGAACGAGAGACAAAAGCGACTGAATGAATCGGCGGGATCTGGTGATAAACTCCAGCTTGGCTCTGAATGGGAGCTAATGACACCGCACTCAGTTAACGCTCGGGTGCCGGATCGAGCTGCTAGTTCATTCACGGGCGGTAACGGGACCGGCCCACACCGTCACATCCGTTAAATACACCGATTCCCGTACCGGCCAAACATGAGCATGCGGGACTTCCCACCCCACTGAACCGACTGACCCTGTATAAATCATCAAAATAATGAAATATTCGTTAAATAATAGCCTAATTAAAAGGAGAAAGAATAATAATAATAATAATAATAATAATAATAATAAAGTAGCCTAAAAGCCAATGTAAAATGACCAATGTTGTCTGTTCAAGTCTCTGTTCAGTGTAGTTAGATTTTAAATATAGCTGCCCATAATTACAAAATCTTAACTCTTAAATATTTACAAAAATACATTCTCACTTGATGAAGCCATTAAAAATGTTTGCATAATATATTTGTAAAGAAGGAGTAATGCTGTTTCAATCCACAGGACATGTAAACTTTTCAAAAGTAGGCCTACATCAGCAGTTTATACTTTATATATTTAATTAAGGTCACGTTTTACTATCCTATAAAAAAAAAATTGTTTAACAGGTAGTTTTTGTTTTGTTTTGTTTTTTACTGCACTATGACTATAGCTACAACTCATAGGGTCTATTTATTATGTATTATTTATTTAAACCTTTATTAGGACCAAACAAACTTGACTAAAGACATGACAAGCTCCTGTAGAAACTCACATCTGTAGTTTTATATAACAGGGTTTTAATCATGTTTATGAGTTTCTGCTCTAAAACAGATTCTAAGCATGCCCTTCAGTGATGCCTCTAGCAACATAAAACATGAATTTTTCTGGTGCATTAAACATTAAACAGTGTTTGTGCTCAAGCCCGCCCTCACGCGGCGGAAAAACCCAACTGTTTCATCTCTCAGTCTCCTCTTCATCACCTATGACTTCCTCAAGAGCTGAGCCTCCCTTTCTGTAATCCTTTATAAACTTTTTCCCCACAGTAATTCCATGCATCTTGAAAAGAAAAGCCTTATGACATACTCCTAGAAGCTACACTGTAAAAAAAAAAAAAATTCTTTAGTTTTTACAAAATAATTTTGGCAGCTGTGGTTGCCAGAATAATTTAGTAAAAAATACAGAAAAACTGTAAACACATTTACAGAACAAACTGTAAAATTTACAGTATAAAACTGTAATTTGCAAACAAGGAAATTTGAATGTAAACCAGTAAATTCAACAACACACACTGCTATTAAAATCTGTTTTGTCCCTTTAACATACTGTCAACCACCATAATAACGCAGGTGGTATAAGAGAAAGCCACATGAAGAATCAAAGCTCTTCACAAGCTTCACCACCATCAGAAGTATATACTAATAGAAGGTGCGCAGAGTCATTCACGCAAACACAAAACACCATCATGGTAACACACGATACTTAAATAATGCAATAAACTTTCATTAAACAACAGAAGATGTAGCATAAAGCCCAAATGCACATAACTGATAACAAAAAGCATTAAAAAACATGATTATTTAAACAAAATACTTTCAAATATGCAGTGTCATGCAGGGAATTCTGGCAATATCAGTTTACCGTTTTTGACTGTACATTGTGCATTGATTTGTTATTTTTTTACTTCTAAAAACTGCACAATTAACAGCATTTTACTGTATGTCATTTTATAAAATTAACATGTAAAAATTACATGAAATGTCTGGTTAGATCTTTTACAGTTTTTCCCTGTATATAGTACGGGAAGCGATTTTTACAAAAAAAATTTTTTTACAGTGTATATAAGATGATCTCTCATAGACACAACAATTTTCAACATAATGGTTCAGATTTAAAGATAACATGATTAATTTAGAGAGAAACTTTAGAAACATGATTTGCCAGATTTTAGGATTTGCAGTAGTTAAGTCGACTTCAAATGTCCACAGAAGCTGTTCTATTATGTCAAATAAATGTTTCTTTTCAACTTTCTAATCATCAAAAAATCCTGAAAAAAAATATATCACCGCTTTGACAAAATCATATGCATTACAATTGTTCTGAACAAAAAAATAAAAATAAAATAAATAACTGTTTCTTTAGCCACAAATCAGTGATATGAAAATCTAAAGGATCATGTGACACTGAAGACTGGAGTAATGATTGCTGAAAATTCATATATTTTATAATATATTTAAACAGAAAAAAAGAGTTATTTTAAATTGTAATAATATTTCACAATATCCCCGTTTCAAATAAAAGCAGCATTGAGCTCTGAGACACTGTTTATGTCAGTGATGAATGAGATCAAGAACAGTGACATCTATCTCTCTGGACCTCGGAGCACTCACTATAGTGCTGATCTGGGGCTGGTGTTTCCTTGTAAGCTAGAGGCATGAAAGCATTATATCCCATTACCCTCGAGAAAGAAGCAGACAGAAAAGGAGAGAGATGGACCGAAAAGCAGATAATGCACACAAAAAGAGAAATTCTCAGACAGACGGGAAGTTCTAATCCTTTAATGCTGTGGAAATGACATTTAGATCAAAGCTGCTAAAAGGACAAATGCGATACACACATTTGTGCGCATCTGTGCGTGTGTGTCTATGCGTGTAACTTGGTATATGGGACAGCTGTAAAACTCTGACGTATCATTGCAGGAGTTTATACAATAGCTCTCATCCTCAAATCTGATTGGTCGAGCCACTTTCCAGAAGTGCTGATATACAGATCAACAGCATCTATTAATGTTAGTTAATGGGCCTGAGCTAACATGGACTACCAATGAACAGTTGTATTTTTATTAACAACCGCTAACAAAGATGAATAAATACTGTAACAAATGTATTGGTCATTGTTGATGTTAGTTAATGCATTAAATAAACGGAAATGGAAAATTATTGTGAAGTGTCACCAAACTGTTTGTGCTTACAGTACTCAGCGATATGGTCAAGAATATTATCAAAAGCTATTATATTTTTAAAAAAGATTCCTATATATAATATTGATATTTATAACAACGTTAATTATACCATTCATGGGGGTGGGAAATGTATTCTACATGTTTGTTAGACCTCAAGAACGAATGTCTGTTTACAAGTAAACTCCAGAGATCAAGCTATCTTTTAAATCATTTATTTTTTTCTAAATTAATATAAAATTATAATAAAAACTGGTGTCCAATAAAGTTAATTAATAAACAATTTAACAATTTAATCATCTTTTTAAAATGTAATTATATAAAAATATAACAATTAATTTACAACAAAACAAGACTGCATGAATGAAAAAAAATATCATGGTTGTGTGATTTTTTGTTAATAATAATAATAATAATAATAATAATAATAATAATAACCAATGTAATATTTGTAAAAAAAAATTAATGGCAATAAAATAATACAAATAATAATTATTATTATTATCTTTAATGTAGAACAACTCTGATCATCAAAATGTAGACTTAATATCAAAAATGCATAAAAAGTTAATTTTTGATATCAATATTGATATCAGTATCGATTTAATGCCCAGCCGTAGATCTGAGTGATTTTTCAGTCCAGAGGTGATTTCTCTCACCAATAAAATGGAATATTTTCAACTAACTGTCCAGATTTAGTCAAAAAAGTAGATTGCTCAATATCGACTTCTTGTTTGCAGAACGTTTTTGTGAGTATAAAAGCAATATCACACTCGTGACTATTTCCACACACTTCCCTTCCCACACACATACACTTGTGACCAAAGGGAAATTAACCAAGCTATAACATCCACATATTCACAATATAAACATATTTCAACCTGGAAATGTATGCTCTCAGCCAAGACTGGAGGTTTTTGTTTGTTTGTTTTTGAGCTTTTAGCTCCCTATGATCGATTTCTTCTGCGACAATGAGTCAATAATGTGTATTTGTTGTGTGTTTGTGCAGTAATAAAGCCTGAGGAAAAACATCAGGTGTGCTTGTGTTTCATTTAGTGTACATCTATATAAAGCATATTGGCTGTTTGTTTTCATTTTGCCTTCAGGTCATGTGTTCTGCCAGTGACTCCTCATGAAGGCCGTTCATATTGACAGTGATTTAACCGCTGGAGATTGGCAAGCTGCTGTACTTGTTGTTCCTTGTCAGAAATCCAGTACAACTCCTGTAACCAACCGCATCATGAGGTGGATCATGTGAGCACGACTGTTTAAACTCTCACATCACACCAGCATTCATTTGCATAATGCATCAAACCAAAGTGTTGCATAGAATTTGCTTAACGTTTCGTCACCAATGGTGTCATTCCTGGCCTTAAATCGCCAACTCTCATTGAAAATGAACTACACTCTTGGAGGAGAATTTTACTTCTCCCACATAATAAATCTAACTGCCAAGCTAAAACCTTCTACACCGTTTGTTTGGGTCTTTCTCCAATCGAATTGATCACTCCATGCCTGTTACTAACAAGAGGCCTCCTTAGCACAGGCTAAATACCCTGTCAGATAATGGCCACCAGTAATGGTCAAAAACAGTCATAAATAGGCCTCAATGGATCAAACAGGTGCATAAAAATGGACTAAAACAGTTTTAACAACTCAAACAGCACCACTTTCATATAAATGGAAAGGAGTTGGAGATGGGAGAGGTTTTTTTAAGCAACTATTCAGCTTCACTTCCATGTCTGCAATATACTATATGTTTTGATCCATTGTTGAATTATGATCTAAAAAAAAAATAAAGAAGAAGAATACAGTGACTTTTAGTACTTTTAATATTAAACTGTGTGTATTAACGGAAATGTGTGCTAAAATTATGTTTAAAGAAATGTACAAAAATAAATACAATTGAAAAAACTTTAACGAGACTAGGTTATATTGTACACAGTGCAAACATTTCTGGTCAGTAAGTTAAAAAAAAAAAAAAGTTTTCTTTTAAAAAAGTAATTAATTTTACAGTGTAAAAAGTGATCAGTTGACTTAACTTTAAAAAATTGAGGAAACCCGTTGCCTTAAAATTATTAAGTAAATAATCATTTTAAAAAAATTTAAAAAGTTAAGTGAACTTGACAATTCACTTAACATATTTTTTTTAATTATCATTTACTTAAAAATGTTAAGGCAACGGGTTTCCTCAATTTTTTTAAGTTAAGCCAACTTATCACTTTTTACAGTGTACTAGTACTAATTAAACTCCAATGATTTCTGAAGGATCGTGTGACTCTGAAGACTGAAGTAATGATGCTTAAAATTCAGCTTTGCCATCACAGGAAATTGCTATAATTGTTCACAATATCACCATTTTTCACTGTATTTTTGATCAAATAAATGCACCTGTTGTGAGCAAAAATTCAATATATCTATATCTATATATCTGTATCTATATCATCTATATCTATATCTATATATATATATATATATATATATATATAGTGTTATATAAACATTACAAATATTATAGTATTGGTTGGTTGTCAATAGTTCCAACTCCCAAGTGTAAGATACATGACTTTAACTCAGAAACTGCATGATATGAACTGCAAACACCCAAACCCAGAGAGCAGACTTTACTCCCTCATTTCAAAAGTCCACTGCACGACTGATTTTTATTTAATTGATTAAGTGAATAATGGCCTGCAAAAGCAATGATGTCTAATCCTGATTGACTTTTTTTATCAGTGATTTAGGCTTGTGAAGAAGAGTTCACAAAAAAGCACACACATGGGACACAGTCGATAATGGAGCTTTTTTTTTTCCATGCAGAAGTCATTCCCCAAATCCCAAAATCTCGTCTCCATCTATTATGTTCCTGTCTGTTTCCTCTCCCTCATTCTAATTTGTCTCAACAGTTCTTTCTCTTTCTCTCCAGCCTCCCTTCGTCCCACTTGTCTGTAAATGTTTTTAATTAGCTGACTACGACCCTGATGACAGTGTGACGAGGAGAAAGAATGAGACTCTCTAATCGCTGTAATTAAACAACACGCCACACAAGAGAGAAGGAGGGAAGAGACCTTGGCTCTCTTCATACAGATGAAGTGACAGAGAGAGTGAAGGATGAAGGAGGAGAAAAATACTGTTGGGAGGGAAAGTAGGAAGGTTGTACATTTTTCAACGGTACACTCTTAAAATAAATGTTTCAAGAAGGGTTTTCACAGAAATGCCATTGAAGAACCATTTTTGGGTTCCCTAATGAACCTTTCAGTGAGTAGTTCTTAAAATAAAAATTTTTTCTTAGTGTGAAGAACTTATTCATAATTTAAAGAACCATTTTCCACTACAAAGAACCTTTTGTGAAATGGAAAGGTTCCACGGATATTTTTTTGGTTTCACACATAATATTGTGATCCCAGAGCGCTTCTAAACAATGAGAAAACAAGTAAAAATTAAAATTATATATATATATATATATATATATATATATATATATATATATATATATATATATATATATATATATATATTCTCTCCAAGGTACAACTTTTTTTTCCTTATTCTTCCTTAACTGTTGTAAATTCTTTTTAAATACATTTTTATATCTTGTTTTTATTATTATTATTATTATTTAATTCCTTGTTTTTATTGTTGTGACTTTTTTTAAAAATGACTTTTTCACTTCCTTTTACATAAAGCCTTGCTTATAAATCGTATTTATATAATCCTAATTAATTATTATAAATAATTAGTAATAAATACAATAAATTATATTTTTATTATATTTCGAAATGTTCTGTGTTACAAAATCAGGTGGTTACACCACCCAGACAGTTTTGAGTTTATACTTATGTAAAATAAATAAATAAATACATTTTAATATGGAAATTGAAAACTTGTTTCTCATAAAAACCTCACTAACCCTAGTGACAAACCTGTTATTAAAGCTTCAGAAATAGCAGTTGTTTTATCAGGTTTTAAGGCTCTTGTACCTGTACTGCTCTGGATGGTTCTAACAGTTGTAGTTCGAGGTGGTGAGATGGCCTGACGCGTCGCTCTCTCCTCTTCCTCCTGCGAGCAGCCCTTTTCGATGGCCCGCACGTAACTGTGGCTCCTCATGCGGAAGCATCCGGACCCCGGCAGATCCAAAGCATCCACGGCCTTAGACTCCATCTCACTGAACACACTCTCACACACAGCCTCAATCTGCCCGTTTACTTCCACCTCGCTCACCTGCAGGGGGAGACAACGCGTCACCACATGCTGTCATATTACCCCTTCACCCTTCTGTCATGGGATAGTAAACACTCCTGACTGAATGAGCAGGTTTCAAGATGTTAGCTCAAGGCTTACTCATGTAAAATGACTTTAAATTATTGTAAGAAGGCAGAGGAACCTAGTGAGATCGTATGAAGTTATTAAATGCTGCTTTTCTAAAGATCTACTAAAACACATTTGACTTTTCATGCTAAAATTAATCCCGGATTAAGGTGAATTTTAACCCTAGGCAACGTTTCATACATTTTCAAAGATGTTTAGCATGACTTTTAGTCCTGAGTAATGAAAACCTGTTCAAGAATTGCAGTATACTAAAGGTATGGAAAGGGATGAACAGTGTGAAATAACCAAATATTAAATTAACCAAGGGTTGAAAATGAACAATTCATTCATATTGTGGAAAAACAAAGTGTTTTTACTATAGTCAGCATATTATAAAGAATGGATTCACTTTTAAAATGCACACACACACACACACATATTATATATACTGTATATATATATATATATATATATATATATATATATATATATATATATATATATATATATATATATATATATATATACATACAGGTGCTGGTCATATAATTAGAATATCATCAAAAAGTTGATTTATTTCACTAATTCCATTCAAAAAGTGAAACTTGTGTATTATATTCATTAATTACACACAGACTGATATATTTCAAATGTTTATTTCTTTTAATTTTGATGATTATTACTGACAACTAAGGAAAATCCCAAATTCGGTATCTCAGGAAATTAGAATATTACTTAAGACCAATACAAAGAAAGGATTTTTACAAATCTTGGCCAACTGAAAAGTATGAACATGAAAAGTATGAGCACGTACAGCCCTCAATACTTAGTTGGGGCTCCTTTTGCCTGAATTACTGCAGCAATGCGGCGTGGCATGGAGTCGATCAGTCTGTGGCACTGTTCAGGTGTTATGAGAGCCCAGGTTGCTCTGATAGTGGCCTTCAGCTCTTCTGCTTTGTTGGGTCTGGCATATCGCATCTTCCTCTTCACAATACCCCATAGATTTTCTATGGGATTAAGGTCAGGTGAGTTTGCTGGCCAGTTAAGAACAGGGATACCATAGTCCTTAAACCAGATACTGGTTGCTTTGGCACTGTGTGCAGGTGCCAAGTCCTGCTGGAAAATGAAATCTGCATCTCCATAAAGTTGGTCAGCAGTAGGAAGCATGAAGTGCTCTAAAACTTCCTGGTAGATGGCTGCATTGACTGTGGACTTCAGAAAACACAGTGAACCAACACCAGCAGATGACATGGCACCCCAAACCATCACAGTCTGTGGAAACTTCACATTGGACTTCAAGCAACATGGATACTGTGCCTCTCCACTCTTCCTCCAGACTCTGGGACCTTGATTTCCAAATAAAATGCAAAATTTACTTTCATCTGAAAAGAGGACTTTTGACCACTGAACAACAGTCCAGTTCTTTTTCTCCACAGCCCAGGTAAGATGCTTCTGACGTCGTCTCTGGTTCAGAAGTGGCTTGGTAGCCCTTTTCCTGAAGACGTCTGAGCGTGGTGACTCTTGATGCACTGACTCCAGCTTCATTCCACTCCTTGTGAAGCTCTCACAAGTGTTTGAATCAACTTTGCTTGACTGTATTCTCAAGCTTGCGGTCATCCCTGTTGCTTGTGCACCTTTTCCTACCCAAATTCTTCCTTCCAGTCAACTTTGCATTTAATATGCTTTGATACAGCACTCTGTAAACAGCCACATCTTTCAGTAATGACCCTCTGTGACTTACCCTCTTTATGGAGGGCGTCAATGTTCGTCTTCTGGATCATTGCCAAGTCAGCAGTCTGCTCCATTAATGTGGTTTCAAAGAACAAGAGATACCGGAATTTATACTGTAGGGATTGTAATTAATTGAAACTCAAATGTAAATATTCTAATTTTCTGAGATACTGAATTTGGGATTTTCCTTAGTTGTCAGTTATAATCATCAAAATTAAAAGAAATAAACATTTGAAATATATCAGTCTGTGTGTAATGAATGAATATAATATACAAGTTTCACTTTTTGAATGGAATTAGTGAAATAAATCAACTTTTTGATGATATTCTAATTATATGACCAGCACCTGTATACAGTATGTGCAGTCATAAATAAATAAATATACATATATATATATATATATATATATATGCAGTCACATATATACACACACACACACACACACACACACACACACACACACACACACACACACACACACACACACACACATACATATATACATATATATATATATATATATATATATATATATATATATATATATATATTAATTAATTTTAATTTGTACATAAGAATATACATTGTATGATTTATAGCATTGTTTCTTAGATACAATCAACAATAATACATAATATACAATACAAAATATTCATACAAAGGTAAAAATATGTAGCCTATGAATAAATGATAAAATCTGTGTATTTTGTTAATATAATTCAACTACATTATAATTATGATATAATTATATAATATAATTATGATATTAATATACATTATTATTTTAAATAAATAAAAACACTACACAGCAGATACATGCATTCACAATCCAGGGTGTTTTGTTGCCATATCCACCTTTTCAATGTTGGAAAATGTCTTTTATTTTCAGAAATATGTTTTAAACATCATACAAAAGTTTTACAAAATACAAAAGCAAGAAAGAAAATCACAAAGAATAAAAAAGCACAAGTGTATTAGTGTGTTTAAGAAAAAAAGTAATTTGATTTTAACACAGATTTACTTGTAATCAACTTAATGACATCATTTCAGCTTAAAATGTCATGACACCCATAAATAGTAAAATGAATTAACGTCATAGCTGGAATTAGTAATAGGTTAAATATTGATGTAAGATCAATTGTCAGGGGAAAATATGCAAATTGCGAATCTTGAGCTGTCATTTGTTATGTAGGCTCAATTGAACCCTCTAACAGCCAAGCTGCATCTTCAGTGATAAGGGTTAAACACACTAATACAGATAACAGAACAGAAAAAAAAGAGTGCAGAGGGGAGGAAATCTCTACAAGTGAAAGCAAAAATCAGGAATGGCTGCATCACTACTGCTAATTCGACAATACAGCAGTGTAAGAAGTGTGACTGGATTTAGACAGAAACTTATGAGAGGAAGGGGTTTCATGACTTAAGGTTGGAAAGAAAGTGGAAACGGGTTGTTTGGAGGATTCTGTGACTGGAGGACTAATGGTGAGTTGTGATTGGAGGAATAGAAAGCAGAGTGTTTGTCACCGGCTAAAGGAAGACAGGCACCAAGATTTGCTAATCATCTAGTAGCAATAAAACCCCCAAAACCCTCAGAGAAACACACCTACAGTACACCAACACATATGTATGCCTGTACACACATACAGCGCAAACACAATGCCACACATTCACTATACACATGAGGGACCAATAAATAATGTAGTTATTTTGGTGAGCAGACTGAGCTTTTTGTCACTGAAATGATTGATATATCCTCAGGGAGCAGAAAAGACGCACATTCACACACATGCCCAAGGGCAGTGTCTTTTTTCGCGGGTGGGAGGAAGCAGCTCTTTAAAAGGTTAGGGCTGTTGTCAGTCTGAGTGAGCTGTCAGGCTCTGAACACTCACCTTAAAATTGTCTTGGTTGTAAACGCTGCCCGTTACCTTATCCCAGGGCTACAGAAGCTAATCTTGAAAACTCACCTGAAAATCCCATGGCAACAGACACTAATCCTGAAAACTCACCTTGAAAATCCCTTAGCTACATATGCTAACAAGGAAGAACACCACTTAAAATTGCTTAAAAGGCTGTACTGACACCAACTCACCTTGAAAATTACTGTCAAGCATTAAAACTAACAGTGAACATTAGAACTCATCTCCACACACTTATTATTTTGTTACTAGCATATACTCCTCCAGTTAGCAACAACAGCCCATTCTGATAGAGTAGTGTTTGAAGTCTTTTACTAGTATGTACTTGTTGGTAATGGGGGAAATACATTTTGAGTAGACTAGTAAGTCAGCAGTATTGGGCCAAAATATCACATCGTAAAACTGCATATTGACACCACATATCCTTTTGTTGCACATGTCTGAAATCGCATATGAGTATTTTTACTACATACTACATTTGATGATGCACTTTGTGACCGTTAAAAAGGTATGTTCTGCATAGTATGAATGTGTGTAGTATGAAGGAAATGAATGTGTCGTGTGACTTACAGAGTACTGATTATTAATCATTTAAACCCTTTTATTTAAATCTCTCTATCTGCCATGTTTGTAGTTTTTAAAACTTTTTTATTTCTGTTTGTAGTTCTAAGCAAATCTGTGTCCAACGTACAATGAATTGTGGCCAGTTTTATCTGTTAAGAGTTTGCATGGATCTGTAATTCGAAATTTCACTGGAAATAGAAAAGAAAAAAAAAACATCTGGGTACCTCTTGCGCTTTCTGATATGGTAATCATCATGGACTTGTACTGACATCTAGGTGTGTGGAGGCAGCATTACACAAAAATGCTAGTTTTGGTTATAGATGCCATTGTAGAAATGCTCTTTGAAATGGTTTGTTTGCAATTAATTTATTCTGAGTAAAAGTGAGCAATAACAAAGAGGGTAACAGAAATAAAGTAAGTAGTCTTCAGTTAGTCATGTGATCTCAAAATGGCAGCCCCCATGAGGTGGCATGCTCCCATGTAAATGAAACAGCTGTAAATAGGCTACTGATATGGCTAAAGTTTTCATTACATGTGAGTAAACAGTTTTTGGGCGGGGTAAATTTTTCAAAGTGAACTTTTACTTTTATACATTTAAAACAGCTGTGGCAGCTAAAAGCCCAAAGTATACTTCGATAAGGTACGACAAGGTATGTGCACAGTGTGTAAGATATAAATTTAATCAACATAACATGCACATACCATATACCATATACACACAGCCAATTTTTTTTTAAACCGTGTGAACTTTATATGTGCGAGTTGATTAGTTTGCCCAAAAGGTGGCAACACTGAGCCAACGTTTCACAGAAAAAAAGATGAGAATGAATAACACCAACAAACTACTAGAATAATGGAATAATGCCAACAAACTACTTTAATTAATAGAATCAGAATAATAGTAGCAAACAGTAATAATCAGTGATGAGAATAACGGCGTTATAAATAAACGATGTTACTAACGGCGTTATTTTTTTCAGTAACGAGTAATCAAATTAATTACTGTTTCCCCCATTACAACGCCATTACCGTTACTGACAATAAAATGTGGCGTTACTATATTATATTATTAGAATTTTATTTTTCAATTCATCTGAATGGATGGCAGTGTAGCTGTATTTGACGTACCATAAACTCTAGTGTGAAGGCGCATGACTCGCCGTCGCTTGATCTCACATACACGCACGCAAAGAAAGATACAGAGCAAGATAGTCTTTCATAACATGCTGAATTGATGCGCTACATGTAAACGATATTCTTTGTTGTATTTTCCTGTCAAAATAACGGAGTTCCTTTGGAATTCTTCAGCCGGTTTCTCTGGTAGTGGGCGGAACTAATGCGCAAAGGACAATCTCATTGGCTGGCGCTCACCTATTATCGTCCCTGTTTTGATTTCAGCAAATCAATTTGAGCGAACGCGGACAACGTGATTATTATTCATGAACCCAGCAGCTCATTAATCCTTAGTGCGTTTTATATTGATGACAAATATGCATTCATACTTGGTTATTGTCATTACTAAAGTTCTATCGTCATATAATATTATATTATAATGCTTCACTGACTGATGCTAAGTGTCAGTAGATAAATAGTGTAGATTAATGTACAATGTTTTATAATAATAATTTATTATTTTTAGTATCCATTTCATTAATTTAACATTTAATATTGGGGGCATCCAAAGTTATTTGGCATTTGAACATTTTTTTTAAAAAGTAACGCAATAGTTACTTTCCCTGGTAATTAGTTACATTTATAATGATGTAACTCAGTTACTAACTCAGTTACTATTTGTGAGAAGTAACTAGTAACTATAACTAATTACTTTTTTAAAGTAACGTGCCCAACACTGGTAATAATGTGTTCGGTTGTATGCATTCACTAATATTCATGACAAAACTGAAGTATACTTGGGGATTTAACCTTAAGGTCTTTGCACACTGAGTCCGAAATTCTCGTCCAAAATGTTTGCACATTAAAAAATAAATATGACCTCCCATTGTGTGTCAATCACATTTAGACACAGCCTCTGAAACTTTCGTCAGTCAAAAAAAAAAAAAAAAAATTGGATCAGGTTAGATTTTCTGCGTTTTCGCATCCGTAGCAAGCATTATACCAAAAAAACAAAAAAACGTTTTCTGACAGTGTGCAAGGACCTTAATTGTCAAGAAGTACACTAACTAGGGCACGTTAAACACAGTATTCACAAACATACAATTTGTGATGCTAATCCTAAACTTCCATACCATACTGATAGTACGCGAATTAGGATTCTGAATAATGCATGGATGAAGAGATGATAAAGGATTCCATGAGATGATTAATGGGATTGAGCAGAAATTAAGCAAAACTTCTTTTCGTTTGCATGTTTTCCTCCCCTTTGCAAACCTTCTTGAAGGCTGACGTTGAGGAAGGCTCTGGTTGGAAATCACCATTAGGATCTGATCCAGGCCCAGCTGTTGTTTCCCACTGGCATAAGATCAGTATCTTAATGGCGATTTCCACCAGAGAACGAAGGGGGCGATGACCAACCTGGCTGATGGTGCTCATGGCCCTCATGTAACTCTCATTTCGGGAGCGAAATTTGGGCGAGGCCAGCAGACCGGCAGGGTCCAGACTGTCCAAACTGCGGTTGATTGAAACCTCACTCACCGCTCGCAGGTAACTGTGACTCCGGATCTGCAGCTTGGGGGAATGGGACTCCGTACTGATCCTGCAAACAGAGAGAGAGCGAGAACAGGTGTTCAAGTATTTAATGAGGGGTGAGATTACTCTTGTAACTCACACTCATTCATCATGTTCCTGTGGTTTTCCTCCAACAGAGATCTCATACTCATTACTGTTGACCTAAAAACAGCTCGACCTGGTTATGTGTGTGTTAGTGTATTCTTCATATATCTGACACCAATCTAAACATTAACTCCTCCCAATTAGTACTAGCATTTGACTGTTTGTGTTTACATGTGGATGGGCAATCAGGTCTTTGAAACATGAGCACAGAAACACATTAAAACATGAACGCACACAAACACACATTCTATCCCTTCAGGTCGAGTCAATCTTAATTATGGATGTGGCTCTTAAAATAGTATGCAGTTACAGCAAGAAAAAACACACATTAGTCATTCTTCACTGGAGTGAGGAATGTAGAGAGAGAGGGAGGAAAAGAGAAACAAAGTACAAGAATAGATTTAGAGAAGAGATGACAGTGGATGAAATCAATTAAAGCAGCAAATGATGGAAAAACAACAAAATAGTAGATGTTTGCTGAAGTGTACTATGAGAAGGAAAGCATACACAATTAGATCTTGCGGAAAAAAATAGGACAATGCTCATGTATTCTCATTATATGCTGTTATTTCAAGAAGCTCAGCTTTTGACAAAGACGGTTTTTCACATGTTATATGTTATAGATGAATCATTGATATATTTAAAATGTTTAAATTATTTAAACACGGTTCAAATATTTAAACAAAACATTATAGTTTAATATATGTGTAATTAATGACATTGGCCTATTAAAAAATGACACATTATCATCAACTAAAATGTAATTTTTGTCTAATTTTATAACTAATCATATACAATAAATGAATATTGAATATTTACTATGTGTGTTTTGGCAAAATTTGACTAAAAACTTTTTAATAAAAAAATTGCACATAAAAAAATTGATACTGTATGACTCAGGTCCCACATCTGTGGAACTGTTTTGCAGAAATAAAGGAAATATCTGTCTATAATGAGCACAGGCCTCAGGGGATTGCATATTTATTATATAACGCAATAATTTTTTTTCTCTAATATACATGTGGTTGTTTAAACACATATGAGTGTGTATGTCTACTGTATTACTGCGTTTCTGAACAGAAAGTGCGTTTACGGTTCATAGGTTTAGGAATTTCCTTTTTTATTATGCATTATTTATCACCCTAGTTTCATGTACGTGTGTGTGCAGGAGTATGTATATGCATGTTCAAATGTGTGTGTCCATATTTGAGTTCAAGGCACAATGCTCTGATTATAAATATTCAATGCTGCGGCACTTCCTGTCAAGCAGAAAAAGATAAAGAGCACATGACAGGAACCCTACTCAAGTGTTCGCCGTTACCTACACACTAAGAAGGGAGTATCTGAAGAGTTCAGAATGCATTCATTTGGAATACTGATGGCACCATATGCTTGAGTAAATTAAAAATACAAATTGAATTGTCATACTTATACGTAGAAATTATTATAACATGCATTTATTCAATCAAAAATACAATCAAATGTAATTTATTCCTGCGATGGCAAAGCTGAATTTTCATCAATCATTTCTCCAGGCTTCAGTGTCACATGATCCTTCAGAAATCATTCTAGTATACTGACGTGATGCAGTTGTGCTGCTTAATATTTTTGTAGAATCTACAATACATTTTTTTCACCCAACCTCTGATGACTATGAAAGTTTTAAAGAACATCGTTTATTTGAAATGGAAATCTTTTGTAACATTTTTTACTGTCCCTTTTCATCAATTTAATGCATTCTTGCTGAACAAAAGTTGATTATTAGCATGACTATTAATAACATATTAGCTGTTTATTAGTATTTATCCTGCATATTCTAAATCCCTGATCCTACCCAATACCTAAACTTAACTACCTATTAATAAGCAGCAAATTAGTAGTTTATTGAGGCAAATGTCATAGTTAATGGTTTGTTAATTGCGAGAATTGTACCTTAAAATCAAATGTGACGATTAATTTCTTTAAAAAAAAGAGCACTTAAATTTTTACACTGCACGGATGAGCATATGCTGTTGTCACAGCAATGATGCCCACATTATATGAATGCTTTGTTTGCAAAGTTTGCACACAAAAGTGCACATTCACACACACACAGAACTAAAAGCGTGTGTAGATTCTCTTTATAATGCAAATCAGCTTGCTCTCATGAATATGTCTGTGGGATCCTAAAAGTGACTCACTTCATTGTAAATATTCTAAGTAGGATATGTTGTCACTGCATAGTAGCTACACGGCTATAATAGCAATATGCATGTGAGGTTTTAACATAAATACTGAAGCCAAGATCAGTTCCCGCATTAAAAAAGACCCACTTTCAGACGATATAACGGTGTGCAACGCGAAAAATGAAAGGACTTGGAAGGAACTTTAAAGGCGCAGGAAAATTCCCTTTGAAATGACTTTGTTCTGTTGAATTTTTAATAAAGGGGAGAGTGAAAGGATTTCACTGTAGTGGTAAGAGTCTCAGGACATGAAGGGATTTTATATGAAATTGCACCGAGTAAGTGTGTATGCATTTGTGTGTGAACAGAGGTGGATTTAAGGACGGGACTACACTGTCTCCAGAGACCCATCCCAACAGCACTTAGAGATGGTGAAACGCCTGTAAAATACCGTGTTTAAAATGACCCCAGAGAAGATGAGCGTTCATTGAAATTGCAGACGGATCGGCAGGTCCATGCACCTGCACACCAGACGTACACATACAGCACATGCATTTAATTTCCCATGTGATTTCACGGCAACAAAATGCACAAGCTAATACATTTCCAGACTCACTTGAGTGTGGTCATCTCGGTGAGGGAGGGCTGAGTGGCTTTCAGGTAGCTGGCTCTCCGGGCCTGGACTTTGGGTGAAGGTTTAGGGCTGCAGTCTGAGTCTCCACTGTCCTCCTCTGCCATAGCCTTGATGTAGCTGCCGCTCCTCATCCTCCTGCACGGGATCTCGTCATCCTGACCCACAGACGAGAAGCCACCCCACTCATCCTGAGGAACCTGCAGAGAGCGAGAGAAAGTTAGCTTCTCATAAACACCCGATCTGCCTGTAAAACTTAATAATAATGACAAGCTATAAAGCAGTGCATGATGTAGACAGATAATAGAGAATTAATTAGGCAATAAATGAAATCAACTAAACAATTAGATTCATATGATCATTCAAACATGCATTAATGAGCACATTACTTTATAAACAGTTGCAAATTGTAATTATTAATATGTTTATATATAAATATGCTGGCAGTGTTTAAGTATTATTTATGTACTATTATTATAGTACTAAAGGGGTCATGGTATGACAAACCAAATTTCCCTTGATCTTTTTACACAGGAGAGGTATTTGTATTCTTAATACATCCTGCAAGTTTTTCACAACTTAAAATGTCCTCATCATCAATAATAATAATAAAAAAAAACATTTATGTAATAACCCTCAGGCTCATTTTGGATCCCAGTACTTTTTTTCTTTTTTGTAAATTTTAGTACTAATTTTAATTTTAAAAATTAATTCTAATTTTTTTTGAAGTGGTGAAGTAATAATAACTTTCATATTTGATAACTAGGCATATAATAAAATAAATAAGTGAATGAATAAATGTTTTGTAAACAGCTGTTAACTCACCAAATAGTAATTAGTTTAGAAATGCACAGTAAATCTAAATTTAATAAACCAATTAAAACTCATTTAAAACCACTGATATATTTAAGTTATGTGTCCCAAACCATCAAGAGTAATGCATTGCAACTGTCCAAGCATAAATGATGTGCTGATCAATGTTTTAAAACATAAAAAAATGCTTTATAAATGACTAACTGTTAACTAATACATTGCCAAATGCTTACTGTGTCCTTATTCTAATGTATTAACCAGAACCCCTCCCTGCTGATATGACTATGACTTCTCAGTCTTTTCCCACATTATCTCTATAACATAAAACCTCTTTGATCCATCAGATAATACAGCACTTAAAAAGCTAAAAGCGCATCCTGGCATAACGCGCACAGCCTTATGCAACCTGTACCCACACACTAACACCTGCTGCTCCCACTACAAAAAGCAATATTGACTTCTGCATAACCAACATCATTACCTGAAAATGATCTTGAAAACATTTTACACCCACTTGCAGTATTCATGTACGACGCACGTAATGTGTACCTCTCAAACCCTCACCTCAAAAGCCTCTCACCTCTCGGAGATGAATAACAATCATTTCATATTATCCAGGCACGGCTCGGATTCTTTTCAAATCTTTCACCATTTTTAGTGGTCAGTGAAGGAGAACTAGTGAGCCCGGCTTCAGGCTCGCTCCGTGATGTGCATTGCATGCTAAAGAAATTCTTTCACACGTTACCCTCTTTTTCACACGCTCTACTAGGGGGCGAAGCCAACAACCTATCCTCCGTCACCAAAAACAGAAGAGAAAGGGGCACAAAGAGAGATATTGTTCAGACCAGGGGAAAGGATCCACTCTCTATGGAGTGCTAAGGTTTTTTTTTTGTTTTTTTTTAAAGAGGATGGAAATGAGGAAAAAGTGCAGAGAGAGAGGCAGAACGGAAACAAAGTACATCAATACTCCTTCTGCTTGAAAACTATGGTTGCTATGAGGATGACCGTGACCTTAGCATTACTGGCAACGAAGACATCTGGAGTTACCCACAGCAAGTCAGTGTACTTACAGTCAAGCTAACTCTATTAGCAGACAGACTCTCATTACTGCAGATGGGGGCTCAGATACGGGCACTTTGGCAGTTCTCCTTAGAGTTCTGCCTTTTTATTTAGTTCCTCTATCTCTCCTGACTCTATTATCTGCAACGTCTTCTCCTCTTACCCTTCTTCTCTCTTTCGTTCCCTGACTTTCTCTCTCTCTCTCTCTCTCTCTCACACACACACACACACACACACACACTTTACTAGTCCCTTGTACTTGGCATTGACAAAAAAGGGCTTTTCATCTCCTGTTAAAAAAAAAAAAACCTATTACATGACTTATTTAAAATAAATTTATTTCATACCAAGTATATTTCAAATCCATTATTTATTGACATAGACTTACTGATATAAAATTATAATTAAACTTTATTTGGAGTTGGCTATTTCATTACTGCACAACACACATTTCTTAATATTATGCCTGAAATGTGTTTTAATATCACTGTTAATAAGGATTATATTGTCTCTGTATAATATCAGTCTTTAAATGCTAGATATTTAAAGTGTACCTGAAGTATACTTACAATATTACCTCTTTAGCACAATCTAATATATTTCAGTATATCTTTAGTTGTACCTCAGCACTACTTCTGGACAATTAAAGTGCATTGAGCACAAAATTAGTTGTTCCAATTTACCAGGCTTTAAAGTATACTAGTTTATAGGGTATTTTTAATAAGCACATAAATATGTCAATTTATTTGTAGTATACTTAGCACTTGTTTCACAGACAGGGCTTAGGTTAAGCCAGGATTAGGCAATGGTTAAGTAGTTTTTATAAACGTGGTTTAGAATAAAACATTACTGGTGTGCATCTTGAGACAAAACAAATGCACTGACATATTTTAAGATCAATTAGTGCAAGTTTCTTTCAGTTGAAACAGCTCAGATTTACATTTTAGTCTGGGATTAGATTTTTTTTATTCAAATAACATTACAATACAGGTTTTTCATGAGAAATTAAATGTAAACTTTGCACCACTTTGATTTAAACATTTAAAACAGCATTTAAACAAGTTTTCTACTGAAGTTTAATCTTTAATCTGTTTTATTAATATTTAGTTTGTTTGTTTGTTTGATTACTTTCTTTCCTAATCATCACAAAGCCCCTTTTTTATACAGCATACAAACTGAATGGATGATTTTTATGGTGTCATTTTGTAGCAGACATGGTCAGCTCAAATTAGTTGACCTCGACCATATTTAACTCCTCTTCTGTTCTTTTCTCTCAATTCTCCATTCTACATGCACCTCACTCTTTTCCTCTGCTCTCCTCCCTCCCTTTCTGCTTTCTCCATCACTTTCTTTTTTTCTAAGACTCAGTAACTGTGTCACATAGGGAACATAAGAGACAGAGAGAGATAGCAAAAGGACAAACAAAATCCATTTTTTTCCTCTTAATCTTCACACAAACAGTCTCTGATCTCCAGGGCTGTAGGCTGAAAATTTTCTCACTTATCCTTCTCTTATTTGTTTATGATCTCTGCATCACACAGCATTAGTCCACAACAAAGAAATCAAAACACAAGCCATGGTCTCTGAGTTCATTTTAATCTGTCACATTCAGTGCCGCTAAAACACAGCAGGTCAGTCCTGAGCATATGTTAATACATTCAACAACACCGGCATTGTAAGGGACCATCCATACAGGATGTGTTTTTATGCTAAAAAAAAGCTAGACCGAGGCCCAGTGAAATGAAAAAAAGAGCATGATGCATTTTACTCATTAAATATGTCGGTAATATTTTAGTCTAGGGACCAATTCTCACTATTAATTAGTCGCTTATTAGCATGCATATTACAAGCATATTGGCTTTATTATTATTACTTACAAAACCTTTTTCTGCATGCACATATTTTAGATCCCTTAATCCATCCCCATACATAAACTTAAAGGGATAGTTCACCCAAAAATGAAAATTCTGTCATTAATTACTAACCCTCATGTTGTCCCAAACCTGTAAGGTCTTCGTTCATCTTCAGAACACTGTCTATGCAGGATCAGAAAGCTTTCGGATTGCATCAAAAATATGCTAATTTTTGTTCCGAAGATGAACAAAGGTCTTACAGGTTTGGAACAACATGAGGGTGAGTATCGAGGCATCATGATTTCATAGAAAAACTATAAAAAATTTAGCGAGACCTGTCACAATGGTCACAGATGTTCATTTAGCATTAATGTTAGCACTAATATGAAACAATTACAAACAGCGAGACACATCACAATGATCAAAGACATCCCTATAGCATGTTGTCATACAAAAACTATTTTAAAACAGTGAGTTTCGCAATTGAGTTGCAGGTTTGTAACCTGCAGTCTAACTTATTTTCATAGAAACATTTAAAACCCAGTAAGAAGTCATTCTAGTATGTTATCAAAGAAAAAAATTACAAAACGGACAGATGCAAAAATGCATCCTGTGTGAACAGCCCCTATAACATGCTTGGACACAGACATGCACATGCATGCAATATGTCTACTCTTCACAAACATGCAAACACAGCAGGAAGATCATGCGCTGAAAGATGGAAAGATGGAAAACGTGGAGAGAGATGAAGCAAGACAAACAAAGATGAAGAGATGTCACACCTTCCACACCAAGAAATCAAATGACTCCTCAGCAGAAACGAATGAGGTGTGGAAGCTGACCTGATGACACAGATGAAATGACAAAGGTGATGATGGTCGTGCTGATGAAGAGAAGAGAAATCTCTCTCCTACCTGTAAAAACTGGCAGGTTCGTCCCTGCTGGCAGGTCTGTGCTTTGACTAGAGCTTTATCGATATTGACAGTGGCCTTCTGGTACACCTCTCGGGCCCTGCTCACCGTTAGCGTGCTTGACCAGGAGCTCTTCTTGACGAGCGGCCCAGCCTGGTCCACTGACGTCGGGCCTCTGAAAGTCAGAGCGCCTCTTGTGGGGTTGGAGCAAGTGGAGCAACTTCCAACGTCATTGTTGCTTCGTGAGGTCTTCAGGGACGAGTGTCCCCCACCTAGTGTGTTGTAGCTCTGTCCCAAGAAGTAGTGGGACTGGGATTTGTCCGGATGCCGGCCCATGGTCATGACTCCAGAGGGTTGATGCTGGTGGTAAAGGCAGATCTCCCTGTCTAGAGTGTCGTCAGAGCTCCAGTAACCCGACCCGGGTGTCCGTGCACGAGGTTTGGGCTCGGAGCGACTGCGTTCCTTGTTTTTCCCCCGCTTGTTGCTGGACGACTTGTGCAGGGTGCCTACAGTCGTGGTGGAAACGTTCGGATGGGATATAGCCGTTGCCATTGCATCGGCTGGGATGGCGGGGTCATTTCCATTGAGGCTGCGTTGACTGGGACCTTCCAGGGAATGGGACTTGGTGAACAGTTTTTGGACGGAGTGTACGAGGTGGCGTATACGCCCGGGACTGTCACTGCGCTGGTGCTCCAGCGCCGCAGTCCGTTTGTATTGCAACGTGTGATACCCATCCTTTCTCACTGGTTGCTGCTGGTCAAACTTCTCCAGCAGGGAGGATGGGATGGCAGCTGAGCTGCATGGGCCGCACCCACCCCCAGTTCCCCCAGCTATGCCCCCCGGTCCCACATAGGGCACTATGGCGCATTCGTCCTTAAGCTCGTGATGCGAGCCGTGATGTCGGCGTGGAAATGTGCTGCTGGCCAGATCGGACTGGCACCCATAGAAGCTGTGGTCGGTCGGGTGGGCCTGGTTGAGGACATAAGGCCGTCGGTCGTGGCGGAGGGTCAAAGACTCGTAGGATGGGTCGCAGTGTGTAAGTGTGTGGTGGTGGCTGCGGCTGGAGGACAAGCCTTTCATCGTCATCCTGATACACTCACCCTCTCACAGCCTCATCCACACACACTGAGTCTACTGCAGAAAGAAAGATGGACAAAGAGACAAGAGGGCCAGAAAACAATGTAGAGGACAAACAAATTAGGTGAAACAACAAAAAAAGAGGAACACAAGGAGAGAGAAACAAATAAAGAGAGGGAGAGAAAAAAAACAATATGGATTAAAGATTGTCAAATTTAGTTCATATTTCAAACTTCATAGTGTCCACTATAGTGGACTGTCCTTAAAAACATTTTAACCATTCACTACTATGGGTAGAGGTACTAAACTAAATAATTTCAAAATCGACTAGTTAGTTGGTGGCCTAAACGAATAGTGGACTTATCTGTCTCAACTGGACATCTTGTATAAGTAGACTGGTGTTGGAGTCACCTGACCCCAAGCATTTACATAAGATGTGTCTTGTTTTCAAAAACAGCTAGACTAAGCGTACTGGACTGGAACAGAACACTGGAGTCTCATGACACAATTTTAAAAATTGGACTATTTTTAACTTGACATGCTGTCTTAATGCAACACTTGAAACACAAGAAACAATGTGAGACTTGACAGAATGGACAAATATGTCTGAATGTGTATGACTTTTGCGGCAGTGCTCTTAGGGGATATATTTAAAGACCACGCAGAGCAAATTGGCATGCAGCATATTTAATTACAGCATAGATATTAAAAAAATAAAATGTGAAAAAAATTGGAATAATCGATGAGCCAGATACTGTCCTGTCAAGGAAAAATGCAAAAAACGCCAAAAAAGTTAATAAAAAATTATTTTTATTCAGCAAGGATCCACAGGAATAAAATACATTTTAAAATAGGCTATATTGAAACAGAAAACTGTTATTTTAAATTGTAATAATATTTCACAATATTAATAATTTTACTGTATTTATTAATAAATCAAGACTGCCGAGCATAAGAGGCTTCTTTTAGAAAAAAGCTTTTAAACATCTTTGACTGCCTTCATATGAAAACAAAACTTTAATACCAAAATCAATGCTCATTCAGAACGATTGACTTTCAGTCATTCTGTCGATGCAAATTGCCAAGAGTGTGAACGCCCCTTTAAACCAGAACAGTAAATGCAATAGTGATGTTAGCACGCCAACATTAGCATGTGAAAAATCCTCTCCAGGCATGCCTCACCAAATCTGAAGAAATACAGCGACGAGAGGAGCGAAAGATAAAGCCAAAGACAGATTAAGACTGAAAGAAAGGAATTGACGCATTTTGCTGTTTATTCAGCTATATCCTGTTTACTGTGTCAAAATGAGAAATCAGCCCTTCATGCTTGAAATCATTTGTAAGACTGTGAATTCATTAAGAGCATTTACCAAAAGATCAATGACTGTACTGAGATCAATGCCATCCAGAGAGATGGACGCTTCAGTGCATGAGCATTCAGTATGTGCTATTTTAACTACCATATGGCAAAAAAATTTAATAAAATATCAGTAAGTGATCAGTAAGATTTTAAATTAATACTTTAATTTAAAAAAATACATTTATGAATGTATGCATGTATGTATTTTTATAACAATGCTATAAAATATTTCCATTTGTTTATTTGTTCTTTTGAACATTCTATTGTTCAAAAAATGTTGCAAAAATTACTAGTAATGTAGGGAATACCAAGCACGCACACACACACACACACACACACTGAAATGATATGCATTATAAGAAAAGTCATTCACCCACATATTAAAGCTAAACACATACACAAAGACTATTAAACCTGTTATCTTCTAAAGGATCTCATTTTCACACTTGCTTCACTTCCTTATGCTGTGTGGTGACTCCAGCCTGACATATCTGTCTGTGTGAGTGTGTGTGTGTGTCTGTGTGTGAGTGTGTGTGTGTGTGTGTGTGTGTGTGTGTGTGTGTGTGTGTGTGTGTGTGTGTGTGTGTGTGTGTGTGTGTGTGTGTGTGTGTGTGTGTGTGTGTGTGTGTGTGTGTGTGTGTGTGTGTGTGTGTGTGTGTGTGTGTGTGTGTGTGTGTGAAACTGTAGCTGGTGCAGAGTAAATCTCTTGCCTTATTATTACATTCTCTCTCTGGCTCTGTAAGAACACTGAAGATGTGGAAACAGAATAATTAATCGTTTCATTCCCCTTCTATCCCTTTCTTTGGTAACAGATGACGTCAAACTACTATTCTACCAAGGCATAATAGCACACACACATCCAAATACACTAATTTCCAAGCAACTTTTGTTTTGTTTTGATGAAATATGCAAATCAACGAGCATGTAAGTTCAAACAATTGATGGGAGAGCTGAAGCAAATGTAAAGCGTATGATTATTTCATGAAACTGATAAATAAACCATAGCGTCAGTGATTCTGATGAAATCTTCATAGCTGATGTCATGCATGTATTATATTAATGCATGAGCCGCTAGTGAATGTGTTGTTCAAATGTTGTAGTCTTGGCTGAAAAATTGATTGATTTCTTTGCTTTCTTTTTCTTAGTAAAGCAGATATAACTCTGAAAATAAAAGAAAAATGAAAATATGTCTTGCAGTTGCATTTGTCTGTACTTCTTAGTTGAGGTAGGACACAAACACACACAAAGTCAAAGAAAAGATTAAGTTAAGATTAAGATACTAATATAACTGACAGAGCTCCAAAAAGAACATTAAAATATCATTAAATGGATCCTAAAAGTAGTGAATACAACTTATAATGCACTATATTTCAAGTCTTCTTAAGTCAAATGCTAGTAAATGAAACAGACAAAAATTTAAGACGAAATTCACTGGAAAACTTCCACTAGAGAACAAATCGTTGACGTCAAACCTGATGCAATGTGTCTTGAGGGGCCAGATTTGAATGTATGCAGTGACAAATGAGATTTATTGAATAAAGGCAACCAAATGTTTAAAAACAGCATCTCTGTGTATGTGTGTGTAAAAGCATGTGTGCTTGATACCTCCACATAATGGCTCATATATGAGTTGTTTTGTAAGGCTGAGCTCATTCATTGCCCCCTGAAGCCTTTCAGATGTATCCTAGTGGAACTCGCTCTAAATTAGACCGAGTGGAAATCCATAAATAAAGATGCTCATCTTGTACTTTCCTCTGCAGCCCGACTCTCACTAGAGCATCACAATTCTTCTTCACTCTCTTTTAATTACATTCATTGTCCATGCTCCAATTGACTGGTGGTGTTTTTTAAGGCGAAGTCATGCTTAGGGTTAGGAAAAAAAAAAAACATGAACATTAAGTATTAAAGTACTCACTCTGCAGTACTCTCAACATGAAGGATGATTCAAATCGTGTGCTTTATTGAAGAGAGGTATCCCATTACATTTCTAAGCCATTAGAATCATAATTTTCACCTGCCACATAATAAAACAGAAAAACGACAACAATGCTCTAGTAACCACCCTATAATGACATAGCAAACACCTTAGTAACTACCAAGAACATCTTGTTTCAGTTGAACTCATCTCATCTTCCTCTCTCTCTTTTGCTTTGATTGAAGTGTGCTTTGAAACACAATCAAATCGAGCTGACAGATGACACGATAGCCGAGAGTTTCTCTCTCTAGGCCAAACTAATTACGCTGTCTGTCATTAATGAGAACAGCACCACGTCACTCTTTGATTACACACACTCTGACACACACTCTATGAACAATTTCTTCCTGCAGATCTGTTTGATCAAAGAAAACAAACATGAGAAGAAGAGAGAGAGTGAGAGAGAGAGAGTGACAAAGACAGAGAGAGGGGTTGTGTACAAAGAAGTGCTCAGTAATCACTATGTCAGATTTTAGCACAGCTAAATGATTTCAAGGTAAACACAAGCAGGCCTTTCAGTAAAAAATAACAACAGACACTAAACCTGAGCAACAAAAACAGATGAAAGCAAGCTATTTAGGACAGTAACACCCCTCCTCTTGCATTTATTGACTGTTTATTAAATATTTCATCCTCCACTCACTTTGTTCATTAAATATTTAAGCTAATTTCATAAAACCTTTGAATACTTACAGTATACAAGTGAATACTCTCAAGTACTACAAGTCTAGTGCTCTCAGCTACATTTTAGCACATTTTTTCAAGATTATCTGCAAACAAGTGACCAATTTGAAAAAAAGGTAAACCGTATGTAAACAGTACAATGACTTTTAAAGGGTCATGAACTGAGAAATCGAAATTGATATATAAGAGGCCATTGTGCTACACATTTTTTTTTTTTACAGTGTACAATGTGTTTCTTACGCTCAGTATAAATTTCCAGGATCGTGCTGTGTGCCAACTATATAAAAACAAATAAATAAAATAAAATATAATATAATACTGTTCATAAGTCGGAAGTAAGGGGTCAGTAAGTTTTTTTTTTTTTAAATAGATTTAATAAAACCAAAAAATTTGTGACAGTTAAAGGAACACTCCACTTTTTTTGGAAACAGGCTCACTCTCCAACTCCCCCAGAGTTAATACGTTGAGTTTTACCGTTTTTGAATCCATTCAGCCGATCTCCGGATCTGGCGATAGCACTTTTAGCATAGCTTAGCATAGATCATTGAATCCTATTAGACCAGTAGCATCGCGTTCAAAAACGATCAAAGAGTTTCGATAGTTTTCCTATTTAAAACTTGACTCTTCTGTAGTTATATCGTGTACTAAGACCGGTGGAAAATGAAAAGTTGCGATTTTCTAGTCCAATTTGGCTAGGAGCTATACTCTTATTCCGGTGTAATAATCAAGGAACTTTGCTGCCGTAACATGGCCGCAGCAGGCGTAGTGATATTACGTAGCGCCTGAAAGTAGTCCCCAGCTATATTATAACTAGTTACCTAGCTGGGGACTACTTTCAGGCGCTGCGTAATATCACTACGCCTGCTGCGGCCATGGTTTTCAGCTTTGCAGCACAGGAATAAATACATTTGGACATATATTAAAATAGAAAATGGTTGTTTTAAAATGTAATGATATTCCAGAATTTACTATATTTTGATCAAATGAAAGCATAAGAGACTTCTTTCAAAACCCCAAATTTCCAACCTAAATTGTAGTGAATGTTTTATTTAAAAAGCTATTTTCCCATTTTTATTTATATATGATTTTTACATTTGCTATTTCGTAATGCGTCTATCAAAATAATGAATATTGATTTTAATCTAAATATGGCATTTTGTGTCTAGATAAGCATTATGTTGCTCACAGTCATTATGCTCAAAGAGATTTGTCAACATCCTGGTGACCTGGTGAAACTTGAATATTCAGATACTGAACTAAAAAGTTTGTGAACCACTGAACTAAATCATTTTACTCGCCTCTAAACGACAGATAATTATGTGACAGTCCAGGCTGAACTCGAAAGCATAATTCTTTCCCAGCCTTAACCAGAAATAAACAACCTATTACAAAACACCACCAACAAACCTGAAAACTGCCTGCACAAAACCAAGCGTGGAGGTGTAAACCACATTAAGCCCGAGCAAGAAAGTGGCCTTCCTCGCTAATTGGTGCTGTGACTAAATAAAAGGGCCCTTCTATTTCGAATCCTGTGACCTCTCATCCGTTTGTACCATAACAACATATTGTTCCGACCAGCAAGCAATTTTCTCTCCCTATCTTTTTTTCCCCTTTCAATAAAGCCCAATAAAGACAACTATAAATAATCTCACGGGGGAAATTGAACGTGGTCGTTTTTTTCTCATCTCCATGGCAACAAGTCTTTTCCCCCATTGCTTCACCCAACAGAGAGTGTATTGCTCGTGAACTCATGAGGAGTTGGTGAGAAAGTGATTCTTGGTGTGAAAATGCAAGTTGCCATTTCAGTAACAGGGTTAAGAGTGAATAGCAGGCATCGTGTGTGGAAAACGAGAAAAGATGAGAAAAGATGGCTTTGATTCGGACCACTATGAATTATAAATGAGGACGTTCGGTCGTAGTTTTGGATGTGTGTGTGTGTGTGTGTGTGTGTCCATGTGTGTTTGTGAGATCTCTGTTTGCGTGTCGGGGTGCGTGTGTGTTAGAAATGTCTTGTGGGTGATATGTACAGTTGGCTGAGAGTGCAATAACAGGCTGCTGATGGGGCTGACGGAAACCATCAGGATCAAACTGACTAGTGAAGCAGAGATACAGCCGAGGGGACCGACACAACACAAACTTCACCCAACAGAATATACACAACAGGCTAAACACTGCATACGGCATGCTAAACCTGCTACAGACTACACATTTCACACCATGAACTACACATTATTTTGAAAAACACACTGTGACAGTGCAGTGTTTGTTATAAACAACCCAGTTTTCCTCAGATGAACACTAATGAACATAATGCACGGCATAGCCTTTCATCAGCCAATCAGAATGCACATCAATAAAGACCTAACCAAGAAAAACAAGATGAAAAGAGAAATGTGGAAAATCAAATGAAAATTGACTTCTGGTATTAAAGGGTTAGGAGAGTTCAAAGGAAGGCCCATCATACGTTTCTTATAAATAAAGCATAAGAAAAGAAAAAAGTGACCAGATTTCCAGTTCAGTGGTCAATATATTGCTGACATTTCCAGTGTTATTAATTATAAATGAATAAAGGTTTTGTGTGTTTTGATCATGGTATCCCTACAGTGAAATATAAATATACTAAAACATATTTGAAATAAATTTCTTTCATGATAAGTATACTACAAATACATTTACATATTTATGTACTACATGAAAATACCCTGCAATTGTACTTTTAGTATACTAATCTTGTATACTTAAAGTCTGCTAAATCGGAACAGCTAATTTTCTACTTAATACACTTTAATTGTGAAGAAGTAGTGCTGAAGTCCAACTCAAGATGAACTGAAGTATATTTGATTGTGCTAAAGTGGAACTAGTGCAAGTATACTTTAGGTACACTTTAAATATCTTGCTTTTAAAGACTGATAGATCATACAATCCTCATCAATAATGATGTTAAACACATTTTAGGCTTAATATTAAGAATTGTGCACAAGTAGTTCTCAAAATAAAGTTATAATAATAATTTTTATATCATTAAGTGACATGTGAGTAAATGTTAAAGGGATAGTTCACCCAAAAATGAAAATTCTGTCATTAATTACTCACCCTCATGTTGTTCCAAACCCGTAAGACCTTTGTTCATCTTCAGTACACATATTAAGATATTTTTGATGCATTCCAAGAGCTCTCCGAACCTCCCATAGACAGCGAGGATCCTTACACGATCAAGGCTCAGAAACGTAGAAAGGAGATTGTTAAAATAGTCCATGTGACATCAGTGGTTCAACCGTAGTTTTACCAAGCTACAAGAATACTTTTTGTGCGCAAAGAAAACAAAAATAACGACTTCATTCAACAATTGGTCTCCTCCGCGTCACCCTATAGCGCCATTTTGGAGAGTATCACATACGTAAACAAAGTATGCAATGTATGTACGCGGATAGGTTGTTTACATTGTTTGCGCTTTGACTTAATATCCGCATACATATTATTTTAACGAACTCCTTGCTACGTTTCTGAGTCTTGATCGTGTAAGGATCCTTGCTGTCTATGGGAGGTTCGGAGAGCTCTTGGAATGCATCAGAAATATCTTAATTTGTATTCGGAAGATGAACAATGGTCTTACAGGTTTGGAACAGCATGAGGGTGAGTAATTATGACAGAATTTTAATTTTTGGGTGAACTATCCCTTTAATAGATTTGAACTATACAATAATATAATATATTTTAAATGTATTACTTTTTTCCTGGGGATATCATGCTCTGTCATACTACATAACTATATTTAATCATCATTGGACATTTATGAACAGTAAACAATGGTTGTTACTAATGGTTGGTTGTTGCTTTAACCAAAATTAAAAACATTAACAGATAACTTAAAATGCATATTACTATTTAAAAGTCAGTAAGATGGGGTCAGTACGATATTTTTTTAAAAGATATTAATACTTTTATTCAGTGAAGTATACATTTATAATGTTAAAAAGGATATTTAATTCAAATAAATACTGTTTTATTTTACTTTCTATTCATCAACATTTTTTTTTTTTTTTTTTTTTAATTTATTGGTTTTAAATATTTATACCGGTAACATTTATAATGACCTTTTTTCCCCATCTTTGACAGAATTTTAAGAACATTAACAGATCATTTAAAATTATTTTGTTAATTTTAACATAAAAAAAAAGAAAAACAGCAATTTTCATCAGCATCTATAGTGGTACATAGGTTTATGCATAATCTTATTCTCTCTAAATGTGCATTCTGTCTCTGTCTGTCTGTCTGTCTGTCTGTCTGTCTGTCTGTCTGTGTGTGTGTGTGTGTGTGTGTGTGTGTGTGTGTGTGTGTGTGTGTGTGTGTGTGTGTGTGTGTGTGTGTGTGTGTGTGTGTGTGTGTGTGTGTGTGTGTGTGTGTGTGTGTGTGTGTGTGTGTGTGTGTGTGTGTGTGTGTGTGTTCTTGCTCACACCAAAGTCCCTTTTCTAGTCTTTGCTCACACTCTCAGCCAAATGACACTTTTAATGCCTAATTAACAAAAGCAAGATTTTTTTTTTTTTCATACAAAATAAAACTTCATACAAATCTCGGCTCATAGCACCCTCTTTAAACTAAACCTTCTTTAATAAGCTAAAGAGAAACCAAAACGGTTAAGTATTAATGACTAAGTGGGCTTTTTACAATATAGGCTATATATCCTGTTCTGCCCTTTCACAGCTGATAGACAGCTAACAGCCTCAATGATCTTCAGACAGGGAAATAAACGAAATGAGTCTTCTGCTCAGTGCTCATCCTCATATATTTTTCATTTAGATCATTGTAGAAGACACATAACATCGTCCTCACAGGGGAACATCTAACATGTGTTAGCCTGAATTAATGTGAAATTGCATAACCAGTTGAGCTCCTAATTCTCAGGAAAACTAAAACACCAATTATAAAAATGGAAACAGAAAAACAACAACTACTAGGAAATAGAAACAAAATGGGTAAAGAAACAAAGCAATACAAACCACAATCCACTCATTGCAAATCCAATTGTGTGGATTTAGCATTAGCAGAAGCTTAGCATGTTCAGGTCAAAAGGTGAATAATCTGAAGAGACGGACACAAGTCTTGCTCTATCTGTGTCTTTCTTCTAATACCACACCATCTCTCAGCATTAGTGCTGATGTGCAGATCAGTTTAACTTTTAATACCTCACAGGTTAATAGACTGCGGTCTCTGTGCTCTTAACAGGAGGAGGGCAGATGTTTCTGGAAATAGTCTACCTCTAGCAGAAGATTAATAAGGGCAAAAGGTCAACTTTTTTAGTGTTAAAAAGCAGTCTCTGATGACTGCTTTTGAATATCAAGCTGTATATATGAATTTAAATATATAAGTGTGATGAGTAAGGCATCATATTACAAACTGAAAATAAGATTTAAAGGGACAGTTCACCCAAAAATGTAATCGCTCAAATTGTATTGTTTCAAAACCTTATGATTTTCCTTATTCCATGGAACACAAGGGGATGTTTAGTAGTTTTGTCCATGTTGCTTTTTTTTCCATAAAAATACGGTGAATGGGGAATGGGCCGTCAGCTAAATAAAAAAATAATAAAAGATTCACTGAAAAACGTCCATTTATTCACATAGAGCGATATATACACATAAGATTTTGAAAGAAGTCTTTCATGCTCAACAAGGCAGCATTTATTTGATCAAAAATACAGTAAAATAGGAATTTGTGAAATATTATTACAATTGAAATGTTTTCTATTTCAATATATTTTAAAATGTATTTTAATCCTTTGATGGCAAAGCTGAATATTTGAAATAGAAATATTTTACTGTCACTTTACTTTAGAGTTGAATACAATTATTCATTTCTTTCTAAAAACAAAACCTTACTGACAAACCTGGTTTGAATATGCACAAATCGAAATAAGACAATGATAACTCCGTCGGTTCATATGGCAAGTTATCATATGCCTTTAGAAGATTTGAAATATACAACATGAGTCATATGGCCGTTTTTATGGTTTATATTTTGTCACTTTTGATATATGGAAATTAAAAGATGGCCTGTTCTGTTTTTGAATTACATTAAAGAATTTAAATCATCCAGCTTTGGAACACACGACCACAAACACATAACAGAATTGTCATATTTTGAGTGATATATTCCTTTAATTCCCACAGCCTGGCTTTAAAAAAAAATCCCTCTGCTTTTCTGCTGATTTAGTGGTGTGATTAAACAGAAGCCAAATGCGAAACACCAATCGAGTAAACAGCTGCTCTAGAATTCATGTGTGAGTGCAATCAGATCTGCAAAATAGGAACAAACACACACAATTCTCCAAAAGGCTTTCACACTCACACATTCTCTCGCCAGAGTTCCTGAAGCAAAACCCATTGAGAAGGACTGTTATAAAGGAGGATATGTTTTCTATTAGGTCCCTGTGTTGCAGAGATATAACCAGAGCTCTTGGTCTCTGCAGGAGGAGCTTGAGTGGCAGGACTGTTAACGTGTTATGACACTTCGGAAAGCCGCTGTGCCCTGCGTATGATGACTACAGACACAAGCCTGTCTGCAGAGAAAGGAAGAGTGAGAGAGAAAATAAGGAGAATGGGATGAGGGACAGGAGAGGTAAGAGACGGAGGGATGAGTCGGTAGATAAAGGAAGAGAGGAGGGTGTAATAGTCTTTTGTTTCCCGTGGCTGTTGGGTTTCAAAGCAGTTCTCGTGACATCATTACCCCGTTTGTACTGTACACCTCTCAGTCTGTCCCCGAGGCTATAGCTTTCATCATGGCATCCAAATGCCCCATAAAACCCAAGGACACAAACTGACAGAAATACACGCACACGCTTTCTTGCACTCTCGTTCTTTAACACGCACACATATATGCAGAGTGAGAGAAGAATAAATAGTGAGGGTTAGAAAGTCCGAGCTTTTTCGAAGGCTGCAACTGTTCAAAAATGCAAATGCTTTTCAATTCTCATGACTAGTCTGCCATACCTCTATAGCGAAGAACAAAACCTGAGAGGAAATGCAGTTAAAATGCCAAATGTGGAATTGTTCTAATACAAAGCCTCTGCACATGAAAAGCTCTTTGTAGGTTCTCCACTGAATATCAGAATTCAGGAATAATGTGAGAGAAGTCTTTGGTAAGAATGCTACAGTGTGTGTTATTTATGATTCTCTCAGATGGTGAGAACATATTACCATAACAAAAAACTTATATCAAGAGACTTGATACATAACTCTCGGCTTGCATGCCTACAATGCTCTAGCTCTTATTTTGTGTTTTCCATTCAAAGTCGGATGTGGGATACTTGATATCTTCGTCTTCCAACCATTTAGAGATTTGTTGTCAGATATTCACAAGATGAATATACGCAAAGCATTTGCTAATATTTTTTTTTTTTAAGAATATAGTTTCATCATACAAAAGCAAAACACAGTTACAATAAAACTAGCAAAATGGCTTTCAAGTTTTCAATTTAATTTTGATTTGGCGTGATACGAATTTTCTCTAAATCTTAGCATAGAACAGATCACAGTCTAAGAGATCCAATATTAGACAACGATTTTGTCAAGTTGTTGTCTTATGTAATGGTAGTGCAAAATTATTAACCGAATATCATTTACAATCATACACCAGAATCTCAACTAAAGGTGAAGTCACATTTACTGTTGTTCATCAATCATTCAATTGGAATCCACACAATCAGGAATTTCGAAAGATTTCCCCATACATATTTCACAGTCGGTTCAAGTTGGCAAAGATGATTCATATTAACAAACACAAAATGAAATTTTGGTAACACTTTGGTAGAGACCAATTCTCATTATTAACTAGTTGCTTATTAGTAGACCTATTATTAACATATTGGCTGTTTATTGGTACTTATAACGCACATATTCTGTGTTACCATATTCTACATCCCTAATGGGTCTAATGCTATTTCATGCATTCTGAGTAATCTACACTGTTAAAGAGTTGGATTCTCATGCTAAACATGGCCAAAGTTTCAAAAAAACGATTTTAACGATGGAGTAATTCTGCGTCAAATACACTCCTTCTGGGTTTGTATAAAGGTTTGTTCAGGCTATATCGTAATTATTGTAATTACAAGATACCAACTTGAAAAAAGCATTCACGTCCTCGTAGAACTAGAACTGTGAACTGGAAGTTTTCTGAGAGCTATGGCTTGTACACGTGCCCACTGTATCTCACGCGGTACCAGAGAAAAGTAGTAGCGCTTCCAGTAGTAATATATAATTAAGCAGTTATTTCGTAATATTTATGTTTTAAAATTTGTGTAATTGACGTTGCCAATGTAGATGTCTTCATACAAAAGTAATGTGAACATAAAAGACATGCAGCACAGAGTTAGATATCTAGGCTATCCATGTAACAACCTAAAGAAATAATTATAAAGTGTAAAAATAACGCATTTGCATAGCAACTGTTACTTGTTGAACGTCACGTGTTGTCATCTCGGAATTACGGTAATTACGACATGGCGTGAATGTAGCATAATTTTGGAAAGTTTTTATTCGAGCATGGCACTTCATGACGTCATAAAGGGAGGAATTCCTTGTATGGGCATTTCTCCCGGAAGAAACGTTATCGTTATCGATTATCGAACGGACTTCAACGTTATCAGCAGCGCTGCACAGGACTTGAAAAGTGTCTCTAAAGGAGTGTGTTTTTGGATGTGAGGGAAAGATAATCTTGTTCAGCTTCCCAAAGAGCCCAGCATTACGTGAACAGTGGATGTAGTTTGTTTTTCCAAGGCAGCAACGGAGTTTTGCAACCGTTTATTTGTTCCCATCTTTTCGGTGATGAATGTTTTATAAATAAGACCCAGTTCGGTGCTGGATTTGCACATTGTGTGATACTGAAAGATAGAACGGTCCCAGCAATAAAAGATCCCGGTCATGATTCGGAACCAAAGGCGTTAAGTAAAACTTATTTCTGTGTTTTGAAGGCAATTAGTGCTTAAGTGTTCTTGACTCTTTAGCTCCGCCACAGCGCACCTCCAGGAGCTCAGCTGTTTTGGAAGAGAATCGTAAAGCTGTATCTTTCTCTTAAAAATTTGACAAAACTAAAGACTCTTTGGAGATATGAAGGATGCAAAGCTACTCTATGTACTCAACATTAGTATGAGATTGGGCAACTTAATGACAACTGAGATCCCAGTGTGACATAGCTTATAGCTTAGATCATATTTGTACAGGCTGAAAAGCAACAATTGTAAAGAAGTATTATAAATCACAGTGTGCACCCAGCTTAACTTAGGCTAAAGGTTTGCTTTCACACAGATGAGAAAAAGAAGTTATATTTTCCAAAACAATCAAAGATTTAAAACACAAAGTGGGTGTTTTTCAAATGTGCGTATTGAAAACAAAATAAATATGTTAACTTGTCCACTAGTCTAGAGCATTTCAGCCTGTTTGCAATGAGTAGTTGGGGATCATTTTATCGTAGTATAAACTAAAGCAGGTTTGATTGGAGTACTGAAATTTAATTAAGAGCCCCATGTAGGGAACTTGATCAAACAGACCTGACAACAAGTGCAAACAGCTGTGACAGCTATGAAGGTCTATGTAATTACATCAAATTTATACTGAACACAAAATGACTTGCTTCTAGTAAGAGCCTTCAAATGAAAAATCTGGTTCACTGTTTATGCAAAACCGAAAACCCATAATCCATGAAACATGAATGACTTCATAAAAAATAAACAAAATTATATATATATATATATTTAACTCAATATTTTATACCATAAAGGGCTAGTCTTTCACCAAATATGTATTTATTTTCTTATACACTCTTAACGAACCACATGAAATTGATAATTGATGTCAATTCTGCACCTTCCCAGGTTGCATTGCAGATTGAAGACAGAGTATCAGGAAGCACCAAAATGCTTTTATCACTGAATAGCGATTTAGCCTAATGAGCTTCACAAGTCTCGCCAATGAGGTGTGAAATCAAAAATTTAAAAAAAAAAAATTGGTAAATGAGTTTTTAATTTCATTGTTGCAAACACGGCAAAGAGCTGCGTTTGTAATTGCCAAACAACTCAAAACAGCCGATTAGGAGAGACACGCTGACTTTGATGAGTTTAACTTGTTTGCATTGACTACTGAAAGTTTTTGTGCATCACAAGTGCCACCATTGCAGAGAAAATAATCATTTCATAACCTAGATAACACCCTGGAACATGGGGAGAAAAGAAGCGACTAATCATTTTTCACAAATGAGGTAATTATTTTGGGTTAATGGACTGAAATGCTTAAAGCCAAGAGGCCTTGCTGTCTAAAACACTGCCACATTTTCTCGGATTATTATGACTCATTTATAATTTAATCATGAAAACAACTCATTAACATTAATTTGAATAATGCATAGTTCCAAGTGGTACATATGATACAATATCGGCTAATTATAATTATTAAGCAAGCATTTAAATGGCCTGTTACATTCGGACCCAATGGAAAGTGACATTTAACTTGGACTTAATGGTTATTTTTTTATTTAGTCAATTTATTTTAATGACAACTCTACAGACGCGGTCAATGCGCAAATCATTCGCTCTTCCGTTTTTCTCATTCTAAGATCCTGACACGTCCTTACCAAACAAAATATAGCTAATATGGAGCACGTACATGCACGCAAAATAATAGTCTACCTAAATTACCATGTCTTCATCCCTCTCATTCACTCCCATTGACTCGGTATCCGTGGAGACACTGCTGAACCGATGCTCTTTGAAGTCTTCCTTCAGGCTCCTTTTCAAATATCACCCATTTTGTGGAAGCAATTGAATTTTCCTTGGCAGTGGTGTGTTAAACATTAACCCCGCCAGACCCATTGATATTCCGAACGCGACGCTCCGAGTTACTGTTCCTTTCTTCCCAAACTCTAGCCCCAGTTCCCAGAGCACAGTCAGCGCATTGGATGGGCTTTAGAGTCTGTTTCTCACTGCACTGGATTCAGTGCATATTACAGCTCTTTTAAAAGGACTTCAGTTAGAGCTGAGCAATGATACTTTTAACATCAAAAAGCTGGGACGCTAAATCCGGTTTTCTGGCAGGACGGACAGCGCGTGGCCTTTGGAGATCTGACTACAGAAAACCACTCTGCATAATGGTGTGAGCTGCAAAGTGTTTAATACCCACAGGTCAGTTTTCAGGTCCTGTGATGATTCCATGTCTTTGGTTATGTTGGATTACATTTGACTGGTCCACATGAACCAATGGGCAAAATGACAACTCAATACTAGTTTTCTAAACGATGTTACAATTCTTATCACTCAGCATCTGTGAATTCATGTATCAATTCGAACAGGACTATAGAGTTTTACAGAGGTTGTGTGAGAAAAACACAGATTTGGCAGATTCAGATGGCATTAATATCACAAAGTCTGTCCGGGAAACACGAATTTCTCTAACACCCTATGGGAAAACTAGTCCCATCTGGATAGGGCTTATGATGGGGTTGCAGGGACGGGGTTTTATATATATATATTAGTGCTTTCAAACGTTTAAATTGCGAAATAAATAAAAATCCAAAATAAATGTTTTTGTTTACATTATATATGTAAAGTGAAAGTGACGGGATATGTGGCCAAGTACGGTGACCCATACTCGGAATTAGTGCTCTGCATTTACCCATCCAAAGTGAACACCCACCCGGAGCAGTGGGCAGCCATTTATGCTGTGGCACCCGGGGAGCAGTTGTGGGTTCGGTTGCTTGCTCAAGGGCACCTCAGTCGTAGTATTGAGGGTGGAGAGAGATCTGGACATTCACTCCCCCCACCTACAATCCCTGCCGGACCTGAGACTGACAGCACATACAAATATATATACTGCCAACAATTAAAATTTTTAATTGCGAGGAATCACATGATTTTTCTGCGATTAATCGCAATTAATCGCATTGTTATGCTCAAAATTCAATAATGAACTAAAAAGTAGTGTATTGCTCACTTTTTTCATTTAAAAGTAGCCTACTGCTATATGAACAAAAGTGCAATAACATTTGGTTTGCAAACACTTTAAACAAATAAGGTGCTTTTTTACAGCAGTATTCCTTTTACATACAGGTGCATCTCAATAAATTAGAATGTCGTGGAAAAGTTAATTTATTTCAGTAATTCAACTCAAATTGTGAAACTTGTGTATTAAATAAATTCAATGCACACAGACTGAAGTAGTTTAAGTCTTTGTTTATTTTAATTGTGATGATTTTGGCTCACATTTAACAAAAACCCACCAATTCAACAAATTAGAATATGGTGACATGCTAATCAACTAATCAACTCAAAACACCTGCAAAGGTTTCCTGAGCCTTCAAAATGGTCTCTCAGTTTGGTTCACTAGGCTACACGATTTGACAGTTGTCCAGAAGACAATCATTGACACCCTTCACAAGGAGGGTAAGCCACAAACATTCATTGCCAAAGAAGCTGGCTGTTCACAGAGTGCTGTATCCAAGCATGTTAACAGAAAGTTGAGTGGAAGGAAAAAGTGTGGAAGAAAAAGATGCAAAACCAACCGAGAGAACCGCAGCCTTATGAGGATTGTCAAGCAAAATCGATTCAAGAATTTGGGTGAACTTCACAAGGAATGGACTGAGGCTGGGGTCAAGGCATCAAGAGCCACCACACATAGACGTGTCAAGGAATTTGGCTACAGATGTCCTATCCTTAACCACAGACAACGTCAGAGGCGTCTTACCTGGGCTAAGGAGAAGAACTGGACTGTTGCCCAGTGGTCCAAAGTCTGCTTTTCAGATGAGAGCAAGTTTTGTATTTCATTTGGAAACCAAGGTCCTAGAGTCTGGAGGAAGGGTGGAGAAGATCATAGCACAAGTTGCTTGAAGTCTAGTGTTGTTTCCACCGTCTGTGATGATTTGGGGTGCGATGTGCATTGAATTTATTTAATACAAGAGTATCACAATTTGAGTTGAATTACTGAAATAAATGAACTTTTCCATGACATTCTAATTTATTGAGATGCACCTGTAGTAGCAGGTAAAAAATGTGAATGAGGCATTTATATAGCGCTTTATTGTGTATTGCAATACACCCAAAGCGCTTTACAATCATGTGGGGGGGGGGGGGGGGGGGGTCTCTCCTCAACCACCACCAGTGTTCAGCATCCACTTGGATGATGCGATGGCAGCCACAGGACAACGGCGCCAGTGCACTCACCACACACCAGCTACAGGAGGAGAGGAGAGAGTGTCATAGAGCCAATCAAGTGGATGGGGATTATTGGGAAGCCATGATTGACAAGGGCCAGTGGAGGGAATTTGGCCAGGACACCAGGGTTACACCCTTTTTAATGACCACAGAGAGTCAGGACCTTGGTTTAACATCTCATCCAAAAAACAGTGCTTTTTTACAGTATAGTTAGGACCCACACAGACTGCAGGGTGAGCACCCCCTGCTGGCCTCACTAACACCTCTTCCAACAGCAACCTAGTTTTCCCAGGAGGTCTCCCATCCAGATACTGACCAGGCTCAGCCCTGCTTAGCTTACACGGGCAACTGGTCTTGGGCTGCTGGGTGATATGGCTGTGGACAACATATTTCTTGTAAATCTCAACTGAAACATTAATATAATCAAATTAAAAATAAAACCAACGCTATATGCACTGCAATATTTTTTTTAATATTATGCTGAGAGTCCAGAGCCTCGATCATAACATTATAATAGGCACCTTCCGAGTAGAGACCTCAGACCTGCACTACCCAACGCAACAGAGTGCGGCGTGGGACAACACTCGATGGGCGAGTGCGGGCGTGGGTGGGTAGAGACTCGTGTGTGTGGGACGCGGGAGAATAAGAGTGTACTCACACTTAGGCAGTGAGCAACGGACTTTCAAAATAATAATAATAAAAAAACTGTGTTAATGCGCGATAAAATAATTGTCAGCGTTAATTAATTAATGTGTTAACGTGTTAACTTGGCCAGCCCTTATAAATATATAAATTGCTTTTTTTTTTCAGTTACTGAAAAGTGATTTTTAATAGTTTTAGTTTACAATAACACTTATTCATACCCCAGTATGCTGGGAATGTAAGTGTTTATTTTATCATTTTTTTCATGTTATTCTTCCTAAATTTGTACAAATATGCAAATAAATATTAGAATGTTTTACCTTTTTTAAAAATTTTTAAAAAAACTCCACTCTCCTAAGACTTTGTATATAAAACAAATAACATCAAAATGTATTTTACTCAGTCTACATGCCTAGATATAATACAAATATACAGTTTACTTAAATGTCAGTATATATCATGCACAATATACACTTATATACCAATGTACATACTATTTAAAAGACAAATAATCAAAAAAGTATTTGACATATTATTCAATTATACCTTACATTGTGATGAGAAACCATGCACAAATCATAAACCTGACAGAAAAGCAGCTCATACGGAGCATCACCAGAGAAGCGTTCCCTAAGCTTCACTCTGACAGAGGTGCTTAGGTTCATGCAGCTATTGTTGGAGCACTATATGTGTGTCTGTATGCAATGTAACACTGACTAAAGCATCAAAAAAGCCACTGATTATTTTGCTACAACTCACAAAACAGCATCCTAGCATCTCTTGCTGCAGTCAGGCCGGCTGCCATAGCGACTGTAAAAGCAAAGACCTGGCAGCACAAAGGTTAGTCTGATCCCTCTCAGACAATGATGTGAAGCTGACTTCACAGTGTGTGTCCAACATGGATTGTCTCCTGTATCCTCTAATCCTGTTCTCTGAGCTTCCTACCTGCCAGCATGAGTCTCCAGTTCTATTAGACACAGACAGCAGACAGGCTGATGGGAGCTGTTAGCATGAGACGTCCTCAGAACTACTGCAGCGAACAGACAAAATCGGAAAATAATCCTCTGTGTTTGCTGTCTCAAAGCTGCTTTTTCTCTACTGTTATATACTTTCATTTTTTTTAAACTAGTATGTATGTGTGTATGTTCTGTGTGTGATTGTGTGTTATGGTGTTATGTCTTATACAATATTATATATATATATATATATATATATATATATATATATATATATATATATATATATATATATATATATATATATATATATTAGAGCAGTTGATTAAAAACATTTATTGACTTTGTTATAAGCTTAATAATATTTATAATTAGCATAATCATTGTAATTAGTTTCTTAAAAATGCATATAATGTACAGTGGTGTGAAAAAGTGTTGGCCCCCTTCCTCATTTTTACATTTAGATAACACAAGTAAACACAGCATGCAGTTTTTAAATGAAGTTTTTTATTATGAAGGGAAAACAAAATCCAAACCCACATGGTCCTGTGTGAAAAAGTGCTTGTCCTCTCCTATTAAATCATGAAAGAACTGTGATTAACCACATTATTTTAGAAAGCTGAGTTAAATGTCACTAGCCAAACCCAGGCCTGATTACTGCCAGACCTGTTGAATCAAGAAATCACTTAAATAGAACCTGTCTGACAAAGTGAAGCATGTTTAAAGACATCATTCCGCAATCTTAAGAAATTCATAAACAGATGAGAAACAAAATAGTTTACATGTATTAGTCTGGCAAGGGTTATAAAGTCATTTCTAAGGCTTTGGGACTCCAGCAAACCATGGTCAGAGCCATTATCCACAAATGGAGAAAACATGGAACAGTGGTGAACCTTCCCAGGAGTGGCCGGCCTACCAAAATTACTCCAAGAGCACAAAGACAACACATCCAGGAGGTCATAAAAGAACCCAGAACAACATCTAAAGAACTGCAGGCCTCACTTTCCTCAATTAAGGTCAGTGTTCATGATTCAACAATAAGAAAGAGACTGGGCAAAAACAGCATCCATGGGTGAGTTTCAAGGTAAAAGCCACTGCTGACCAAAAAGGCTCGTCTCACATTTGCCAAAAAAATATCTTGATTATCCCCAAGACTTTTGGGCAAATATTCTGTGGACTGATGCGACAAAAGTTGAACTTTTTGGAAGGTGTGTGTCCCGTTACATCTGGCATAAAACCAACACAGCATTTCATAAAAAGAACATCATACCAACAGTCAAACATGGTGGTGGTAGTGTGATGGTCTGAGGCTGAACCTGGATGACTTGCCATAATTGATGGAACCATGAATTCTGCTCTCTATCAGAAAATCCTGAAGGAGAATGTCCGGCCATCAGTTTGTGACCTCAAGCTCAAGTGCACTTGGGTTATGCAGCAGGACAATGATTCCAAACACAGCAGCAAGTCCACCTCTGAATGTCTCAAGAAAAACAAAATTAAGTTTTTGGAGTGGCCAAATCAAACTCTGGACTTAAATCCAATTGAAATGCTGTGGCATGACCTTAAACAGTCCATTCATGCTCGAAAACCCTCCAATGTAGCTGAATTAAAACAGAAGAAGAAGAAGAGTGGGCAAAAATTCCTCCACAGTGATGTGAAAGACTCATTGCCAGTTATCGCAAACGCTTGATTGCAGTTGTTGCTGCAAAAGGTGGCACAACTAGTTATTAGGTTTAGGGGGCAAGCACTTTTTCACACAGGGCCATGTGGGTTTGGATTTTGTTTTCCCTTCATAATAAAAAAAACTTCATTTAAAAACCGCATGTTGTGTTTACTTGTGTTATCTTTGATTAATATTTAAATTTGTTTGATTGTACTGATACTACTTATAATTGTAGCTAATTATAATTTTAACTTTAAATATATTACTGTAGATGTTGATATAAGTAGATTAAGTACGAATTATTAAACATTAATATATATGGGCCATTCTACAGAATTGGAAACGTCTTAAAAATTGTCTTTAAAAATAAATACAAATAAATTGCATGTATGCAATTATATTGTATAACATCTAAGGTACACACTTCTAGTAATTGTGCAGTTAATTCTCATATTTTCAGAAAGTTTTGGAATATTTGTCACTACTGAAACACAGTAATAATAATTTAATTAGAAGGGTTATATTGACCTATTAAGAGTTTTTTTACATCTACATTGTAAATATATATTTTTTTCTATTTTATTAAAAACAATTTCAGAGGTAAATCAATAACAATTGCGTTTTTAACAATATTTCAAGTGTAATTTATGAGATTTGTTGTATTTTGAATCCAATTTTTCTTTGTTAAAGGCAAAAAGATGATCATACTCATTTCAAAGTTAAAGGGTTAGTTCAACCAAAATTGAAAATTAGCTTGTGCTTTACTCACCCTCAAAGCATCCTAGGTGTATATGACTTTCTTCTTTCAGACGAATCCAATCTGAGTTATATTTAAAATTGTCCTGGGCCCTCCAAGCCTTACAATGGGGGTAAGTGGGTGCTTTTTTTGTCAACAGTCCAGAAGACGTGAAATAAAGTGCACGCATCCATAACAAAACGTGCCTCACACGGCTCCAGGGTGTGAATAAAGGCCTCCTGTAGCGAATCCATGCGTTTTTGTAAGAAACATATCCATATTTCAAACATAATAAAGCCTTTTTTTCTCACTTCTGCTGTCTGTCTTATGCGGAAGCCGTCCAGGCGGATGACGTAGGATGTCAGCGTTGTGTGATTAGTGACGAACGCGGAGAGAGAACAAAACAAAACAAAACATCGGTCACGGATTAGGAGCACAAAACGAGGATTTGTAAAGAAAAATGACTGGTTTTCCTTTGCTAAAGTAAGGAAACTTTGTTTCCTTTGCTCCTGCTTATCGCAGAGGTGCGTGCATGACACATACGTCCTACGTCATCTGCCTGGACGGCTTCCACGTACGACAGTCAGCGGAAGTGAGAAAAAGTGTTTATTATGTTTAAAATATGGATATTTATCTTACCGCATGGATTTGCTTCAGGAGGCCTTTATTCACCCCCTGGAGCCGTGTGAGGCACATTTTATTACAGATGCGCACACTTTATTTCACGTCTTCTGGACTGTTGACAAAAGCAGCCGCTTATCCCCAATGTAAGGCTTGGAGGGGCCAGGACAATTTTAATAGAACACCGATTGGATTCATCTGAAAGAAGAAAATCATATACACCTAGGATGCTTTGAGGGTGAGTATAAAACAGGCTAATTTTCAATTTTGGGTGAACTAACCCTTTTAAGGATTCATTAGTTTGAATATACATTGAACCAAAAACTATCACCACATCTTAGTTGATAACTCAGTATACTTTATTTTTGTCAAAATAGCCCATGTTTCGGTAGTGACATGCACATTTTCGGTAGTGACAGTAATGCTTTGGTAGCGACTAGGGGTGTAACGACTCATCGATATGGATCGATATGGATCGATACATCGATACGATGTCTGACGATACAATGCATCGATGCCACGCATAAAATAACGATATTTGTAGTATAAATAGGCACCTATGTTTTGGCACTGTCCACATTTTCACATAATGTCTGTCTATGCATTACCGCGTGCGTTCTTGTTCAAACTCACTTATCAGGACTCGATATAAGGACTGTCCGAAGGCACAAGGCGAGCATAAAAGACGCTCGGGATTGTTGGCGGAACAGTCGAGCTCTGTGTGAGAAGTTTTCTGCACACACATCTGAAGCGCATGCACACAGATAACCACATCTACACCACGCGAAAACTGAATTGAGCTCTCTTCCGCTTTTTTGTGCATAGATCAATCAATACAGACAAAATTACATCAAAATGCGCGTTTTGGTGAATATCCAAGTAAATACAGTCGGTTAGGCATATGTCTTAACGTAAACAGTTGAGAAAGAAAATGCATGTGTATCATATTAAATCCGTGCTTTCGTTCTTAATAAAAATGTAGAGGGTTGTCTAAAATAGGTAGCCCTATATAATATCATAATATCTAAATATTGATCAATATACTCCTGTATCGAATCGAATCGTAATCATATCATAGAATTTTTTTAGGTATCGGCAAATATCATATCGCTGGGTAGGATAATCGATATCGTATTGTATCGTGACGAACCATCCGATTTACACCCCTAGTAGCGACCACATCACATTACGGAATTTTAATTTGCATACTAAAACTCTAAAACAGGGGTGTCAAACTCAGTTCTTGGAGGGCCGAAGCCCTGCAGAGTTTAGATGCAACCCTAATTAAACACACCTGATCTAGCTAATTAAGTCATTCAGGCCTATTTGAAAACTAGATGGTCGGTGTTTTGGAGCAGGGTTGGAACAAAACTCCGGCCCTCCAGGAAGTGAGTGCTCTAAAACATACTAAAAAAAAAATAGCATAACTGTACAAAAAATTTGTTCTATTCCCACAAATATGAGGATTGTGTTCCCTTTTGTCACTACCGAAACAATGATAACATGTTTCGGAAGTGGCAATTTTAGATACTTTTGAACCTAGCTCAAAGATGCTAATCAGCACATAGCTAGCACAGTTCTGAACAGTGGTACACAAATACAAAAAAATTTAAAAAGTTATGGAAGCTGCTGGAATGCTGTAATGGAACATTCTGGGTCAATTTAACCCTCAGGTAGGTGTGTATATATGTGTGTGTGTGTGTGTGTGTGTGTGTTTTGGTTGGCAGTTAATTAAAAATCTCTTTCAGTGTGCTTCAGCTTACATCAGGTAGATGTGAGATGTTCTTTCTCTCACAAGACTGTGGGTGTGGGAGGCTGTGGAGGTTCAGCACATTTAGGTCTGCAGTCGCCTGATCAAATCCTTTGGCACAACAACAGCTGCTCTGCCACCAAATTTCAGACTTTCAAAGGCAGTTAGAAAACTATGAGAGAGAGAGAAAGAGAGAGAGAGAGAGAGAGAGTGTGTGTGTGTGTGCGTGTGTGCGTGCGTGCACCCAGATGGGGTACTGAAAAAAAAATTCATGCTGTACTACATTCATGGCTCGATATTAAGGACTTATCCACACTTCCCAATTACTAGAAAATCAGTAATTACAGCTACAGAAACATCTACTTTTGGAAACCTCATTGCTGTGCAACACATTTTTAACTGATCATATTCAAATATCACTTTTGATGCAACATTGTACTTGTGTGATGTCAGATATGAGTGGATGAGTGCATACTACCATCTGCAATCTATAGTGAGTGCTAGAAGTGAACATGTAATTTAATTTGACTAGGTTTCAGGTTCATCGCCTCTCTGTTATCTTACTCTCTTTTTCTCTAACAAAGATAGAAACAGCATATACTGTATGTTGTCAAAAGATAAACTAATGCAGCTACCAGTGTCTCAAAACAACTTTCAATTGTTAAACTTTGGCTGTTTTTTTAATTGACAGTATCACTCTATAACTTGCCTATGTGAAATTCATTATGAAATATGCATAACATCATATAATAAGTACAAAGAGGTGCATACATAAAGAAAAACAAATAAAAAGGAGAGTTATTTGTAATCTGCCAACTCTAATATTTTACTTTAATTAAAAGTTATTATAATAGTTAGTTGTTGTTTCCTTTTCATGAACATCAGGAATGAGACTTAAACAGACTTGACGACACATATAGTACGGGAATATAGTATATAATCTGGCTCTGACAGAGCATTTTGGGAATATTCAGGGAGCAAATATTTCTGTACACTGGAGCAATTTTGACAATAGAAAAATTGGCTGATTTGCTGGGAAATGCATTATTCAGAGGAGATGGAAACATAACTCACCTGATTTATTCTTTCTTTTTACTCATCCTTGTCCTCGCTGTGTTTAATTCTTTCCTCATTTCCTCCATGCAGGACATCTGTTTCACTGAAATACGAAAAAAAGCATGAGACCAAATGCATGTTAAAAAAACATCTTGCATGTCAATTTGATAAACAATGTCCTCTGCACATTTTTATTAGGTAATTGCACATGCTATTTTTTTTCAGCTAGCTGAAAGATTTTTACAGTGCAGATTTTTAAATGAGGATATAATTCTCTAACCCCCCCCCCCCCCCCCCCCCCCAAGTCCATTTAAGATTGAAAAACAGATTATAAATATAGTATACTTCTCAATATACACTACCATTCAAAAGTTTGGGGTTCAGTACATTTTTTTCCCTTTCTTTTTTGAAGGAAATTCATATTTTTAAGCAGCAAGGACACATATTAAGGTGAATGGAAAGAAATGCATGATGTTGCAGAATATTTGTTTCAATTAAATTCTGTTCTTTTGAACTTTATATTTATCAAAGAACCTTTTGCCATCACAAGAATAAATTACATTTTCATGTTGTTCACTAATATATTAAAATAGTAACAGTTAATTGGAATAATATTTCACAATATTACTATTTCACTGTATTTTTTTGATATAATAAAAGCAGCCTTGGTGAGCATACGAAAATTCCAAAAAAACCTTATTGGCCCCAAACTTTTGAATGGTAGTGTATAGTAGCCTATTATTTTATAGAATAATTAACAAAGAATTTGTATTATAACTATAATCTTTAATCTTTACTCTACAGCCTACTATATGATCTTTATTTGGACTATAATCAGTATTCTTCGCCTAAAATATAATTTGTTCATGACAATAAAAGTAGGGTATAAGATAACAATGAATAAGCCACAAGCGAGTTTTGGTGCATATTGTATCCTCTTCCCTTCTGAGACGTTTGCTACGCCCCTGCACACAAACCATTACAATGATTTATATAACAATTTAATGATTTATGAGGCTTTCTGTGGGTACTAAGGACCTTATTATAAATATGTGTGACTGTATGTGTTTGTGTATGCTTAAATTTTTACTAGTATAACACAAAAATGAAATGTTAGGATTGATATTATGATGTTTACATTTTCACATGCTCTGCTATCAGGCATCGAAGCATTGACCTAAAGCTGTTCACACGGCTGAGTCGGCCATGAATAAATTCACGTAGCTTTGAACATTTGAGCCATTTCAGTGGTTTGGTGCTCTATTTATTCATGTAGTATTCATGCGTGTGTGTTTATGAGTACAGCAGAAGGCTGTCTGTGGGCTAGACTTGCACAGTGAGAAAATCAAAGCAACAAACTGACAGTTCAGCTTCCAAATGCTCTCGCCAGGGACAGAAGTGAGGGGTAAAAAACATGAAAGCGATAGGCAGACAGAAAGAGAAAGCACACACCATCCAGAAAAGAACTAGTGTGAACCTTTCATTTTATGCCTATCTGAGTCCCTTGAAAGACACTGCTCTTGAGTTCAAGCTCCAGACGGAGTACACGTGTAGCTTAAGTTCCTGGTACCACCTGCAGTCATACAGTATATGGGATATTATATAAGTTACTTCCGGTCCTCTGATTGGCTTAATATTTCCAGAGTGTGTGAACAGGTGGAGTGAGGAATGGACTTTTTCCTTTTTAAACATGAAAGCATCAGTGTATTACCCTACTATACAAAATAAAATAAAATAAACATTTTAGTCTTTCTACTTAAAAAAAAAAACACACATGTAATTCAGTGTGTTACTTTCAATGTGTACCATTTCTTTGTAATAATTAGTGAAATTTATTTGAAATTGAATTTCTGAGTGAAAATAGTTTCAAAGTAAGTCCTATAGCGCATTTTATTCAGTGTAATAGTTTGCTCTAGTTTCTTTATAGGTTTCACCAATGAGTGTGAAGTGTGAAATGGAAAACCCGGAGTGGAACTAAAGCAGAGCAGAACACTCTCTGTCACTTCATTCCACTCACACTGTTTCAGACCGTCTTTCACTTTGTGCAATGATGCTTTGGATTCTTTAGCAATGAACTATATCGTGGGGGGGGGGGGGGGCTATAAAAATCAACTGCAATTCTTAATATCATCCTAGCTGGGATTATCTGCACATTGTTCATGCTATACACTGATCAGCCACAACATTAAACCCACTGACAGGTGAAGTCAATAACATTGATTATATCGTTACGACAGAAGACAGTGCATTGCAGTGTACTGCGGATGGGGCTGCATAGCTGCAGACCAGTGCAGAGTGCTCATGATAAAGCCTGTTCACCACAAAGAGCACCTACATTGGCGATGTGAGTGTCAGAACTGGACCATGAAACAATGGAAGAAGGTTGCCTGATCTGATAAATCACACTTTCTTTTAGATCAGGAGGATGGTCGGGTTTGTGTGCGATGTTTAACTGGGGAAGAGACAGCAGCAGGATGCACTATGGGAAGAAGGCAAGGAGGTGGTATGCTCTGGGCAATGTTCTGCTGGGAAACCTTGGGTCCTGGCATTCATCTGGATGTCACTTTAACACATACCACCTACCTAGATTGTTGCAGACTATTTGCACCCCTTCATGGCAATGGTGTTTCCTGATGGCAATGGCCTACTTCAGCAGGATAATGCACCCTGACACACTGCAAAAACTGTTCAGGAATGATTTGAGGAACATGACAGAATTCAAGAAGAATTCAAGGTGTTGCCTTGGTTTCCAAATTATGAACACTATATGAACACTTCATAAATGTGTAACAATGAATGACAACATCTGCGGATAGTGGATGTTTGGGGGTTCCCAAGGTGAGATGGAGGATGAGCTGAACAGATGGTGGTTTAAGTTAGGAGGAAGTATTGGCAGCACTTGTAGATGACTGTGGATATAGTAGTTGTTGGGCTGAGCGAATATGGAGGCAACCAGCTTTATTTTACTCTGTATGGGTAATTTTATGAAGGAACTACAGAATCTGTCCACTTTACCACATGGTTGTTTGATTAAAGGTATAATTCAGCCAAAAATGAAAATTCTGTCAATTATTCACCCTCATGTCCTTCCAAACCAGTAATACAGTCGTTCATCTTTGGAAAACAAATTAATAATAATAATAATAATAATAATTCCTTACATTTATATAGCGCTTTTCAAGGCACTCAAAGCGCTTTACATTGTGGTGGGGGGAGTCTCCTCATCCACCACCAGTGTGCAGCATCCACCTGGATGATGCGACGGCAGCCATAGTGCGCCAGAACGCCCACCACACACCAGCTTACTGGTGGAGAGGAGACAGTGATGAAGCCAATCAGCAGATATGGGGATTGTTAGGAGGCCATGATGGTCAGAGGCCAATGGGCGAATTTTTGGCCAGGATGCCGAGGTCACACCTCTAAATTAAGATATTTTTAATGAAATCCGAGAGCTTTCTGATCCTCCATAGACAGCAATGCAACTTTCACGTTCAAGGCCCAGAAAGGTAGTGAGGACATCATTAAAATAGTCCATGTGACATCAGTGGTTCTTGGAACTTTGGCCGCTTTGAATGGCCAAGATCTGCTCCAAGAGGTCATATGACTGACAAGTAAAGCAACCAATCACGTTTTGTTTTGTGCCACACCATGTTTAGGGGTGTGGAAATGTCGCCACAATAACAGACCGGTGTGTAAAACTCTCGGACATTTTTTAAAGATTCTATGCCGCAAACTTAAAATTTTTCACATACTTTTGAAAAATTCAGTGTTTAGTTGACAAGCGCTCGTCGTCAGTTGTAAACACGACGGCTTTCTTCTTTTGTGAGGGGGTTTGGCGCCACGGCAATTTTGTTTCCAGGCGGAACAATAAATAAGCATGCGACACACACGTATCCCGGAAATCCTCAACCAATCCGATGACAACTTTGAAACTTCTGAAGTGTTTCCTGCTAAGTGTGCCATATGACGTTTAGCCAATGTTCCATGGGCATGACGTCTGAGGCTGAGACTAAGTGCGTTGTAGTACTCTCATGAATGTGCATCGAAGACTATATATAGAATAGAAGACTATATAGAATAAATTGTTGAATAAAGTTATTTTTGCTTTACAAAAAGTATTCCCATAGCTTCATAAAATTACGGTTGAAGCACTGATATCACATGGAATATTTTAACGATGTACACTACCTTTCTGGGCCTTGAATGCGGTAGTTGTGTTTCTTTCCACAGTGTTAGAAAGCTCTCGGATATCATCAAAAATATCTTAATATGCGTTCCGAAGGTCTTACAGGTTTGGAAAGACATGAGGGTGAGTAATTAATGCCAGAATTTTCCAAATGAGAAACATTCCAATTGATTGGAACAAGCTGATAATCACTTTTACTGATTAATGGTCACAACTTGCCAATCACATTGTTATGCCGCAGAAGACAAATATGTATTGTCGCGAATATGAAAATATCTATCTATCTGTCTATCTATCTATCTATCTATCTATCTATCTGTATGTCCGTATGTCTGTCTCCCTTTGTCTTTCTTTCTCACTCTCTTTTTGCCCCTGCTGTTGGGAGCGATTTCAATTTCACGCTCAGCTGGGACACATCATCCACTCCAGCTTCACACCTCCCCGTCAGCATGCTGTGGGCTCCCACCAACAAGTTCAATCAACATCAACAACACATGGTATGCATGGAAAGATGAACACCTATTTATATGCATATGGCTATTATACACACTAGGTGGCTTATGGTGTCTCACAAATGTGGTTATAGATGAACGCATGACAGCCTAAAAAGAGTTTAAGTCTTACAAACATCTCGAAGGTAAGGCTACACCTGAATCCTGGGAAAATATGTGGAGAACCTATGAACAGTTCACATAAGTAAGAGAAATGCAGAAAATCTGAATAATAAAGAGAGGAAGTAATTGTTAAAGGAGAGATACATACTATATAAACAGGCAGTATGTGAGATTAGGATTAGTATTTCCCATCATACATTGGAAATAGTATGGCAAAGGTGCCCAGATGGCTCCCAATTTTCTGTGGATTTTCAAAGTACACATCTGTGTATGAAAATCTTCCATAAACCCTTGTACTATATATAAAAAAAAATTCTCTCAATAACAATACACTCACATAAACGGAGAACGGGATTAGTTATAACACCTGAACTTCAGTGAATATATTTTTCAGTGTATATTCATATTGTAAAATACATTTTTGAATAGACATACTCTAAAGTCAACGCGGAGCATGTTGTCGCACATCATCAATCTCTCTGCCCCACATCCATTTTTTTCCACTTAAACTCTCACCCTGGCCCCTGAGGAGAATGGAAAACTGATACACTCTCAATGTGCATTTAATGAGGATTGCGAATGAACTTTAGCATTGCCCTCAGACTAAAGTGAAGATTGAGTTTCAGTAGGCATGTTTGGAGACAGTCGTGTCTGAAGAGGTGTCCATCGCATTAGTGACCCTTATGACTTCACTAAAAAAACTCACTCTTATGCCATGACACTGCCACGCTCATTCATATTCACAAGCTCCCCATGAATTATGTATCATTATGCAAAAATAAGGATTAAAAACAGTGGAGAAATTGGCTGTGACCTATGCAAAATATACAGAAAGAGAGATGGAATGGAAAGAAAGAGAGAGCGCTGGGAGGATAGGGTGACAGGAAACAAAAAGACGCCTTATCTGAAATCTACAGTGCTGTGGTGTTGTCTTCACAATGGAGTTGTCCACTTTAACATGCATCAGCATACTCAACCTCTGCAGTTCAACAGAAACAAGAAACCAAGACTCTGAGCTACAGTTTATTCTAATGTAATTCTACCAGAACAACTTGGTGCAGTTAGAAAATGAGCAAAGAAGGTTATTGAAGATGCAATCAGGTGTTTTCAACTTTCGTGTCCTAGGGGTTGATTTTTATTAAAACTATAGATTTTCATTTTGTTATATGAAGAAACTGTCTTTGAAACTTTTTACCATTCCTTCATCAGCTACATTTACATAAATGTTTTTTTATATATATTCACTAATATTCCCTTGTTTCAGAACTAGACTTTTGATTTTGAAATAGGAAAATATATCATAAAAACATGAATTGCTACATTCTAAAAACTATTATGATCTAAACAAAGAGTGAGATAAACAATTTCAATATTTAAATGTGAAAATTATTTATTTGTAAATTGCTCAAATTGACACAAAGTTTCATACATTTCCACCAAACAAATCAATTTTAAAATGTTTTCAATAGTTGACTTGGTTAACAGAGTCAACGGTGTCTTTGAAGAGCTTGATATGAAATTATCTTTAGCATGAGAAAGGAGTCAGCCATTCTAATATTTAAAATATTATTTTTACTACATTCTGGTAAAAATATATGTATTGTCTACTAAATTAAAACTTCAGAAAATGTAAAAAGTGGTTTTAGAGTTTATGTATAGACCAACATTTTTATAACACTATAAACACTATAAACTACATACAGCAAGTTGTCTTAAAACTATAATGTGACGTGTGCCCTTTTGCTTCCTGTCTTTCTCACCTCGTTTTTCTCTTCGACTGCAAAAAACTGACCCATATCTACAACAGTCAGCATCCATGAGGATTATGGGTGATAACTGTGTACACACACACAGAGAGACACAAATGAACACACACACACACACACACACACACACACACACACACACACACACATATACACAAACACAATCAAGTTTTGCTGATTGTCTATGCCGTGCCCTTTGAAAGAGGATTATAGTGTAGTGGCCGTGAAAAGGCCGTGAATTATTGACAAAAAAGGGACTGGATTTAGATTTTAGGCCAGCCGGGGCTAAACAGGAAAGAGAGGGAGAGATAAAGGTCATCCAAGACCAGTAAGCAGTTAGAGGCACTACGTATATTTGATTTTCCTCGGGTTTTTGCGAGCTCTCCAAGTAATGAGCTCAATTACAGCACCCATGGAATCCATCCTGATGGATCAGCAGCTGTCAGTGATTCAGGTGAACACCTACAATCGTGGTAGCTCAGGAAGAGTACAATCCAATATCCATCAGGTCTCTGAGGACAAAAGCTTTTCAGATGCCATTGCTTTTTTCCCTCATAATTGTAGTCTTCTGGGTACAATCACTGCTGGGCAGCTGTGTGCTCATGTGGAAGACAGAGCAGCTATCCCACAATGCACTTTGAGCCTTCATTCTGACACCTGAGGTTGAGAAATTACAAGATTTAAGCAATTTTAAAAGGTGTCTATGTGGATCAAAATGCTTCAGGAGAACCTGGTATGCTGGGAAAGGCTTAGCTCACTGTTGAGTAAGCAAAAAGTGGCCTCAGGAGAAATTTGCAAGTGAAATTTTCTCAGCACTCCAGTGTGGATTTGTTTGGCAGGCACCAAGCTGGGCAACTTAAGAGCACAAGGCAACAATTATGTGTCATATTTATCAAACTTTGCCAGACTTATGTTTTTAACTTGGTTAAATAATAATTAAAAAACTTGTTTTTCATATACTTATAATTTCCCATATACTGTGCCATATGTAGAGACCAGACATTGGCAACCATCTAAAAAACCCTAGTAACCATATATCAACACCCTAGCAACCATCTAGAATACCCCAGCAACTCCTAACAACCACATAGAAAGGCCCTTGCAAACATCTACAATATACTGGCACCCACTTAGCAAAACCCTAGAAACCATATTGAAAACCGCAGCAACAGCTTAGCAACCATCTACAACCCTAACAACAAGAAATGCCCTAGCAAACATCTTTAAGAACCCAGCAACCTCTACAAAACCACACATTTCCATATTTCATGAGACAAGGCTTCCCTGTCATTTACAGAATTTTTCGCCATTTATGAGATAACGCTTTCCCGCCATTGACAGAAGTTTCCGTCATTTACGAGACAAGGTTTTCCCGCCATTGATGCCATTTTCTGACTTTCCATGTTTTAAATGATACACAGTAGGAAGTGCTATTGTACATCTTAAACACAGGTGAAGAAGCAGAAATAAGCGATCGCATAGGGAAATGCATATGCTAAATTAAGAAATTGTCAAACATTAAACAGAATATAAATCAAAACACTCTACTGTTACCAAATTTAATGTCAACCCAGGATATGCTATAGGACTGCAAGTTTTGGGGGTATTAATGGAAGCAATCTACTCTATCTCTGTTTTTATCATTGTTTTGACTTTTTTATATATAAAATTTTGCTTTTTTATGAAACTTGCTCACATTCAAGTGTTGATAAAAAGAAGAATGCATAAAGCTTGAGGAAAAGTTTTTTCTTTAAAGCAGAGGCTCTGTTCTTTCTTTTGAAATATTGCATGTTCAGATATTCATACAACAAAACAAAGTCACACAAACAAAATTTTCTAAGGGCCATTCAAAACTCTGACGGTGGCTGGCAACATTTAAAAAAAAAAAAAAAAATGCCGATGGTGAAAGCATTAAAATTACCCAATAATAATAAAAAACTATTTGTGTGTTTATTTATTATAGACACATTCAAACAAATAAAAACACACATACTGTTCCCTACCATTTCAAAGAGAGGCATCTGTTGAGCCAGAGGCCTTACTGCAAAAAAATATATAAATTAAAAAACAAAAAAAAGCCATGGGACACAGAGCCAAAAAACTCACACAGATGCTTACGCACAAACAAATACATGCATTCAAACAAACAGATCACAGCAGTTCTGCGTCAATGCTAATTGTATTCTGTTCATATGCAGCATAATATACAGACATTAACATTCAGAATACACACCCCACTGTTCATGATCCACTGCCTCGCATTCTCTAAACACATGCACGCGCATACACACTGTCATCACTCACATATGGCTTCTCTGGTGTGCATGGGCAGACACAGACCCACATCTACACACACAGACACACAAGGTTACACCACTGTTGTTTAGGAACTTTGGGGCTGAAGCACTCTAATGTAAATCATACTACATCAGCATGACATTTGCACATCCCCAGCATGAAAATGAGATGTGGCTGCACGCGCACACACACACACACACACACACACACACACACACACACACAGACACACACACACACAGACACAGGATGCAAATTCTGTGTGCATCACGTAATAATAAATGAGTGAGTAGATGAAAAGAGGGATAAAAATAATTCAGATAAAGAACAAGCAAAATCAACACAGTATATTTGCATTGTATATAGTATAGAATCAGAATAGCAGAATAAAGGAAAGAGGTAAATGTTGCAAGCTGGATTAAAACTCACATCATCCACATGGGTTCCAGAGGTCAGTGTTTGGGAGTATGTGTGCTAACTGCCTTTCTTAGTGTCTATGTAAGCACCAGGTGATTACAAATTTTTAAATGTTTCAAATTTGTTTCTACATATATTATTAATAGTATACAACAAATACATGAATAATTATTAATTAATTTAATCATTTATTATTAAATATTTATATTAACCATTTAATACATTAATTTAAATACTATTATAGTTTTGTTTGTTTGTTTAATTAGGTTTTATATTTACTACCAATTACACAAATTACATTGGTACGCCAGTAGGTGGCGACAAGTAACTGTCTTTATGATTGAGTCACTGAATCATTTATTCAAACAAATACACTTCATTCATTCAGCAACTAAACAAATGACATTTAAAAAAAGGATTGAATGATTCTGAAAGTTACACGAAAGTTACACAAAGTTCCACGAAAAGTGAAAAAAAAAAAAAAATTGTAAAAAGTCGCAAATACATAGAACCACATACACTTGCTTCAAATAACACACTTGTGGTAATGTGTTATTAAAACGCTCTTAGAGATCAATATAAGACCTTTAATTACATAAGATATCCATTACATCTAATATGTCTTTTACAGAGATCATTCCGGTCAACAAAATCAATCATTATCCAATCAACTGACTCCATCCAGAATGCACACAGACGAGTTGAAGACTTGTGTGAACTCTCTCACTTAAAAGTGAAGAGTGAGGGTTGTTGGTGTCTTAGGAGTGTACTTAAAGGGGAAAAAAGGATAGCTAAAATACCATGAGGCAGGAGAATGCCAAGTTAATTAAGGTTTAATTTTAGTCGATTAGCCTGAGAGAAGATACACCCTGAGCCTGAACCATTGTAAAAAAATAAAAATAAAAGATGGAGAACGAGGGATGGAAGACGCTCAGCTAGAGGGAGAATGGAAAGTAGCACAAGGACAATACACGTACAAGTAAACAAAAATATTTAGACCTACATTTATTCAGTTTTGTCAGATTGGGAAGATGGCAAGTGGCACAGATCGTACCAAGTGAAATAATGTTGAGTTTACGTTACAAAACAGAGATAGTCAGTGGTCATACTTTAATCTGAACTACTTGCATCTGTTTGATTTTATTTAAATTCAAAATGAAACAAGCAATTTATTTGGTTAAAATTTATGAGACTGAAACACCTGATTAATGTGCATTTTAAACATTCAGTTTATAAATAAATAAAGTGAAAATTATGTTATGTTATCATTTACAGACTGAAAAATATCCATCACATTAAGTTTATTAGTTTGCTTATGTTAAAACTTTGCATTCCAAATTGATGGAAATTTTATATGAAATTCAAATACATGAATCTATTTTGAATGTATGCATACATCCACAGTAAGCTGCAGTGTGCTTATGTGTGGGTTAAACGTTATAAACCTTCACACATACCATAAAAACACAAACCAAATCCACAGCTGCTGAATTAAATCTGTAAGATGATCACACACATATACACTTTCAAATATAACACACAGATATGCTCGCTGTGAAAAGGGTTAATGAGATAGTAGAACCCATGAGCCTCTTACAGCTAAATCATTTAGCGTGATCAAATGAGTGGTGTGTGTATCTGAACATGTGTGTATGCAAATGTTCTTGCAGCCTGTATACTTGTATATCAGCACAGAACTATCAATCAGAACGGGTCAGTAATGGCATTTCTCATACACTGGTGGTCTCTAAACCCAAATCCCAGTGGACAGCTAGTCTGTGTGACATTCTAATGAGGTTAAGCCATCCAGATTTATTAAAGTAATTGCCATATCTCATCATGATGACAGGGTTGCAGCAGTGACAGCGGCCCTGCCTCGTGATGGATGATTGCCCCATTAAATATTCTTCATCAGATGATTGCTGATATTTGTATGCGAGAATTGTTTTGATGAATCTTCAAATGATTTTAAAGCAGCTGTATACATATTGCTAATAAACATTTTACCACATTTCATGCGATTCTTCAGAAGTGTGTGTGAAGCTGGAAGAGACGTCAGTGTGACCTTTAATTTGACCTTAAGCATGCTGATTACTAAAGATCACGAGGGGAAAGGTTGGAGACTGTGTGTGTGCTCTTATGATTAAGTATGCAATATTTATGAGTCACCTGGCATCATGTTTTATTAAATAACTATGCATTTAGCAATCAGCACTGCATAACATTCATTTGGAGTGATTTTTCTGACACTATAAAATTAAATCAAAGACATCTCAGTAATAGAAAGTGAATAACATGCCCTTCTATTTTTAAATTTACTGGCCACATTAAAATCGTTTTCAAATAATATTCACAATGTTGCTTTAATGTAAACAGTGTTTGAAGTTCAAAAAATTCTAAAAATGATGTCAGATAGTCTGTTTCAAACTGATTTAATGAATCATTAACATCACCACTCTTACTGACTTCTAATGTATCCAGGCATTTTTGTGAAAAAAAAAGACGTTAAATATTATATGTATATTATATTATCCTTTCTGTTACTTTCAGTGTTATTTTACAATTATTTATACATTTTATAGGCCATTTATTTATTTTTGAATTAGTTTTTATTTTTATATTTTCATTTTTTTAACTTTAGTCATTTTTATTAGTTATACAGTATATTATATTACACATATATATAGTTTTCATCTAATATTTACATTTTTTCTGTTTATTCCATTTAACAAAAACAATTTTTAGTATAGTTTTAGTTAACAATAACAACACTGGTTCATTTAATAAAAAACATTGTGGAAACCATGCTTTGATTTTTTATACTAGATTATTTATTTATGAATAAATGCCATATATGTATGTCTGTGCTTATACTGTATCAAGAATGCCACATATTCAGACATCCTACTCATCTGACTACGTTTTGCATACTATATAGTACAGACGTTTTCAGTTCAGTTTCAGTTTTCAATTCAGTTGCAGGGAGTGTCTTTATTAGCACCCTGCAGATTTATTGAAATTTACTTGATTGATTGAACAATTATCCATCTTTTAGGATATGAGAAGTAAAGAAATCATACAAAAGGAGGATATGGCACTATAAAAATGAAATTTACTGGAATTTAATAGAAATAAAAAATAATGAAGGAATATAAAACAGAAAATCAGAGACAGGATATTAAAACCTGGATGAGCTCCAGAGCTTCCCATTCAGCTGGTCCCCACATACTGAGGATTCTGGGTAAAGCGGCAATGCAGGCGCGAACATTGAACACAGAAAGAGTCACTTATCAGCAGAAGACGCTGACCTGAAAATGTCTCCCGCTGGTTTACAGCTCAGCGTGCTGCAGTCATCCCTTCTTTATAAACAAGATTACAAAATGGATTAACTGCTGTTCGTTAATCCATTCCAAGTGTGTCAATCGTGCTGGGACGCTCGTGCTGAAACTTCGCTTTCGAGCACTGTAGGCCGGTTAAGGGTGCTTCTAGGCAACAACCACACTCTCTTGAGCCTACAACCTGCTGCTATAGGTATAGCCTACATCATATTACTTTTAGCGTCTTATCTACTTCCTCTCTTTCTAATTGAATCATTGATGTTGGATTGACTTTTGCAGAGAGGAAATGTAAGGAGACTGATGCGATTATCTCTTTAACACTTGCTGTGTGGGTATGAGCGTGTGTGTGCATCTGAAGGCTCATATGTTTTTCATAGCTGCTGACAGAGACGCATTGTTGCCCGAGGGGCAACTTTTCTCTGAAAATAAACAAGTAAATAATAACAGATGAAAAAAGGAGGGAAAAAAGTGCACTCAGAGGTACTGAGTCATCGCTGCATAACTGTCACTCAAAGCCACTGTCAGTGTGTCAGCAGCCGGAGAGAAACTGCCATCAGTCTGCACTCTGGCCTGCATCTTTCGGCTTTGCACATGCCTTGATGTTTCATTTGTTACTTCAAGGAATCATAGTAATCTAATCTCATTTGCCTTTTTGGTGTGTGTGCGTGACTGTTTGTAAAATTCCAAGATGATAATTTATTGAAACAAAATAAATAAATTACAAAAACCAGCTTCTTCGGTATTTCCATATATGTCTGATGAACGATACACTGACTATTGCTGTAAAATTCTATATTTGTGATTAATCTTACACATTTAAATAGTAAATAATAAATGTGATACTGAAGACTGGAGTAATGGCTGCTGAAATAAATTACATTTTAAAAGAAATTAAAATATCAAACAAATTGGAACAAAACTGCACAATTTTACTGTTTTTACTATATGTCTGATCAAATAAATGCAGGCTGGATGAGCATAAGAGTCTATAATTAAAAAACATTTAATTATTCCAAACTTTTGTATAGAGTAGAATATAAGTAAATAATTTATATAAATATTTGATTGTGTATGTGTGTGTGTGTGTGTGTGTGTGTGTGTGTGTGTGTGTGTGTGTACACACAATAAATCAAAATGTGCATAGCATTTTGTAAAAATGATAAAAAATAAAAACGTACGCAACAAACTACTAATTACTAATTATTGTTATTGTTGTTATTTTAAATTAAATGCATGTTGAAGACTAAAAATGAGTCAGACATTTTTTTTTTTTTACTAATATTTTATACGGACTTCAGGGGAATAAAACTTTAATTAATATGATATTTATGAACATTAAAATCATAAATATATTCAGAGAAAACAAAAGGAGAATATAAATATGAATAATAGATGTGAGGATGCAATAAAACAGAGAGAGAGACAAATGGTTTACGCAGTGACTTCACTCTGCAGAAATTTGCATGTGATTTGCATGTGATATGAATATGACCCTCCACACACACACACACACACACACACACACACACACACACACACACACACACACACACACACACACACACATATATAGTCAGCTGCTGTGTGCATACACAAACATGTTTTGTCATCTACACAGCCAACAAAAGCTCTACCTGAATCATCATAGCCAACATCTGCATTGAGTTTGTGCATAACCTAGATCCATTCGTAATGCAGTCCACACTACAATCGCTTCAAAAAGAAAAACACACAATAGCTTGATCTTATCTTGTCTCTGGTGTATACATACGCAAAAGCAGTCAGTGAGGACAGTGGGATGACAGCCACGTCCGATCTGTCAACTCTCAGTCTCTGAGGATGTTCTGCGAGTGTGTGTGTGATCAGATCATGATCCTCCGGCACTGAATCTTGTCAATGCCGGTTAATCACTCTGCCAAAAGATGCCTCACATACAGCGGGGTACAAAATAAATAAATAAATAAAAACAAAAAACTACACTGAAAAAATTATTTAAACCTAGAAATAAGCTAAATTTTGAACAATTTAAAACAAATAAACGTTACAAAGTTTAATAAAATTATACATATTTAAGATTCCGCACTATTTTTAGGTCTCTAATAAAATATGCACATTTTTGACAGTAGCCATGTAAACTCATTTAAGAAGGTTTCAAACAGCGTCTAGTACAAATCATGCTGAACATCACGCTTTCACACAAACTAATGTAGTTCATGCAGCTCTAATGTTGTTGTTGTTATTCAAATAGAAGGGAGTGAACCAAATGCCAAATTAGAAATTCATGTTCACTTTTAAATTGAACAATTTTCACTCAAAATGTTATGCTGATACGACTGCAGTACAATTTGTAATGAATTTTATATTTTATTAAACTATAAAATGCAAAATAGAAGCATTGGTAGTATTAAACTTTTGGACCCCAGTGTAAAATATATGGTTCGCCGCTGTCCATGGTACTGACTGAAAGTACACACAGATATACATACATGCAGTGTTGGAAGTTAATCAGGATTTGGGGCAAAATTCCACCAAAATAAACAACCCCCCCCCCCCCCCCCCAATTAAACATAATAGGGCAAAAAAATGCCCCTGCACATTTAAGCTAGATCTATTACGGCTGTCATGATTAAAATGAAATGTGCAATGTGTCAAAGTGTCAAATGTAGCATTATATTTACAGAAGATTTGCTTTTTATGCACGGTTTGCTGCATTGAGCATTATAAATCTATCACACACATTTCTGTTGAGCTTATGAATGCCATGTCCAATCAGAAGTGTTTTGAAGTGTTTCACTGACTGAATTCATGAATTCTATCATTGTCATCATTTCAGCAAAGTACAGAAAAGAGTATTGATTTCATGGTGTAGACAGCTTCGGTGATTATAACTTCTGCACTTTCACAAAAACTACAGAACTTTGAAAAGGTAAAAAAAAATGCCCCTGGAAATCAATTCCAGTGAGCAAATATTGCTCCTTAATAGAAAAGATTTCTAGAAAAAAGAAACAATTTCGGACCCTGCGTAAATGGGATGCGTGTATATCCTGATGTCATCATATGTTTGTTGTTTTTCCTCTGCAACATGCTTTCTACATTTAAAATGAATTAATAATTCAAATATTTAATCATTAATTCGCTTGAATTCTCATGAATACATCAACACATCAACACAAATAGCATCAAATATTTTTAGAGCAAATGTAAAAAGGATTTGTGGGAAGAAAAAAAACTATATAAACTCTATATAAATGATCCTCTATCGGTTTCTACCATTCAAGATCTGAATGAATGATTAGCTAAACCTGACAATGAGGTTTACCATTTACCAGCCATAAGCATCTACTTTCCATAATACAATATTATTCTCTTTAAAATATGTACAATAATCTTGATAACATATTCTCTTTAAAAACAAAAAAAAAAGGTAATCCACATGCCCTCATTAAACAAATGACAGATTGGATAACGCTCAAATTAATGCCAACTGTTGATGATTTCATTCCTCCTAATGTTAGGAAATTTAATTTCACTCTTTAGTAGCTCATTTGATAAGTGATGTTTGGAGTTGGCGTCCAGGGGATTATGGGTTATTAGTTATCCATGTCAGTGTGTCAGAGACAGATCTGTAGAAGGGAAATGTCATCTGGCGGGAGTGAGTGTGTGTGTTTGTGTATGCTGAGAGAAAGACAAATATGGCTGACACATAACAGCAAACAAGCAGCAGATTACATTCATGTACCAGATTTTCTTGAAAACGTACAAACGAATGTTAGTAAAAAACATTTTATACTCAATTACTTTCCCCAGTAACTTCCAGCTCCTCTCTTTTATCTGCCTCATTATAAAATAATAAACAGTTCAGCAGTGAAGCAGTTCCCTAAACATAGATAAGTAGAAGTCTGACTCATTTTAGTTAAAAAAATAAATAATAATCAGATCACTTAGAAGTGTTCCTGGATGTCCCTGAGCAGCACTTTGTGTTCTTTCTGTAGTGAAATAAATATCTGGCTATAAATATAAAATCCCACAGACTGACATTGAAGAGGGATATCAAGAGAATCAGGGATGGACACTTTTGAGCCAATAACCGACCAGAACAACCTAGCAATGGAAATGACCTAGCAACCACACAACATACCCTAGCGACCATATATAACCACTACAAATACCTATAACTGGAACATTTTAGCAACTGCAAAGCAAAGTACTAATAATCACAACAGGCAAGAAACCACAAACCCTAACATGATAGTGACAAGCTTAAAGGCCTGATCAAACCAAGATGAATATTGTTATGTAAAACTATGACTATGTCAGAAAATCTAATTGTATTTTCTTTCAGTCTGTCAGTCCGAAAATTCGTGTTGGTGTTGTTGGCCTTTACACAGGTAAAGTGTATTATTATTATTATTATTAACAACACTAAAAAACAGGTTTTGCATACAGAGCTGAACCACATTTTCAAAAGAATAACTGGTTTGTCACCTGATGGAGTTTGGGTTCCTTGCCACTGTCGCCATTGGCTAGCTTAGTTGGGGTTTAAAAAACACGTGATATTCAGTAATATTATCAATTTGACTGCACTGACAACTTCGGATGACAACAAAACTTGAACTAAATTGAGCTGGATAATAACACTACTCTTCGGCAGAGCTGCTTTATAGCTGAATCAAATTTGTTTTATAATTGATGAACAACATCAACACTGTTACTGAACTGAATAGAATTAACTTCGAACTGACTCGAACATATGCCTTCTGTAGAGCTGTTTATAGCTGAATCAAACTAATAAGTAGGAATAAACTACACAGTTATTGAACTGAATCAACAGTAAAACTACAAATTGTATAAAGCTCTATATAAAGATGATTTGACTTTTAACTTGACGTGGCAACTAAATCTCATCATTCCAAGAAATCATCTAGTGCATGCTTACACAGATAAAACAATTACACAACGAGCGCATCTTTTGAAAATGGCCTTTTACTCTATGACTCATAAATGGTCACAACTGTGTTGTAGTCCAGAGTGACTTCACTTTCTGACTTCATTTCACTGTATATTTGCCATCGAGGGGTCTGTTGACTGGCTGGTGTGTGCAGAGGGCAGAGGCAGTGACCTGGTGGGATGTGTGGAGTGCAGAGTGGTCAACGGCTGCTCTGAAAAACACACTGTGATATAGCCTTTACACATGGACCTCCTGGCATTTCTGGATGTTGAGCCAACACACACAAGACATACACACACTTACACATACATCCACTACTTATGACTGAAGGATACAGTGTAAACACATACGCATGTGTAAATACAAACAAATAACAATATGCTCGCATACACAGATAAAGCTGCGACATTCATCCCGCGACACATGCAAAGTGTGAACATGCATGCGCGTACACACACACACACACACACACACACACACACACACACAACACAGCCATCTGTCAGACTCAAGTCCCCCCTGTGCTCTGGCTGTCGTAGATATAATACAGTCTGCTGATTGGCTAAATCTGTTACCACCTTATTATAAGACACAGAGACCCATGATGAAACGCACACAAAAGCAGAATAAATAACTTCCTTTTTCATAGGAAGTAGAGAAACTAGAACACTTCAGGAGGACGGGAGAGATGTGACATTCAGGGAGAAGGACATGATAGACATTCACATTAAACTTTCAAACCTCTATAAACCTGTTTTTCACCCGAGTGCCGTTTCAATCTCTCTCTATTTCTCTGCGTCGTCTCCTTCCATCTGTTTCACGCGCTTCTAATCATTCATCTTAATCTAGCGTCCCAATCATTTTCCAGTTTGTGCCGTTTCCTCCAGAGTGCTGTTCAATAAGGCTCTGAAATTTGACCTCTTACATCATGCTGGCACACAGGCACTCATAGACACGGACTGATGGGTCCCTAATGCCCTGTTTTTGAATTAACACATTATTGCTTTGTAATAATAGAGCCAGAGAAAGTCAGAGAGAGCGGGACATTCAAGAGTCAGACTAGGTTAATGTCTGCAAGTGTGGTAGAAAAGAAAGATCTACTCAGTGCAAAGATGTCAGCATAATATTTGCATAACGAATTGTGATTGGTCTTCTTTTGTACATTACCGTTTTAAAATTTTGGGGTCGGGGAGATTTTTAAAAACTCTTTACAAGTCGTCTCTTATGCTCACCAAGGCTGCATTTATTTGATCAAAAATACAATAAAAGACTAATATAGTGAAATATTAGTGCAAAATAAGCTATATTTTAAAATGTAATTTATTTCTGTGATTGCAAACTTGAATTTTCAGCAGCCGTCATTCCAGTCTTCAGCATCACATGATCCTTCAGAAATCACTCTAAGATGCTGATTTTCTGCTTGAGAAACTTTTTTTTTATTATTATCAAATGTTGAATACAGTTTCTGCTGCTTAATATTTTTGTGGAAACCGTGATGAATAGAAAGCTCAAAAGAACAGCATTTATTTGAAATAGAAATCTGTTGTAATTTTAAAAATGTCTTTGTCTTTTTGATCAATTCAATCTGTAAAAACTTTATTAATGATGGTGTATATTAATTTACATTCTAAATCGTGGCCTTTTTGTTTCTTTACATAGAACCTAAGTCTAAAACTTACCTAAAAATTGAACACTGCTCTTTTGCTGCCTTGCAAGCTCTGGTATTTCCTTCAGGAAAAGCAGATCTTGTTTTGGGACATAACCAAACGTGTGTCGCCAGACAGTTCTGACTTTTTCAAGACTTTGTCCTTTATTTTTCTCCCACACAAGTCGGAAATAGGCTGCCAAATTCAACAGATTTAAGTCATTTAGTGTTTGGCACCACAAGAAGTTGTGTTTACACATTCCCATGCCATATGTTAACACTCTTTTTTGAGGGTGGAAACACTTGGTAGCCAAAAAATAAAACAGAAACTAAACCCCACTGGTGTGAGAGTTAGTTTGATGGTGTGTGAGTGTGTATGTGTGTGAGAGAGGGAGAGTGACAGAGCTACTGCCAAATTGACAGCGCTGCAGGTAATCCTCAGCAAACAGGAAGTAAGTAAATGTCAACACAATTACACACACCTACACATTCACAAAATCAACAAACACCCAATGGGGGGTTTCAAACTGGCCTCCAGGACCACCAGGGGTCCACAGATAATTTCAACAGGAAAAAGTGAGAAAAAAATAGAACTGTAAAGATTCAAATGAGTTCAATTTATATATTTTTTATTCTATTAATAACCAAATTAACCAAACAGTTATATGTATGTATCTATAGCTATATCTATATCTATATCTATATCTATATCTATATATATATATATATATATACAAACACCCTATGAAGTTGAGCCAATTTTTCACAGAGAGTGAAAATGAGAATGGAAAATGATAATTTTCACAAATATTGGACCTTTATTGGTGCAAAAAACTTCATAAATTAACTTTGAGAAACAAACATGATATTAAAAACTGAAACTGCATTTCATGGCCCCTTTAACACAGCACTGACAAAATTGCAATACTGTGATTTTTATGAAAATAAGAACAGCACAGAAGTACATTGGAGCATATACAAAATACTTTTTACAGTTTTTATTTTTTATTTTTTTGTAAGGGTGACTCCTTATAAATCCAAAAGAACCAGTTCATACAGGTTCTTCTAGTTAATACAGCTGCTGTTCTCTTTCTTTCTCTGGTAATGCTAGAGTTAGTTGGTTTCATGGGAACGCTGGGACTACTCATGCTAGAACAGTCCATGTAAATATCAGTATGCTTACAGTTTGCGTGCATCTGTGGGTGTGTACACATGCACATTTATGTGTGTTCTACAGGCTGTGAAATTAAATTTGTCAGACTCTTACGACCCCAGCATGTCGGAGAGCCACAAGTATATAGTGAATGTGTTACATCTACATCAGCACTTCTCATCCACCCCTCCTTAACATTTTTATTGCACGCTATTCCATCCACATAAAATGCTTCTTAAACAAATGCAGTCTATAACCAGCACTCTCTCTTCACTTTACTCTGACTGTGGCGTGAGTAACAGAAATGTTTAACATTTATATTCATTGTCTGTGTCAGACGGATGGATAGACCTTTTAAAATATCGGTTCTAAACGCCGCTTGTCCTGCTATCCACCGCTAGAGAATGAATGGCAGCATTAGAGCTTCATCTGTGTGGGATTGTAAATCAAACTGATTCTGAATGCCTGTAGCCACAAGAACACAAAGCCCTACAGATGTTAGATGAGTAATACTGTATACTACTATACTGTATATTTACTGTACACATTCAAGTCTAAAAGGAATAGTTCATCCAAAATTCAGTTGTCAGGTAATAACCCTCATGTCGTTCCAAACCTGTAAAATTTTCTCTTGTGGAACACAAAAAGAGAAGATTTAGCAGAATGTCCATGCTGCTCCTTTTCTAAAGTGGATGGGGACTCTAAAATATAGAAATGCACAAAAATTTTAATTCTGGCTGACAGTGATAAGCCAATAATTATTTTTATATTCAATAACCAATAAATTCTTCATTTTTTTGTTTAAATAAAATAAACTCTAAAAACTGAAATCAATCATTTTAAAAGACAGAATTTACCCATCACAGCATTACAAGTTATAGTATGAAACATTAATATTAATTTTGACATTTGCTAAAGATTCACCTACACGGCGTTAACAGTGTTATCTAATTTTTTTGTTTTTTAAAAGAATAGATGACAGCAAAGGTAATCTACATGAAATGAGCATGAACAATTAAATATTCAGTATCATCCAATATACAGTATATTTAATATAAAAAGTCATACAAAAGCAGTCTCTTTTAAAGGAAAAACTATAAATAGCTTTACATGTACCTATTTAGACACTATATAAATAACTCTTTCACAGAAGAAAGTCATACAGGTTTCTTAGTACATGACAGAGAATAAATAATGAGAGAATATTCTTTTTTGGGTAAGCTATCCATTTATGTCTGCTCTATGCTTACTGTTTTTCTCTCTTCGTCTCTATTTCTTCACTGACTGTCCTTCTTTCACTCTCTTTCTCTCTGACCAACAGGCCAAGTCTATCAGTAACAAGGTATGAAGCCAATTTTGTTTCTTCTCAAGGGAATTCTGAGAAAAATAGAGGATAGAGAAAGGGATGGAAAGGCAGAGCAGGGGGAGGCAGGGTCCTTATAAACATCACAGCATGAAGTAAACCTCTTTTATCAGTATCAGTTACAAAGTATCTGTGTTTCACAGCTGAGTAACCACATTAAAACACAAGTCATGTGTTAAACCTGCATGTAAAAACACAACAGGTACATGTTTTCATTATTAGCAGAGTTTGCCAGGTCAAGCATTTTTATCATATATTTTGATCTGTCCTGATCAACTTGTAACTATTTACAGTGCATGTAAATTTGTGTGTGTGTGTGTGTGTAAGCTGGGACAGATCTGTCACACACACACACACACACACACACACACACACTTCCCCTCCTCTTACAGCTTGTCTAGTGCAGATTATCCTTACTCACGACCGCTTACACAAATCTCTGCGCTTTAGGAGAGAGAGTGTGAGTGTGTGTGTGTGTGTCCTTGTTTATGCTACATTGAGGGGACCAAATGTCCCCACAAGGATAGTAAAACCAGTAAACGTTGACCTTATGGGGACATTTTTTAGGTCCCCATGAGGAAACAAGCTTAAAAATCATACAGAGTGAGTTTTTTTGAGAAAGTAAAAATGTAGAAAGTGCCCTGTAAGGGGTAGGTTTAGGTGTAGGGTTGGTGTAGGACAATAGCACATACAGTAAGTACAGTATAAAAACCATTACGCCTATGGAAAGTCCCTACAAGGATAGCAAACCAGACACGTGTGTGTGTGTGTGTGTGTGTGTGTGTGTGTGTGTGTGTGTGTGTGTGTGTGTGTGTGTGTGTGTGTGTGTGTTGGGGGGTGGAAATGAGTGCTCCACAAATATCACAACACAAGACATAGGATGTCAGGAAATTGAGATGACACAGACCTTATCAAGCCATGTTAGGGTGTTGCTAGGTGGTACATACTGGAACACTAAAAAGAGACTACTTACATATTTTGCCTCATTGAGGATGAATTTAAAATTAAAAACCAATCTTTGATGTTCTGCATCAAATGGCACTATTTTCCAGCAAACATGTTTTCCCTCACACAAGAAAACTGCAGGAAAAAAAGCCCCTGTTGTAGCTTGCAAAAACTTACAAGATCACTTTGGTCAAGGACCTTCCTAAAGGGTGTTTTTCTTTCTTTCTTTTTTTTTAAACCCATGCAATAAAACAGTAAGCATTACAATTTCCTTCTTTCTGTTTTTGCTGTAACAACCCATCCACAAAAAAAGTCCCGAACATCCCAAGGCAGCTTTAAAAGTACAAATAAATTAACAAAGAGCAAATACCATAATTACACAATTACACATAGGTCTGAAACCATGCATGTCATAACATAACAATGATGACGATAATAGAGGAACTATTGTTACAAATATATTTACCACAGTATACATACTTAAAATAATTTAGCCATTCTGCAAGATGAACTACACTGAAGTCAAAACACCAAATAAAGCATCATGAAGGGGATAAAGAGAGAATATAAATGGAAAAAAAATCTTTCAGACTTTTAAAATATGACAAAATAGGCTCCCAGTTAGTATAAAACCTGTCCACAGATCCCCTTAGTGTAAATTTGATCTTTTCTCATTTTAGAAAAAAACATCACATCTTCCAACCAAGCTGTCACAGATGGAGGGGTGGGGGATTTCCAGCTTAACAAAATTCTTCTGCGGGCCAGTAAAGAAGTATAAGCAATAATGCCCCTCTCAGTTGCTGTTAAAGTTATGGTCATGGTGTCACTGCAGTTCCAAAAATGGCTATTAAAAGAACAGGGCCTCAGTGTCTCCCCCAGGCCCTTACTGATAGTCTTAAAAACCAATGCCCAGTAGTAATCTAAAGAAGGGCAAGACCAAGGCATATGTGTCAGATCAGCTGGAGAAAAGAACATCTATCACAGGCTGCATCTAATCCAGGGTACATTCCAGCCAACCGTGCCTTGCTTAAATGGACCCTGTGTAGCACTTTGAATTGTATGAGCCCTAACCTCTAAGGGTGTTTTAAGCTGTTTTTGTAATGAAGTTTTTGCAAGTTAGAGTGTGGGGATTTCTTCTAAAGTTTTCTTTAAGACTTTTCTAAGGTCTGCAGAAAGTCCTTGACTGAAAGGTTTTTGCAATTAAGTTGGGGAGGGGCCAGATTCATGAAAAAACACGTTCTTATTCTTATTCTGAGTTCTTCAATTTTCAAATTCTAAATTTGTAAGAACATTCTAAAGTGCAATTCTTGGAAAAAGTTCTCAATACATGTTTTTGGGAATACTAAATATTCTTAAATTAGAAAAAGGGGATAATTTTTTAAGTATCTTGAATCTGGCCCCAGGTTCTTTTTCTATGCATCTCCAATAAATTGAAAAACATTTAAGAACATTTCCTCATATAAAAATTCTTAAAAACAGGTCAATGCAGGACAGCTGAACAAGAGTTACGTCAGATTTAAAATACATTGCTTTTGAGCTCTATCTTTTGTTTCTGCCCTGCTTCACACGCAACCTGTTGTCATGTTCTTCTCTAAGAGTTAAATGCATTAAGTGCCTGCGGTTCTACCAGGGCTACAGAAGAACAAGTCAGGGAAGAGCACCTCCACTTCATCAATTATTCAATGTTCCTTTTTCATAAATCTCACATGAACTGTACTTTCCCACTTACAGAGAAAAATACCTTAAGAGATTTTGGGAATTAGTGGGACATCAACCCACAAAGCAACAGAGCGGCACCACTTTTTAAAGATGCAAATGAACATCAATGCACAACTTGACAATACTCTCTCTCTCTCTCTCTCTCTCTCTCTCTCATACACACAAAAGAGCTGAGGCGAGCAGACACTGCTGACTGTTCAGCTGGACTGAAATATCTTTTCAGCTCATCAGCATCTGTATGTCATCTTTAATATGCTGTCACTTCCTTCTTTCCTCTGATTGAATAATACTGCCTATACTGCCTTTTTGAATGGGTATATGATGCCTGGTTTTCTGACACACTCATGGTTATACTTTTTTGGGTGCTTTGTGGCAAGCTTTATGTGTGTGTTTGAGTGCAGAATAGGCTATATTAAAGATTAATGGCTTAAATACATGACTATTAGTCGACTAGAAAAATGTCCCTAACAGGTACTACATGCAAAATCAAACAGTAGGCCTAAGTAATTATATTGATGTTCATTCAGTGAAGGATTCTTCAAGACTGACTCTAATTTACAGGTTTGTGAGTCTTTTTGAACGATTAAAAAGAAGTAGCGTATCTTTATATCTTCGATTAACTAAAACAACCTGCTCATAAGAATGATTTGTTTGTGAATCAGACAACACTGGTCATGCAGTATGTATGTTTTTGCATGCAGCTCAACTCAATATGTGGTGTCTTGCAATTATTCTCCAGTACATTGTAATCCCCCCCCATCCCCCCCAATCTCATCACATTTGATTCAGACAGCAAAATCAGATTCAAAACTCAAGTAAAACATGGTTTCTTTTGCACACAGCTGCTGAAGATCTAACACATGCATGCAAATATAAAGATTTATATGCTTTATTAAGAACTAATGACTTTAATCTATTCCTCAAAACAAATCTTTGCTGTGGTATGACTTCAAAATAATGATTTCAAAATATCTGTTGTATGTCAAAATATTGAATTCATATGGACTATAGCACTTGACAACTCCCTGTGCTTTATCATTTCACGGAATAGACATTAGCGTACGTAAACTTTTCTATTAACTTTCTATTAGCTATTTGTTTAAATGATTAACGGCTAAGTAAAAAGTTAGAGACAATATGTGGTAGCATAAAAATCTACTGTTCTTCAGAAAGTCTCTGGGCAAAAGACAGGTTAATACATTTATTTCAAACAAAACCCTGAAACTAAATAATCACGCCTTTCTTTTTCGGTCTTTCTGTTTCCTTCTCATTTTTAACTTGCGATCTTTACATCTTTAACTGTCATTTTATTCTTTTCAAAGTCACTCTCTCTTGCTGTGTTTGATTGTATATGTGTTACAGTAGTGACAGATCAGGGCTGTGAGGCTGACAGTGTCGAGTCATGCCAGAGAATTTCAAAGAAGGCTGCCTTGTAGTCACGTGTCTGTGCGTAAAATCACATTCATTAGCACCCAGTGAGTCCACTGAAGTGAACTGATGGCAGTGCATGTTTGTCTTCTCCAAGTTATTACTGTCTGTTTACATTCCCTTACACACTACACACACATCATAAATATAACCACTGGCTTGCTTAAAGGACGCAGTGTATGCTCAGTGATGCTGACAGTTGGAGATGAATAAACACACACACACACACACACACACACACACAAGCAGCTTTCATGTTCTAGACACAATGTTAAAAAGCTCAGCAATTAACATTAGCCTTGTTCATCATAATGACAATACAGACAATTAATACTGTAAAAGTAAAAGATAATCATGTCATTGTCATAAACCTACCAATGCAATATATGCTTCACTGCTCTCTGACATTTAAATGTCCCTACAAATATACACCATGTACAAAAATCTGGGTCGCTCACATCACCACATTTTCTATACTCTCCAACTCACATCTCCAACAAAAACAATTCTATGTTTATTTAAGTTTAGCAATGTCGTTTTGTCAGTCGCTTGGTTTCGATTTCTGTTTGCTGGGTAGCTCTGCCCACAGTGAGATCTCATTGGTCCAAAATTCTGCTCCAGCTGCATGTTAAATATCAAATATGTTCTTGTTGTGTTATGTCACTCAGCATTTTCACCTTTTTTGTACATAATATTTTTGCTAGTGTATGTCAGGGGTGTCCAAAATCAGTCCTGGAGGATCACTGTTCTGAGTTTAGCTCCAATCTTCCATAATTTTCCCAAATCTAAAGTGTTACTCAAACCTCACCATTTCCGTTCATACAGATTGATTTCACGTTGCATTGTTTTATTGTTTTAGTTAGCTGAAAAATAACTTCCTATACAAACATTGTTTTTTTTATCATGATTTTAACATTTGGTAAAACTTTATTAAGGTGTTCTTGTTACATGTACTTACTATTATAATAACAATTAATTATGCATAATTACATGCAAGTACACCTAAGCCAAACCCCAATCCTAAACATATAGTAAGTACATGTAGTTAATTAAAATTACTCAGTACTTAAATGTACAATTACACTGTAACAAGAACACCGTAAAATAAAGTGTAACCTAACATTTTTAATAATTAAATATTTACACAGAGGCAAAATGTAGAAAATACTAAATTCTTTTTTTTTTTAAATACATAGAAATATTAAAAAATATTGTTGTAATATTAAATTAGGAGGTCATATGAGGAAATATTTGTAATGTTACTTTTATTATTTGAAGATCCACACTTTCTTCAGTAAATTAAACAAAACAAACTAGGTCTCCCATATTTAATTTTTTTATTCTAAAGGGGTTCCGGAACCACCCGACCACCCCTCAATACGAACGCTTCTACATCACATACATACTTATTTTGTTCCTCCTCTTTCTCCTGAATAATTTCCCATCACCTTTCACTTTCCTGTCAAGTAAAAGTACGAAAAGGGTGATTCTAATTCACATCAGTGAGTTCTTGGCCTCAGCATTCAAAGCCTCACTTGTCCTTTATTCCACCTTTTCCAAATTCTCCTCCATCATTCTGAAATAAGAGACTGATGGCTTCTCAGATGGCCTCCCTTGGGCAGCAGAAGAGAACACTGAAGGAAAAACGGATCTGGGAAGGCTGAGAGAGGTTCCCGGCTGCCAGTGTCATCATGGCTCCGGAGCTCAGCTGCAGGGCCCTACAGGACTGAATTGTATTTCTCAACTGTGGTAAAGGGCTCTAAACTTCTGATTTGATACTGTGCTGAAAAGGATGATTAGTGCATGAATTTACCACCCCATAGACATGAAGTACACACTTCTGAAAAGGGCTTGACATCTGATTTGAAGTGCACACTACAGCGTAAAGGAGCTCGTATGAGATCTGCCCTAAGGCAGGGGCTACGCAGAGACTGAAGTACAGTAAGGGCTATCAGTGTAGCCGCAGGCTCTGTGAAGATGAAGAACAATCACAAGGCACAGGACTACACACAGTTACGTTTACTCAATACTATACCTTAAAAAATGTTTTTTTAAAGTTGCAAATAAATTTAAAGTTGCACTATTTTTTTTCAATGCAAGGCAGCATCCTTGAAAGCTCTCTTTTTGACATTAACACACAAACACACAGTTCTGCAAATAAAAGACAATTTATGATATTCATAATAGATATTTCTTTGAGATAGATAGATAGATAGATAGATAGATAGATAGATAGATAGATAGATAGATAGATAGATAGATAGATAGATAGATAGATAGATAGATAGATAGATAGATAGATAGATAGATAGATAGATAGATAGATAGATAGATAGATAGATAGATAGATAGATAGATAGATAGATGCACAGCTCTTAGGTTAAAAATAAAATATTTTAAATATGAAACACCTTTAGTTCTCAGAGAACATCTTTGGTCCATTTGAATCCCCTGCAGCATAGAGCCCAGAAGCGCTGAGTGGCATGCATGTGTGCATGTGTGTGTGTGTGTGTGTGTGTGTGTGCACACATAAACATACAACCCCCCACATGCACATTTATGAAAGAAGAATAAAAAAAAAAGATTCATTTACTCAGGATAGAGTTCAGATGGCCATTCATGGGGTGCATTACAAATAATAAACAAAAGAAATATTAAAAAAGAAAAAATTGATAGGAAGTATAAGTCCTAGAGTGTTCTATAGAGCTGAACTGGCCATCTATTACCACTCATACTGAATGAGAGTGGAAATATTTGATTAATGCTCAATGTGTTTTGGCTGACAGATGAAGTGATGAGGAGAAAGAGTGTGACGGTCAGCCTGGCAGCTACAGATATGCAAGCAGCCTAATAATGAGAATTTGCAGCAGTATGGTCTGTGGCAGTAGAAGAATCTCTCTCCTGTACACAAATACTCACACACAGCTCTATGATTTGAATAAAATGACTGTTGAGTGTAAATGGGAACCTAAAGTAAGGGAGCAGCCAATAGTCTCCATTAGGAAAATGACTTAAAGACTAAATGTCTTAGTAAAAATGTAAGAAAATGGTTTGTGTGATGGTTATGTTTAGGGTTAGGACATTAAAAAAATATCATAGCTGGAAACATCGAAACGTCGCCTGTGTTGCACTTGTGTCAACCGGTCACATATTTTATTAATTTACTTCTTCATTCTTTCCCTTCCATTTTCTATTACAAAGTAGAATCTATATTAAATTTCTTAAGGAACAATCCATACTGGACCCACATAGTAACAGGAAATGTGACCCAATGAAATCTTAAACATAAAAAAAAAAAAAATCTACTTATAAATCCACACATTTCCAGAGCTAAAAATCACATTCCAGACTCAAAGTCATATATATATATATATATATATATATATATATATATATATATATATATATATATATATATATAAGAATAAATTCATGAGAGTTTTAGATTTTTGGTCACATGGAGTTCACAGTACAAACCTAATTTCAAAAATATTTTGCCTCAAAAAAGTGTGCATTTTGTCTCGTTAATACATTGACTTGTTGAATATAAATGTTCCCTTAAATTATAAGGGCATATATATATTATAAAAAAAAATAAAAAATAAATATATATATATATTTTTTTTTTAAGTAATTCACAGGAAAATGTCATACATTGTTATACATAACCTATATGTTTTTTTAAATCGTATATGGTAAATGTACTATACAATTTTTATCTATTAATTTTCCTATAGTTACATTGTTTTGCAGTGAGTGTTACTCTAAAATGTGTGTCGATATAAAATGAAAGAGTTACAGAACACAAGCAGTTCAATGCACTTGACGGAAACCTTTCCGCGCGGGTGCCATGCAGTTACGCACTAGAACGCAACACTAACATGACGTCATAATTGCCTGAGTCCGATACAGTTAATGTTATAGAAACCGAGCGATTTATTTATTATGACGGGTTTTCCCTGCGTACTTGCATTTAATGCGTGCGTAACAAGTTCTACCTTTCCACGTCCCTATATCTTCAATCTCCAAAAGCGTAGACGTATAAAACACTTTAAAGTCAATCTGTGTAACACATTACACCCATAAGGCTCTCTCGTTCTACGTCTACAATTCAACGATGAGACTGAAGCAGTCTCACAATCAACAGTTCACTGACGCTCCTTATGGTCACTTGAGTGCGGTCCAAATTCCCCGCAGCCGTAGGATCGATTGCAGTGACATGTTGAGAATTAAACCGCTTCCCACCAGAGATGAGACAATAACACATAATGACACCACTGACATATGCTTTAATCTAAGTACTGGAAATCATCCTTGCAGTAGCCTGCGTCCAAACCAGTGCGCGAGCCAAGCAAAGCACACACAGCGTCCAACAATTGCATGAAACTAAACTGTCAATTATGTACACGCTCCTTACCTCGAGAGTTTCACGACGCAGATAAACACACTACTTTCTGGAAAACAGCCTGCTAAAAACATTAAATCCGTAACGTGCAGGTTGCGTGGATCTCAGCGGCGGACTCTGATGGGTTCTCGCAGTGTGAACGGAATTAAAGCCCGGGTTGCGGTGGATAGGAGGTCCCCCTACTGCCGAGTCCGCTCACTACCGTGCGCGCTTCACCGTCTGCACACACAGTAATGCTGCAGCATCCGCTATGCTGAGAAAATAGCAGGACAGCTATAAACTACGGAATGGATTGCTGTCTGACACTACAGCGGAGCTTCAGTGGGTCCCGCGCCAGATAGTAAACACGTATAGATATCTAGATGTCACTGTTTAGTTCCGGCCCTAACACACCTTTTCAGGCAATCCTGTAAATTTGGGGTAGAGTTTTTAGGTGGGTTTGATTAGGGATGGAGCTAAACTCTGCAGGACAGCGGCCCTCCAGGATCAGAGTTGCTTATCCCTGTATTGGATAGATAGATAAATAGATAGATAGATGGGGCTGGGTGGGTGGATAGATAGATGGATGGATAGATAATGTAGTTAAGTGGTTTTCAAACCTGTCCTGGAGGACCCCTAGCCCTGCACATTTTGTATGTCTCCCTCATCTAACACACCTGATTCAAATCATCAGCTCATTAGTAGAGATTGCAAGACCTGATTTGGGTGTGTCTAATAAGGGAGACATGCAAAATGTGCAGGGCTAGGGGTCCTCCAGGACAGGTTTGAAAACCACTGCTATAGTTTACCCCTCAGAAAGTCCAATACATTGATTGAGTAATATGGATCTTTCTGATTCATGAATCTGATCATGGGGATCCATAAGTGTTGCCTCTTTGTCGCCATCTCTGTTTGAAAACCTGGAATTGCAGCTTTGTGCTGAATTATCTTCCTTGCATGGGGTTGTGCTCCAACATGGTTCCAGTGCGGGATGAATCTAATGTTTTGAGGAGTATGTGTGTCAGTCTGTCAGTCACTGCACTGGTGTGGATACTGTACTTAGGAATCACAGATTCTAGTCTACATCTTGGAATATATGACCCAAATAAGAATGTTCATCATATATTGCCATCTGAACAAGTAAGTAACAAGTCTGCCACGTTTGTTCTGACCAACTGAGGAAAAAAACATTACAATAAATCGCACTACCAATGGTAATTAAATCTAAGATCGGTTAGCTCATATCACATCTAACCATGCTAATTATTATTATTGTTTATTAAAATTATATATATGTGTTTCATAAACATAATCCTTTTTGGATTACAATCCGCCATCAAAATGATACATTTAATTATTCTAGCTGCTGTGAGAAAAGGCTATAAACGAACTTTCACCTTCAGGATCTTCACATGCAATAGCCTAGTAGCCGGGACAACTACTTTATGTTTACAGATGTGACGTAACGACGCAGCAGCATGCTTGAATTTCCTGCGAAAACCTACCCGAACCATTCAAATTAGAAAACATTATTATAAGATAATCGCTGTGAATCGGGCTAAAGTAAGGTGATAGTTTTGAACACTGGCTGGTTATGTACCTGCTCAAATATTGATTTTGGTTCATTTTTAACCCAAAAATGTTATGGACTGCAGCTGTAATTCAACAAACCTGATTCAAATAATCAGCTCTTTGGCAGAGAGCTCCATGAACTGAACTGGAGGCCCATTTCAGGTCTTGGAGTCAAATAACGAATCAATGTTAAAATGGTCCACTGTAAAAAAAAAAATTGAGCCAACTTAAAATTTGAAGGCAATCAGATTCAGCAGATTTTTGAGTTGAACTTGTCGTTTTAAGTTTATGCAACAAAAATTTGAGAATCTCCCACAAAAATAAGTTGAGCAAACTCAAAAATCTGCTGAAGCTGGTAAAAATAATTTTTTTAAGTTCGCTCAACTTCTTTTTTTTTTTTTTTTTTTTACAGTGTACTGGAAATTTGTTGAGAGTATGAGTATGGAAGTTTTGGTAGGATCGGAAATAAGGAAGCACATGAAATAAGTCTGAAACAGCTCCTTCTGCTGTAATTCCAACTATACCCCCATCATTATACTAATGCCAGGGATAGGCAAGTTCGGTCCTAGAGAGCTTAGCTCCAACCCTAATCAAAAACACCTGAAAAGGCTAATCAATGACTTCAGGATTACTAAATCTATATGAAGGTGATTTTTTTTTTCCAATTCACTTAAGAGAGGGAATGTTTGAAGTTCTCACTTTTTAATTTGTGCATCCTCATTTCCTTTCCTCACGTCTTAGCCCCCCCACCCCCTTAGGATATGAGGGAAGGATGCAAGGAAAGAAAATGAGGACAGAGGAATCAAAGGAACTTTTATTTGTACACTGGAATTTTCTTGACCACTCAAGCATCACTTCAAAGCATCATTTGAAGTTTGTTAATAAAGCAAGATGTTCTGTTGAAATATATGATATGTATGGTTTATTTAAACTGTCTATCAGGTTTTTCAAAAAAAAAAAGACTTCCGCAAAGGACGCGTCCGTGTATCCTTGCTCATAGCTCCTCTGGAAGCCTCCTAACTTCTCGTTCCTCACCTCCTTGCTGTGCCATTAGAGAACTGAGATGTCCTTCAAGATGACTGCGTTTGATTGGTTTCCAGGTCACAGGCTTGAGGACGGAGGAGCGAGGAAACAAGGAAGCATCAATTTGAGTACTGAGAAGCACAGAATGTTTTTTTTTTCTTTTAATTTCCAACCAGGTTACACTCTATACTCCACTCCAGTAGGTGGCAGAAATGCACCTTCTAGATGGTTTGCCAACCACAATATAAACAACAGAGGAAGGTCTGAGTCTCTGCTACAGCTATACATTCCTCGTTATTTCAAATTTCCCCCCACTTTCAATTGTTTTACTTCAATAAAAGTTTAGAATTTTGTGATTTTTTTTTTTAATGAAAGATCAAAAAGATAAATTATGCAGATTTATTTTTATAGCTGCCTTTGCTCATATTTACCAAGGGTGCCAATATTAGTGGGTGGCACTGTATATGTATGCTTGGGCTTTTTTAAATATTTGTTAAAACGAATTAATATATTGTTTGTGGTGGGGATAAATTAAATGCGATCTGCAGTGACGTAACAGTCGTGTTGCATTGTGGTATATGTAGCTGCCTGAAGTGTACTTCTGAAATAGGCTCACTCTCTCAGTCAAAATCGAGAGGCCAAGGGTCTGTCCATATAAACTTCCCTCATCCACTTCACAAAGTGGAATGCACTTCAAAATGGCAGCAGTATTTCCCATAGGGAAAGTGCTTAGGCCTTAGGGGAAGTTTGTGAGTGTGTGCCTAAAAGTGAAGTGAAGCACGGCTTAAGAAGCTGGCAAGCTGAATCAGGTGTGTTTGATTAGGGAATCATAGGCTTAAACATGATTTTTTGATCTGTCACTTACCGCATGTTGCAAAGGCAAGCTCCTCTATCTTAAACCTTATAACCACACAGCAGAACTGCTGAAATGTTTGGTATCACTTTAATTTGCTAATGAAACAGAGTAGTATTTAAACTGTTGAAGGATTCAAAGAAAATTACACCCACACCTGCAGGATATGCCTGCTGTTAGTCCTGATTGAAGTATTGATAGAAAGGTGTAAAATTTATTACACACACATGCGTGCAGAGCTCAAAAACATGCACACAAGGGTTTCAAAAAATCTAATAATTGCCATTAAAATGTATGAAATATAACAGCATTCAGTCATGTGTGCCCAGACAGTTGGCTGCTACTGTATGTATTTGCCCCTTTCAGATTCTCTGTTGAACTTTCTTTTGCACACACACAGAGAAATGTGTGAGGCCACTTCATCATCATTATGAGTGTGTCAAGCTGGCTGGACAGGGTGGGTGTAGTGGTGGCCAGGCTGATTTAAGGGGCAACTGGGGACACAAGAAACATCTTTCCTGGGGGAGATGATAAATGAGCTTGCCTCATTTTACAAAAAGGACAGAAAAGCCCAAAATTCAGCCTGTCAAGCACACCAAAAGATTTACTAAAAGTATTGTAATGTATCACAATTCTTATATACTCCTTTTGATATCACTGACCATTTAGGTAAAATATTTTTACATTTACATTTTACATTTTAGTCATTTAGCAGACGCTTTTACAACCTGAATTCCGGTAATGTTGGGACGTTTTTTTTTTAATTTGAATGAAATGAAAACTTTAAAATCTCATGAACCAATATTTTTTTCACAACAGAACATAGATAACATAAAAAATGTTTAAACTGAGAAATTTTACACTTTTATCAACTAAATGAGCTCATTTCAAATTTGATGCCTGCTACAGGTCTCCAAAAAGTTGGCACGGGGGCAACAAAGGGCTGAAAAAGCAAGAAATTTTGAAAAGATTCAGCTGGGAGAACATCTAGCAACTAATTAAGTTAGCTGACATCAGGGCCCATATTTATCAAGCTTCTCAAAGTGTCATTTTATTCTTATCTGAGAATTCATGAAATTTACTCCTACTTTCAAACTTAAGTATAAAAGCAAGTTATCAAATTTCTTAAAGCTAAGAATCACTCTTACTCTCCCACTTAAGACAGCTCGAGAGGTCTCTCAAGTGGTTAGGAGTTGCCAGCAGGGGCTTATGATGGCACCGAGGAGACAGAGACGTGTGCGAATCTTTCAGGAGAGGAAGAATGTTCTTGAAATGTTTGACGATGAGCAGTTAATCAAATGATTACATTTCCTCAGTTATTAAAAATGAGAAAAGAACATTTACATTACCAAAGAACATCATAACTGACTTCAGTCTAGTATTATATCCTCTTTAAAAAACACTCCCATTATAATCAGTGCAGCTACTTATACACCTTACGATGAATAAATCTCTTAACCCTTATTTACACTGCACACGTCTGTGGCGTGTTACGGTCACCAGAGCTAATCGTGGCCACTCACCGGCCATACCGCGGCAAATTTCTGAAGCAGCTCTCTGCATCAGTAAAGATAGGCGCCAATATTTTTGATGGATAATAATAATCGTCTTGCTGTCGTCAAAGGCATCAGCAACAGGTGTTATCTCTAGCTATTGTCGATACACTATAATGTTACTATCGTCTAGCGGCACAACCCTAAACTGAGTTTTGATGATGCTTTGTTTCCTTGCCATAATATATTCTCTTGAAAATTCTTGAAATATTGTCAAATGTGTGTTGAATGTAAACTCCTATTAGGAATTTAACCATTCAACGTGAATTTATATGAGAATATTCTTAAATAAGGAAAGCTATTCAGCGATAGGTCCATGTGTATTTCGTCATCCAAAATCCTGTTTGTGGCACAGCAAAATGTTGTGAATCATCTCTAAGGCTGACACTAAAGATTTAGTCCTACACTCCGCTTAAATTATGACTGTGATGCTTGATAACTAACTTTTAAGCGCAGCTTTGAGCCAAGAATTTTTTTACGCTTAAGTCAATTCTTAGCAGTGTTCTTGAGAGTAATTCTTAGAGGCTTGATAAATACGGGCCCAGGTCTGTAACATAAAAGGGATGTCTTAGAGGGAGTCTCTCAGAAGTAAAGATGGGCAGAGGCTATTACTCATCGGCATGATTCTGTCATTGACATTACTAAATGGGCCCAGGCATACTTCCAGAAACCAGTCAGTAAACACAATCCGCCGTCAGTAAAAAAAAACCTTGCTACGTGGACTGCGTTAAGCTAACCGAGACTTTTTATAAGGCCTTTTTTGCTTTTGTTAATTGTATAATAAATAAAAAGAGAACAGATAGAATACAAAAAGATTAGAAAAGCTAGTGTTAGTTTTTTTTTTTTTTAAGAATAGAATTAGAATAGAGAGTGCTAGAGTTAGAGGGTCAAATAAAGATAGAAGAGATGTCTCAGGGACTCGGATTGAGTTGGGCAGGTCATTCCACCAGAAGCCAACATTTACTAATTATTAAATTAAATGAATTTAACTTAATTAAATTAATTTTACTGTGCGAAAAGAAAAAAAAAATGAAAGGAACACTTGAATCACACATTGGCTCTTGATGAATGAAATATTCAAGTTGAAAATCTCTACTTACACATTGTGTAAATCATTGAGGACTAATGATCTTACAGTGGTCAAAGGAAACCAAAATCATCAACCCACTGAAAGTTAGATTCAAAATCACACCAAAAATCAAAGTAAAAAAAATAAATTACAGGCTGATCCAACTTGCATGAATTTTATCAAATCAACTCATAATGTAAAAGTCAACAATAACATATGGCTCCCATGTGCCTGTATGCGCTCCTGACAATGTCTAGGCATGTTCCTAATGAGATGTGCTGGAGAATCTCCTGTCAGATCTGGATCAGGGCATCACTGAGCTTCACTGATCCTGGATAGTCTGTGGAGCTACTTGTTGGCTTCGGGTGCTCCGTTACATAATGTCCCAAAGGTTCTCAATTGGATTTATGTCTGGAGGATGTGAGGGCCAGTCAATGGCATCAATGCCTTCATACTCTAAACTGCCTATAAACTCTGGCTACATGAGGCCAGGTATTGCCACGCACCAGGAGGAACCCAGGGCCCCCTGCACCAGTGTTAAGGTCTGACATTGGTTTAGAGGATCAACAAAAAGGTACCATTTTTAGGTATATAGAAGGACCCTAACACAACAAAAACTAGAGGCAAATCAGTCAGGAAGGATTAGTAGAAAGCTGTGGCGACCAATTGTACAACCATTTTCTTTTTGGGGGTTGTCTTGTCTCTCTACTACAAGATTTGTCGCTTTCATTTGTACCAAAACAAGTTAAACTAATTCACAATCATTTATGCTTCATAACTGGACAGATTAATATCCCTGAATTTTAACTGACTTGATGTTATACTGTGATGATCAAGTGTTCCCTAAATTTTTTTGTGCAGTGTATTTTAGGTATGTTACTATGCTGTAAAAACCATTTGAATTTATATAGTGATAAATTTAGTATCTTCTCTGAAAGGAATTGTTCACCTCAAAATTAAAATTTGTTGAAAATTTACTCACTCTCAGTCACTCAAGATGTAGATGAGTTTGTTTCTTCATCTAAACAGATTTGGGGAAATTTAGTGTTACATCACATGTTCACCAGTGCATCGTGTAAAGTGAATGGGTGCCGTCAGAATGAGAATCCAAACAGCTGATAAAAACATCACAATAATCCACAAGTAATCCATATGACTCCAGTCCATCAATTAACATCTTGTGAAGTAAAAAGCTGCATGTTTGTAATAAACATATTTATCATTAAGATATGAATTTATCAACTGGAGATGTGTGGATAAATTGTGGATTACTGCGATGTATAAAATGTTTAAACTCTCATTCTAATGGCACCCATTCACTTTACATGATGCACTGGTGAACACATGATGTAATACTACATTTCTCTAGATCTGTTCTAATGAAGAAACAAACTCATCTACATTTTGTATAGCCTGAGGGTGAGTAAATGTTCAGCAAATTTTCATTTTTAGGTGAACTATTCCTATGTCAGCCCTCTTTGGCGAGAACCCAGAACAATGATTTAATTTATCTAATAACTACACTGAAAATAACAAATAAGAATCATATAAAGCCTGGCAGTAATGTACTGCAAAAATCTTTTTTTTTTTTTTTTTTTTTAACTGTCTTTAAATATGCTTTTTCTTGTGTAATCAAAGGCAAGAGTAATGTCCTTGAGCAATGCAGTAAACAGAAAAATTAAGAGGGACTGTATAATGTCTAATAGCACCAATTGGACATGGTGCTTTTTAAATATTAGGACTGACAGTTGACTGGCCATCCTGCTAATGAGAGGCAGCAGCTCAATCGCAGATATTCTCCTTGGTCTGTTCTCCATAGAGACAACCATTGTGTCATTGGTGAATGTGTGTGTGCACTGTGCAATATATCCTCCTCATTATGTCTGTAATCACTTTAACGGTGTGACCAACAGATGATGAATCCATTCATCTGCCTGTCCACTTGAGGTCATTTTAATCTGACATTCTGCCACTTGTCAGTCACCAGTAACTTTTCTATGGGAGATGCTAAAGATTCCAACTCAAACATTTTCAAGAACATTGTCTGCTCCATTTGAGCCATTATTATTTTAAAATATTTTTGGCATTTACTGTACGAATGAAATGAGTTGAGTGATGCTGTGTTACTGAATCTTGTACAGTGAGAATGAAAGAATGAACTTAATTTTATCTGTAAATATATTTACTTTTCAAATATCTCTGTCTTTTCAGATATATCAAATATACATACATTTTTCACTCAAAATAACATCAGCAGATAGACAGACAGCAACAGTCACTACTGCATTATCCTCAGCAGTCACTAGTCATTACTAACCCTGTAAAACCTGACATAGGAAATAATAGCCAGGAACAGTTTAATATTCATATTTAAATATTAGTTTGTATATGTGTTTTTGTTCAGTATCATATTTGATACTCAATCGGTGAAGGTAGTGTTACACTCTGGTTATTGTTCTGCTGGTAAACCTTGGGTCCTGGCATTCATGAGGATGTTATTTTGACTGTAACAAACTGTTATTAAAAATAGGCTGTAATGAGTGTTGCACCTTATAACAACTTTACACTTAAAGGGACAGTTCACCTAAATCGAAAATTCTGTCATCATTCACTCCCCCTCAAGTTGTTCCAAGCCTTTGAATTTCTTTCTTCTGCTGAACACAAAGATATTTTGAAGAATGTTAGTATTCAAACAGTTGCTGGACTCATTGACTTCCATAGTAATGGAAAGTGTTAATTTATTGGTGAACTATACCTTTAACACAAATACCTGGACCGCTCTATTGATGACTTTCATTTTGATAGGCCTTTTTGTAATTGTAATATGGAGAGTAGCAGTGCTTGTGAACTTTAACCCTAAAGCAAAGAGTAAGAAATCCATCTCAGCAACAAAGCAAAGTCTTTAATGGAAGACTTCCACGAAATTCAGAAGGTAAAGAAACAAAGTAACTTGGATTCACATATGTTAATAAGGAAATAAAATAATAAAACAAAATACAGCCAAACTAGCCAAGTGAAAATAATGCCATCTAGTGGCTGTTAAGTTAAACTAAACAACAAAAAGGTCCTCTTTAAAATATAAATTTTGCAAAGGGTATCATAACAGCAAATATGCAATGTTCATAATGTTTACAGTTACTAATTTTATTTATATATAAATATGTGCAATTAAAATAATACTGTAAATGAAGATCCAATGTATATTATAATTTGATTTATAGCATATATTTACAAGTGCATAAACATATCGCATACCTCAAATTTATATTCTCAGGCAGATTATTAAACTTTCCAGAAACTTGCTATTTAATCCAGCAGTTATGTCAAGATGTATTGTGAAGTGAATGTAAAGGATAATAACATTTTTATGATAATTTTATTAATAATTTGTGGAATGTTTTGTAAAGTGATATTTATCTGTCTAGGTAAAATAACCACAGTGTAATCTTCCAATCAGTCCCCTACTTTCCTCCTGAGCTCTTCACTTAAGATCCTCAGGATTCTGAACTCTTTTTTGTTTCCCAGATTCTTTCTCAGTCATGAAGTCCAGATGTCTTAAATAGGATATGCGTGTAGATTTTAATGCCATCTTTATTCATTTCTCCAGAGCCGATCCTCCCTATACGCAGAATACGCAAGCTGCGTAGGGCCCCGAAACACCAGGGGGCCACCTTGCTCTCAAAGATGTTTTAATTTTAGTTTCGTTTTTGAATTTGGCCAGCGGTTATGAAAACATGAATGATCATTTCTTTTAATGCGGTGCGCTGTCACGCTCTCAACGTAAATATCAGTCAGATGAATGTTGTACAGACTCTTGACCAAGGCTCCAGACAAAAAAAAAAAGTTGAAAGCGTATACCGAGCCGCGGAAGGGATACTGTTTCTCGAGCGCTTCCGCGAGCGCGAGACGGAGTGAAACACGGACAAATGCGTTTCATCCATTTTTTCATCACCCCATCCAGTGCAGACTGTACACTTTCACTTTGTCATCACACCCCTGTTGAAAAAAAAACAGCATATGCTGGTTAGGTATGTTTTGAAGATTGGCTGCTGGTTTGAGTTGGTTTAAGCTGGTCCTTAGCTGGTCATGTGCTGGTCCTAAGATGGTCCTGAGCAGGAGCTGCTTAGGACCAGCACATGACCAGCTAAGGACCAGTTTAAACCAGCTCAGACCAGCAGCCATTCTTCAAAACATACCTAATTAGAGAAAAAAAAAGTGATTATGTACCTGCAAGCTCAAGTTCAAAACAACAAATCACTGTAGAAGTTGTATATGAAAGATTCTGGGCTTCATGAATAAACAAAGTTGCATTAATGAGTTTGCACTTTGCAGGCTTGTTTACTAAAAAGAAAAAACAAAGCAAACACTGAAATTAACACTCAGGACAAGATCAATATGTGATGTAGCACTCATGTTTCAACTCAAAGAAAGACCCAAACCAAACTGCTTTGTAAGATCTTTATTTAAGAACCAATAAAGGTATTGTGGGGAAGGGTAAAGTTGAGGAATCTATTGATAAGACTGTGACTGTGGTAAACATTCTAACACAACCCTGATCTGTTTTTATTGTCAACAACTTGGACACAAGGCCTCTCTTTGTCCATTAAGAAAACCCAAAGTGAATAACATGTGTTATGTTCCCAGCATTGAGGATTTTGGAGTACCATCAAAACCTACAGAGAAACATAGCCACCTTATAATGGTAACTGTTAATGGTCAACCTGCTCAGGCTCTGGTTGATACAGACCCAAACTCTGGTGAAATCTGATTTGTTGAATTGTGAAAAGCTGAATTATGGTGATACTGTATGTTTAGGATGCGTAGATGGGGATGAACAAATCTATCCAACTGCTGATGTCTCTATGGTGATTGAAGGGTGGGCGTAGTTGAGAAGTTAGCATATGACGTAGTGATCGGGGAAGATTTTCCTTGTTTAACTGATTTGGTGGGTTTAACATCCAAATTGTGTGCAGTAGTTAGACGTTCCCAGACTAAAGGGTTACAACCCCTTCCTAATGCTGATGTTGATTTGTTTGCTACTGTGGAGAAAGATAAAAAAAAGTAAAAGACAGAGACGACAAGAAAAGCATAGGGGGAAAGATAAGGCACAAGACAGCTTACCCAATCTCCCTGACCCTGAGTCGGAGCTGATAAACTCCCGTTGGCAAGTTCCTGATAATTTTAGGGAGTTGCAAAAAGCAGATGTTACTTTACAGCCCCTTTTCCAAAAGCTGTGTGAGGTAGATGGCAAGCCTGTGGGTGTACCAAAATTTGGTGAGGACTGGTACATTTTAAAGAACAATCTTTTGTACCTGGCTGATACCGAGAATCCTAGACTGGTGGTACCCAAAGCACTGCATCAGATGATTTTACATCTGGGTCACACCATCCCTTGGTCAGGACATTTAGGCCAACAGAAAACATATGAACAAATCAGTCAAAGATTTTATTGGCCAAAAATCAACAAGTCCTCCAACTCTAAATGGTAAAGCGTCAAATGGTAGCACCTGTTCGTAAATCAGAGAGAAGTTATCTGCAACCTTTGCCTATAATTGGAACTCCATTTGAACATATAGGAATGGACATAATAGGCCCTTTGGTGAAGAGTAGTTCGGGTCACCAATTTACACTGGTAATATGTGACTATGCTACTAGATATCCAGAGACCAGAGGTGTACCCTTTGCGTTCAATCCACGTTAAACACATTGTGAGGTGTTTGATTGATTTGATCTCCAGAGTTGGTGTCTCCTCTGAAATTATTACAGATCAGGGAACAAATTTTATGGCTAAACTGATGAAGCTATTGTACAAGCAACTAGGCATTAAGGAAATCAGAACCACGCCATTTCACCCTCAAACAGATGGCCTTGTAGAATGCTTTAACGGTACATTGAAAAACATGCTTAAGAAGTTTGTTGATGAGTCTGGGAGGGATTGGGATAAATGGCTTCCTTTTCTCCTTTTTGCCTATAGAGAGGTCCCTCAATGCTCAACCGGTTTCTCTCCTTTTGAGCTTTTGTTTGGCAGGCAAGTTCGTGGCCCCATTGGTCGTGCTCATAGAGGGATGGACAGCAGAGAAACCAGCCCAGTGCAGAATTGCCTCTAATGTCTTGCAGATGTGGGACAAGTTGGAGAACTTTAGGACTCTGGCCAAAGAAAATCTATTTGCTGCTCAGCAAAGACAAACAGTATGGTATGACACACATGCCCAGGAAAGGGACTTGAAACCTGGACAGAAAGTTCTGGTACTGCTACCATCAGGTACAAGTAAATTGTTGGCCAAGCGGCAGGGTCTGAGTGTTGTTACCTGAAAACAGGGCTCAGTATACTATTCAATTTTACGTCCTGAAAGAAAGCAGCCTAAACAGGTCCTACATGTTAATCTCTTGAGGGAATCATATGTGTTTACAATTGAGCACTGTTCAGGTAAGAAGCATTTTATTGCTGATTATTTATCTTGTTTGCCTAACTCAGACCATCCAGAGGGGGTGAAGGGGAGAAAATGTGATGTAGCACTCATGTTTAAACTCAAAGAAAAACCCAAACCAAACTGTTTTGTAAGATCTTTATTTTGTTAGTTTACTCAAGTGGCAGTCACATGAAAGGTGCACATTCCATGGTGACTGTTATCAGAGTGAAATATTCAGGGTGAAGCTGGACAAACAATGTTTGTATACTAATGTTCATGTCTTTTGTCTTCCTGGAGCTGTCTAGTAGGAGGGGCCCGCAAACAGGAAGCCGACTAGGCCTATATGTTGCCCTGAAGGGGAGGAGTTGGCCCATTAAGGATGTTTAGGTCTAAATTTCATGAATGTTTATATGTTTGATGTTTTTCAAGGTAATAATACAATTTGTTAGAGGTGATGATTATCAAGGTATTGTCTGTAAGGTAATAAATCCTCTGTAAAGTGTAGAATGTAGGCTACCGTTAGTAGCTGATGAGGTGTTACGATTGGTCAGTTTGTGTGCTTTTATTATTATTATTATTTTTTTATTTTTTTTGGTAGCACACAATGACAGGATAGTTATATAAGAGGACAGAATATATTTATTAACAAAACATCACATCCCATATTAATAGTGGTGCTTGCCAAGCAAGTTACCATTATTCTAGTAATTCTAGTAATACTAGTCTTAGTATTACTTCTTTACAAAACAGGCATTGAAGAAAAAGAATAAATTCACCTATAGATCTTCAAAACTGGATGCGTGGGCTTTTTTGTTTTATTCATTCATTTTATTTATTTGTTTTCCTGTATTTCGCTAGTACTTATGCTAATGTAGAAAATACACAGATGCAAAAGTCACATAATTCACAAGGAATTGTTTTTGTTGTTATTTGTTGTTGTTGTTTTCTGTAGCAGCACACAATAAGAGAAAAATATGGAGAGGAAAGTTACATAAGACACTTTTATAACAAAACATCCAACCATAGATCTCTGAAAAATAATAACAGGGACCCTTTTCACATTTACAGGGCTCTAGCATCCTGGCAAACCCACAGCAGTTTGGAGAATGGATGAAAATTCTAAATTAACTTAAAGGTATAGTTCACCTAAAAATGAAAACTCTCTCCTCAAACCTGTATGAATTTTAAAAAAAAATTCTTCAAGATATTTTGAAGAATATTAATAACCAAACAGTTTTTGGTCCCCACTGACTTATAGTATCATTATTTTTAATTCAATGGGGAGCAGCAACTGTTTGGACAATCCATATGTCACTGGCATATAATTATTATGGTTATATACAGGGGTTGGACAATGAAACTGAAACACTAGCCAATATAGTGTTGGAGGTTTCATATGCATGGCCTTGTGCCCATTCTCTGATTTCACAAACCAAGAATGGTTTGATGAAAGTTGGGCATCTCTCATAGCTTGCAGAGTCACCCAATCTGAATACTATTAAGCCACTTAGGGTATTTTGGAGTAACATGTCAGGAAACGTTATCCTCCTTTTTAGATTTTTAAAACACTTCAATTTTCAGGCTAAATATAAACAACCTAAAAGTTAACTTCATTGTTCACATTTCCTCAACTGATGTTATTGGAAAGAGAGAGAGATTTCTACAGATGTTTAGTCCTCAAACGAGTTGGATGTCTCTGCATTTAGTTTTTATTTATATCTAGTATACTTTCAGATGCTGTAATCTAGAACTAAAATAAAACAGCAAGGGTTATGGCTATACTATTGAAACACTGTATATTTTAACATTTACGTTATTGCAAGTGCCTCACAGTAAGCTATTTTTTTTGTCTGCTTGTACTTCTCATTTTGCAAATGTGAGAAACATCCTAATACTCAAACCATATACAACATCCTATTACTCACACTTAATAATGTACATCCTTTATTCATACAGATGTGCATTTAACCGTAATCAGAGTATGACCGAAGTTGCAGAATATGCATATCAGTTTCCCTCTTGATTACAATGAAACAATGAAAAAAATCTTATATTTGAAAATAATCATATCTCATACCATTTTTGTTCTAGGTGATAACCAGAAAAGAAACCTGATTCAGCAAAAGTCATGTGATTTGTGTTTGTACTTGCGTAGAATGTTAAAAACTATAATAATGCTTTATTCAAAGATTTATTAAAAAATTTCTGTCTAACCAGCTTCTTGATGGACTATTATTGAATCTTATTCAAAATATTAAGTAGTAGTTCTAAAGTAAAACAAATCCTGGTGATATCTTTTACATTTTGCAAATTATCAAAATGTTTTTCTCACAAACTTAAACCATTATTGTTGAAATATTACAACAACAAAAAAAGAACTGTGACTTTTTCATTTTTAAATGCATTGCTATAGGCAGATATGAACTGTATTTAACATAAAATCATACACTAGGAGGTAGAATTTTGCTATATATAAAGACAGTTAAAAATTCAATCCAACCTTTAAAATATATTTGTTGACCACATTTATATTTTAGTAATGGCACTCATTTATCAGTAATGGCACTCATTTATCTTATGTTTGCTATTAAGTTATTGGTAGGTGGCCCTGGCCTTTATAAAATAATAAATAATAAAAAGCATTCCTTAAAAGATGCAAATACAAATTAAAGACTCATTTTGAAATGTTCCAGTTTTTAATAAAACAGTTATCTTTTTTTATTTTAACAGTTGTAAGGCATCATGCATGAAAAAGGCATACAAAAGCATATGTACCTCCTTCCTAAATAAAAGATTGAATTACGTTGTGCAGATTAAAAATATAATTTTTTACAAATATATGGAAGAGCTGACAGTCAATCCAAATAAAAGGATCTTATGGCGAAACACAACCTGCTCTCACAGTATTTCATTGTAAACATGAATTCAGGCAAAAAAAAAAGAAACATTAGTTCATGCTTTGACATTAAGGAGGTTTATCAGAAAGCATGCAACCGACTCGTAATATGATTTTCACAATGTCGACATTCCTTAAACACAGAGAGAGAGTGAAATTCCATAATTCTTTCAATAATAATGGTTAAGGTCAAAGAAATATGATATGACTACTAACAGACAAACAGACAGAATGAAGAGTCATGAAGATCCCGTCCCCTTGTCGTCCTGTAGAGGGTAGTGTTGACTAGTCTCTGCTACAGACCGCATGGGAGGGACATTTGGTGTTTGGCACAGGAGAGTGCAGGCGTGCTTGTGTTGTGCTATACCACGTTGAAGACCATTGAGAGATACTGCTCGTATGACACCTGAATCCATCCGTCCTGATCTGTGTCATACCGCCGGAACACGTCAGTTAACCTCTGTTCAAATCAAAATACACACAATCAGTATTAGCTGCAAATCACTTCATAATGATGAACCGTTCCAAACCCATAGACCCTTGTTCTTCAGTTGAACACTGTTCAGGTCACGCTTTTACATTTAATTACAATGAATGGGAACTCAAGATTTTAAACTTCAAAAAAGACATTAAAAAAAATGGTCTATATGAGTCAAGAGCAATATATTACAAATCTTCTCAAGTCCAATGATAGCTTTATATTAGGAACAGGTTTCCTCACTGAAAATCTTTGCAAACAGGATGGTAGCTCTCCAGGAGCAAGGCTGGAGATCCCTGGTCTAGATGAAATCCGAACACAAGTGGTCACAAGAGATGCATTTAAAATGCATGTTAAGATCATGTGTAACCGCTAAAGCGTCTCACCTGACCACCTACGATTGGATCTTTGAAAAAGCATGCCTTTTTCTGCTATCGGAAACTTCCTACTTCTGAAGTTGTAATTATGAGTCATGTTCAAATGTTTTGTTGTCGGTAAGAACTGAAATCATGGACAGCCTATTCATTCTTGTCTGTTTCCAGGGGACATTTTATTAAAGCCAAAAGGTGTATATTAGAAGATACTTAGCCAAAACAGGTTTTAAATATAATGTAGCATACCATTTATTTGTGGCCATATAAGCATTCACATCGCTATCTAGATATTCAGCTGGCTGACGATTCCTAAATTTATGTCAAATAAATGCGATTTTTGCTGTGTTCAATAAATACAATATGCATTAAAGGTGCACTAAGCAATATTTGAAAAATGCTTTTGACCACAGTGTAACCAATCAGCAGTAAGGGGCGTGTATCAGTTTGAGTGCACAGGACGGATATTAACAGTTCGACTATAGATAGAGAGAGATGGCAGATAAAAAAAAAAAAAAAAAAGCGGTGGAGAGAACTCAAGGAGCAGCAAGGCACGGAATCGGACTCTGAGGTTGTTGTTTTTTTAATTTTTGATAGGTGACTAACACTGATATTGTTTTGTATCACACGATTTATGTGTGTTGGCTTTTGTTTGAATATGTTTCTGTGTCATCTTCGCTTGTTTCCATGACCGTCGTTATGACAGGGTTGTGTGGGGCTGAGATATCAAAATAGGGGCGAGGTCCTGTTGGGGTATGGGCGTGTTTGTTTTGGTGCTTTCAAATATCAACATCATTTGGGAAAAAAAAAAATCGCTTAGTGCCCTTTAAATGGTTATTTTGATTTGTCAATATACATGACTGTAATGACAGAAGAAAGCAACGCAGATGTTGTGAGAAAAATTAATAAAACCTTACAGTACTACTGCTTTCTCTCCTCCATCATATTTAAAGCTTATGGCTTGCCCAACTCGGGTATTAAATTTATCTCCAAATTTCCCAGTTGTAAACCCGATTAGTGAGCCCATACATGTCCAATTTCCGACCAGTATTTACTTTCATTGTATTAAAAAGAGTGGCCAGGACATTCTTCGAAAATTCTCCTTTTGTGTTCCACAGAAGAAAGAAAATCGTGGGATTGGAACAACCTCATAAATACCGACCAATTTCTGGGTGAAATGTCTCTCTAAAGAAACTGCAAATGTAGCATATAACACAGATCATTACCTGTAGTACAATACAGCACTGAATGAAGTCATCAAAAGCCACTTGGCCCCTCTTCTGACGGTCAAATTTCTCTATCAGTGTGTTGTAGAACTGATCTGAAAGACGATAACCTGTGCGAAGAGAGAAGTGATTGAAGTTCAGTGTATTCCTCAAGGGTGACATTAATAATTTTCCATCAGTGGTTCCATCAGTTTATTTGTCCTTCCTCTTATTGGTTTTGCGCATCAGTGCCCCTGCCTCTCATTCCTACAGGATTTTCTTTAAACACCTCACCAAATGCATCTATCACCTCCGGCTTTCCATTTATAGCAGTCAATAAGCAAGCATTACAAACTCACCAAAGCCGGTGAGAGCCTGTTTGAGCTCGTTCTTGTCGATAAACCCTGAGTTGTCCCTGTCGTAGGTGCGGAAGATGTTCTGCCAGTCTGTGATGTACTTCCAAACGCCGGCAAATTCATTGAAGTTAACTCCGCCTTTGTTCTCCCGATCAAACATAGCTGAAAAGAAAGAATTGCCCTCAATTTGAAAATCCCAAAAACTGTTTGAGAGGGTCAAAATATTGTGAAAATGTATTCAAGAAAGATCACAATTGAACTGTTATTGTAGACATGTCAATCCACTTGAAATGAGCCGAAAGTGATCACCTTATTCTGGAGTTAGGAATCATTACACGCAGTCAATTATTATTGACTGACTTTCTCAAGAAAAGCTCTGCTGATTTCTGTTGTTTAAGACAAAAACCTTCCACTTTCTGAGCTACTTTCAAGGCAGATGACAGCTACATTTTTCCAGTTTGAGCTGAAACAACTGAACCTTTCTTAGCTAAGTGTGCTAATAGGAAACATTGCAGGTTGTCATGGAGCTCACAAACAAACAGAGGATTATGGGACAAAAGAAAAAAAGACACCGCATGTCTATGTTTCTGTGAATGCAAGAAAATAACAATACTCACATATAATTGATCTGACAGTCACAGGGTTGAAAGGCGTCCATGTACCTGGGGTTGAAAACAAAAACAGATAACAATCAGATTCCATTTAAAACTAAATTATTAAAGCTTGACTCCATATGCCATCACTCCTGCAAGCAAAATGTTGATAAATTTATGTCACGTTCCAGGTAAAACCCAACATGAAATGATATCCGCAAAGCATTTAATTTCTGCAATGTGACATATATAAGCAAAATAGAATTTTCAATGAAATAATGAAGAGCAGAAATGCCAGTGCTTGATTATTTTTTGGAAGTGCTGATAAAATTGACTTTTTCCGCTGTGTGACGTCTTTGACGTCAGCTGCCAATGGAGCTTTGGATTGCTTATTTTTAGGTATTATAAACCGTTTTATTAATTTACAATATATTTTTAATATAATTTATATATATTATATAATATATTCTATATGAATGAATGATTGTTATAGTGTAATATAATAGTGGTTACATCAGCAGACAAACTTTAACTGGTCTTTGTTGCACAAATAAGAATTTAGAGTCACACTTTATTTAAGATGTTACAGTGTATTTATACATTTAAGTAATAATTCACAACATGCATTTACTATATTTAGTTGGGTTAGTCAGCTTAGGGTTATATTTATTACTATATTAAGTACATGAAACGTGTAACAAGGACACTGAAAAATACACAATGCAAAGTAATATTAATTAACAACATGTACTTACTAGCGTCAGTTATTTGTAATTATGCATAATTATTGTTATTACTATTATAGATACATGTAACAAGTGTATCAAGGAACAAGTGTTACCAAAAGGTTCTGCGCCTTTTGAAAGCACATGACATTTTAACTCTTAAGAATAATACACATTGAGTAATCATACACAGTAAAACCAGGAAAACTGATTTACTAGAGTCGGTTTAAATTTCATATCATTTTTAAGATAGCCAGAGGTAACAACACAGCTATATAGTTTCTATTTTTCCCTCTTAGTAACATGTTCCTCTGTTTACTTGCAGTCTCCCCTGATAGAATCACTAAGGAGTGGCATTTTGGTCATAACATGAGGTAATAAGAAAGACATTTCAGGTACGCTTCAATAGACACCCTTCACTGACCTTGAGGAACACACTTTATAGTCTATATAGGTCATTCTCTTATTCCAGCTCAGTGAACCCTCCCTTTCTGCTTTGGCTGAAATAACACTATCATTTTTTTGAGCTCGCTTATCTTAGCACACCTACAACACACAGTGGGCGCGCTGGGGGAACAACACCAGAAGACACAGGACTGAAATGTACAGCTGTGAAATAAAGCCATTCTTCTTGGCGATGCTGAGTCACGGCCTGACACACACTCACGGAGCCGCTATGAGAGAGAGAGGAAGGACTTGCACTGGTGATGAACAATCAGGCAATCAGAGAATAATAACGATGCTCCTGTAGTTGGTGGGACGGGGATAGTTGTAAACAGAGCAGGAAACAGGAAGCACAGAATGGAAAAAATAACGTTTGTAATGTTTTTTAAAAAGGAGTGTGTTCCTGTTAAACAAGACCACCAAGGTCACCCTGACCATATTAGGTAGGCTATTGGAAATAGTGTGAACAGCGTGGTGCCATCTCAGAGAGAGAATGGCTGCTAGTGGCAAGGACTGGAGAGGAGGCGGATCTGAATTCAGGCACAAAGACGCCCCTATGTGCTGCACACTGGCTCCAGTCACGGCACTGCCTACTCCGGGAGGAATCATGGAAAAATGGCAACATTCACATCACTCCACTAGACAAGTATACAGCAGTCTGCCGCATACAACAACACTGCATATGTTAACACAAGGACTTCTTTTTATATCATCTTCGAGAGTCAAACACAGCTGATAAAACAGCATTTTATGTTTTATGTTATGAGACTAAGCTTGAAAAAGATATACTAAATCCAAATTTTTGCTACACCTGCAAGCAGTGAGTGAATTATAAAAAAACATACTGGCTGTAAATATTGCTTACAGGTCACAAGACTGTATTTTGTATAATAAGTAACTTTTTTTAAAGAAATTAACACTTTCATTCAGCAAGGGCACATTAGATCGATCAAAAGTGACATTTATGTGATATTTGTGACATTTGTAACATTTATAATGTTCTTTTGAACTTCCTATTTATCAAAGAGTTTTCAACATTTATAATAATAAGAAATCAGCATATTAGAATGATTTCTGAAGGATCATGAGACACTGAAGACTGGAGTAATGGTTGATGAAAATTCAGCTTGTCCATCACTGAAATAAACAAATGACATTTTAAAATATATTCCAATAGAAAACCGTTATTTTAAATTATAACAATATTTAAAAATATTACAGTTTTTACTGTCATTTTTATTCTAAATTAAATAAACAAAGTCTTGCTGAACATAGGAGATTCATTTCTGTCATAACAGTTTCCATCTCTTCATGAAACTAAAAGGGCAAGGCATATTGGTTTTATATTTTCATTTTGGCAGCCTAATTTTTTATTTTTTTTCCTAAATGTCACCGTGTCACCACATGGAGATCTGAAAAAGAATAAACTTCAGGGTTCACTCTTAAAAATAAAGGTGCTTCACGATGCCATAGAAGAAACTTTTTTGTCTAAATGGTTCCATAAAGAACCTTTAACATCTCAAGAACTTTTCTGTTTCATAAAAGGTTCTTTGTGGCGAAAGAAGGTTATTCAAATTATAAAAACATAAGAAAGAGATGGTTCTTTAAATAACCTTTGACTGAAAGGTTCTTCTATGGCATCGCTGTGAAGAACCTTTTAAGCACCTTTATTTTTAAGAGTGTTCCAATATGTGACCCTGGACCACAAAACCTTAATTGTCAATTTAAAGTTACAACTATTTGAAAATCTGGAATCTGAGGGTGCAAAAAAATCAAAATATTGAGAAAATCGCCTTAAAAGTTGTCCAAATGAAGTTCTTAGCATTGCATATTACTAATCAAAAATGAAGTTTTGATATATTTACGGTAAGAAATTTACAAAATATCTTCATGGAACATGATCTTTACTTAATATCCTAATGATATTTGGCATACAAGAAAAATCGATAATTTTGACCCATACAATGTATTTTTGACTATTGCTACAAATATACCCGAGCGACTTAAGACTGGTTTTGTGGTCCAGGGTCACATATAACCTTCAGATGATAAATTTTTCTCCAAGGTCAAAATTGTTAGTTGTTATAATCACAGTCATATTTAGTTTAATTTGAATCATTAATGTTGCTTACATCAATCAGACTATATTTTTTACAATTCAGTTTAAACCATGTAAAGTTACATTATAGTAACAGCCAACTGTCTTTTTTAGGTGACCACTGATAAGTCTTAATTTAGCACTAGTATGCTCAAAACACCCTATTCAAGCCTGATTATATGCAAAAGTTTAACATTTTTAACAATCTGAACTCTGATGCCTTTAACACCACAAGCAACCAGTGCAAGCTACCCTAAAACAGGCAGAAGTCCACATCTGAGAGAAATTCATTGTGTATTCCTATAAAACAGAGTCAACCAAGGCTAAACATGCATAACCTTTCCCAGCCCCGACAGCGAGTTTGAATGCTTTCATTACCATTTATGCTTTTTGAGTAAAATTCATTATTCCCTGGTCACAGGAGGGAAATTATAATGCAACATGGCTGGAGTCAGTGAATTGAACGGTTGTGACGTAGTAAATCAAAGCTGCCCACTGCTACTGCTTCACTTACAGCAATGACCTCTGATATAAATCTATGTGAACAGCATTACTCCAGCAAACGCCTAGAGCAGCATAGGAGAAAATCAAGAGTGCATAAATATGTTGAGCCAGCCAAACGACAGAGCTGAGAGGAGAGCACTTTTACTGTAAGACAATCAAATAAAATCAGACACCCTGAACAACAATAATTAGAGAAAGAGAGAGAGAGAGAGAGAGAGAGAGAGAGCAAGAGAGAGAGAACAAAGAAAAAAGGTTTTCAGTAACAGTGCCAGTTCAGTAACTTGGAGAATTAACAGAAGGGTCAGTTCAACATAATGATAGTGATTATGTAATTTTCATAATCTATGGTCACTGTTGTCAATTGATAATAAATATATAATAGATATAAAAAGATAATAGATATAAAAATAACAATACAAAATTTTATAGGACAATAAAACTTCTATATTTTAATTAGTAAATAGTTGAGTAAATACTGCATAAAACAAGCATCAACTTATTTATCAATTCATGTTTCGTTTGTCATCACGTAGTTGCTTATTATGTATATCAGCATCTGTCATTTAATTTATTTCATTACTTTTTCAAGTATAAGAGCTTAAACACATATTTTCAAAGCATCTTTGATTCAGCTTGGTAAATTCAATTCATTTACTTGTATCAGTTCAAACTGTTTGTTGCAATTCATCAAAGCAAATATCTGATTCAAGAAATTGTTTACGTTGTCACTGAAAATATATTCCCAGAAGTCATTGCAATGGTTTTTCATGTATTAAAAAACAGCAATATTTATTTACTACATTGGTGTATACATAAGCAAATTATTCTGAAGCCATGTTATGTGTGGAAGAAATGCCTTGATTATTTAAAGATTTTTACTGTGTTTTAGTTTTTGAATCTACTTGGTCAAAATGATGGTTTCTTTGAAAAAAAAACAATTAAGCTATTTCAGAACAAATACATTAATATGGAGATATAAGGTTGAAAATTATTGAACGATACATATACTGCAGACATATATAGACATATATTGAGCACATTAGTGTCGAGGTCAGATGCCTAGGGCAACTGCTGTGTCCCTGAGGTGCATTCAGAGACTCAGAACAGAGTAATGGACTTTAGCAGTGCTTGACCTGACCACTGAACCACTAATCTAAGAACAGAACAGCACCAGCCATACACTACATAACATGCAATATCGGTTTTCAAACCTCTACAATACTAATATCTTCAGAATATCACAGGGTTAGAACTTTATGCAGTTCTATACTTCACAATGCAGTGCTGCTGAGAGTGACAATGGTCTGTGTGCTATAACACAGCATGGCACTGCAGCAGTGCTGACAGGAACATGCACTGGGATCATTGAACCATTCGGCTTAAACTCACACAGCCTGCTCTCAAGAATGATAACAGAGTTTCCTGCTAATTCTGCACCTCATTGAGACGAGCACTACATCAACCTTACTGCTCGGAGCAGATAACAGCTTCTGGCAGGAGTGGAAGAACTCAGACCCGCTTTGGCAGCAAGGCCATATGCTCATGAAGCAGAAAAGGCTGAGGAGGTGTTTGAATAAGGCACATTCCATAAGTATAAGGTACACTGTGATGTCCTATTACATTAATTTTTAGAGAACTACTAGACATATTTGATAAACTATTACTTAAACTGTAAAAAAAAATCCGTAAAATTTACAGTAAAAAACCAGCAGCTGTGGGTTAGGGTTAGGGTTAGTTGTGGTTAGGGGTTAGGGTTAGTAAAAAAATACGGTCACAACATTTTAGGTTTTACGGTTTTAACTTAAATTTACAGATAAATACCGTAATTTCATTAACTGATATACCAACCTATTAAAGTACTGTTTTGTACCTCTGAAATGCACTGATAACCACCAAATGCAGGTGGTGATGAGAAAGTCACATGATGAACCAAAGCCCACCACAGGCAGCTTTTAAATAACAACATATATAGAAGGTGAACAGTGTCATTCACACAAACACTAAACACCATCATGGTGAGACTCATTAAACTGAAATATGCAATAAACATTAATTTAACAACATTAACATACAACATGTAACATACAACCCTAATAAACATAACTGATAAGAAAAAACTGAGAAGCAGCATAGTTATTTTAAAGAAAAAACATCAAATTCAAACAAAATTTGAAATGCAACGCAGGGAATTCAGGGAACGTCAATTTACGGTTTTTCCCTGTATATTTTACAGGAACTTACCGTTAACCATTTAACAGGTTTTTACTGTAGCATTTTCAGTTTTCTACCGTTAAAATCATGGTCATTTTTTACAGTGTAACATAAAGTTGGCTTAGCATGAAAAGTAGCTAGTTTAAAAAAGTTCTAATGTCTGTACCCTCCCTTAAACCAGTGATTTTACTCTGTTTACTCTGTTACTCTGTTTTATCACTTTACAAACAAACTCAACATTCCCCAAAATCATGACTTAAGAAATAACATCATGGAGGAGACGTACACAATTGTTCAAAAGGTTAAGGTGACTAAGACTTTTATTATTGAAAGAAATTGCGATTCTAATTCGGCAAGGATACATTAAATTGATCAAAAGTGAATTCTTCAATGTTAAGGCCGATTCACTCTTATTTATTTTTGCTGACTGTTGAATCGCCATTTGTTGGGTTTTGGAATATCTGAAAAGTGACATACTGTAATTGATTGGCCGTCGACACTGGTCTGCATGTTCTGGTCTAAATTGGCATCTACAATGTTTCTATTTCGAATAAACGCTGTTCACTTGAACTTTCATCAAAGAACACTGAAAAAAGGTATGTGTGTTTTTAATATTCATAATAATAATAAATGTTTCTTGAGCACCAAATCAGCATATAAGAATGATTTCTGAATGATCATGTGACACTAAATACTGGAGTAATGGCTCAAATAAATGCAGCCTTGGTGAACATAAGAGACGTCTTTAAAAAAAAAAAAAAAAATCCACCACAAATTCCTGAATGGTTGTGTATCTCATTCCAGGTTTTTACACAAACTGATTGTTGACTGCACTCATGAAGATAACCCTTAAGCAAATCTTAAACATTATTCTTTGATTTGTGATTATCAATATCAACAAACCAACATTTGTTCCCAAACTAGCCAGTCCCTATTGCTTTATTTAGGATAAATATTACCCGTTCTTGCGTAATTTATTTATTTGTTTGTTTATTTGATGAAAATAAATAGCAAACACTCCCATTTAAACTGTATTTAAAAAAATTATGGTAACAGGGTTACATAAAAGGCAAACATTTTCATTTTCAAGTACTTCAATTCACTGATCATTTGTTGAAAAAAAAATACAAATAAAAGTAATGTTTAACAGTGTCAGGCCATATTTTGTACTCTATACATGGAAAACGCAGTGAGATTATCTGAAATTTCCAATAGTCATCTATAAAATGGTATTAATGCTGGTTATTGCTTGGTATTTCATGAACAAGAACATTTAGCAATAATAGTCAATGTGGGCATTTTTCATTTAGCAACAATACTGTGAGCATATTTATATACATGGGGAACAATCTTTAAAGATCACCATCATAAAAAAAAACAAAGGAATGATATTTTTAGTGAAACAAAATTAAAGTATATGTTCGTATGGAAATATCAGCGTGGCACATGTAAACTGTGCTAAATCATATTGCCAAAACAGTAGTGTTGACAAGATGACTGTTACAGGAAAACACTTACTGTTTTTACAAGAAACATGTTTTTCTGCTGCAAGGAAACCTGGTTCCTTTTATTAATAGTCTGATATTCCAAAATGAAAGTTGTTCAGTGGAAACACCACACAATAATTATACTTGAGGGCCTTTGCTGAACATTTATCTTTCAACTCCAGTTGGAATATGTTTATTAGTGACTAAAAAAAGTTAGAAAAAAGGAAAATTAATTAAAAAAAATAAAACATACCATTTGATAATGCCTGCTGAAGCTCTGTGTCTGAAATTGCCCCGCTCCTGTCTTTATCTACCCTGGAGGAAACAGAAAAATTATGAATTATTTGCTAGCCAAAATAATGTAATTCATGTTTTTTTTTTGTTTTTTTAAACTTGTGTTTTATAGTGATTGACTTAAATACCATAACAGTGCCTAGAACTGTAATGGGACAAATAAGAAGCAATCTCAGGATGTGGGCCTGATCAAATGAAACTGAAAGTAAAAGCTTATATAGAGAACGATTCAGAGACCTCGTGTTTCAAATGTAAGACTGAAAAAGGTCCATTCATTTACATCTAAACAGTTTTCTTTTCCTTTGAGTTTACATATGGTGCATTTTAGAAAAGTGTCTTGGGAAGCCAGTTGATTTGTTCTTTTAAATCCTCACATATTCATTCATTGGTTCATTGATGTTGTGAAGGCGCGGCCCCATGCTGATAATTTTATGATTCATTTCAGTCAAGACATGTCAGCAATGACTTTAAAAGAGGGAAAGTTTGTCTCACGCAGAGTGAGTGAGTTGGCTATTTCTGCTGTTGGGAGTGTCTTTTCCATTACACATATGCCATAAATCGTAAAAAGGACACGTTTCCATTACAGGCCCTCTGAGCTGAATTTAAGGGAATGTCGTTCCATGTGGAAATTACATGTATTATTTGGTCTGTTTTGTAATAAAGAGATTATGGTAGAAAGGGATTGAGTTTTACCAAATCCTTTGCTACATTATTATGAAACAAGCATGAAGCAATATGCCTTAGCACACCAACAAAACCCCTGTATTTCTCGGCAGCTGCAAAAAAAAAACATAGAAAAACAGCATTGACAGGCTAGAGAGAGGCCTCCTCAATAATTTGGACACCTAAAACCTTGAAAGAGAGTCTAGTCTGGGCCATAACCACAGTTAACTGTGAAAGGAATGTCTTGTTGGCTTGTTTATCTAACAAGACCCTGCCCAACCAGGCAATATTTGAACTCGTGATTCTTATTCACACAAGGAATTCTGAAACAACCATCAACTTCAATCAGGCTATATGTAGTGAATTATGATAAGACATGGTTTGAGAATCTTTGAACTAATTTACTAGCTGGACTGACTAAACCACAACTTCCATTCAAGGAAAGTATGATCAGGAACATCTGGGTCGCTTTTTCCTAAAAGGAAAGTGGGAAAAAAAAAAAAAAAAAAAAAAAAACACAAATTACATCTATATTTATCCCAACCTTCTCGGAGTTTAGAGTGACTGCCTTTGGTTTTCCCAATGTTTCAGTAACTGTAGGCTCTCAGATTGAGAGCCTTTTCCCCCTCAATTCCCTATTCCCTATCACAGCGATCAGGCAGAACAGCAATCATACCACTATACGTTTATGGGGTTTCAAACTGGGGTCCAGGGACCCTCAGGATGCCGCAAGAGAATACTAGGAAATGTCTAGAATTTATTTATTTTTTTAAAGTAAATATAAATAAACTATTTAAAAAATACAATTAAATTAACTAAATAATAATAAAAAATAAAACATTTAATAAATAAAAAATAAAACATTGAATTAATAAATAAACAAACAAATAAATAAATAAACAGTACTACAGAACTGAATATAAATGTAAGAAATGGAATGGAATAGAAATATCTTTAAGCATAAACTGTGTCTTTATACATTTAATATATATATATAGAGAGAGAGAGAAAGAGAGAGAGAGAGATCTTTGACATATAGGATGGGGGGGGGGGGGGTACCTCACAGGAGGATTATCATATTTGGGGGTCTCTGTTTTCTAAGAGATTGAGAAACAAATCATTGTAATAGTAAGCAACCACTTACAGGTCGTATACACTACAAGTAATCATAATCCAGCCATAATACGACAAAGTTCACCTTCCATTTCAATATTGTCATGGAAACTCTTAAATAATAAACATACTCACAGATGACTCATATGTAATGTACAGATCAACACTGGTGACTCACAAACACCTTTAGACATTCCCGAGTCATATGACCAAGGGACAATCATTTGATATTGAAAATATTAGAATATAACAGCAATGTTGCTGGGTTATATTGTTTGAGTTGCATCCATTTCTGCGTTTTGACGGTAAGTGTAATGCTATGAGGGGCGTTTAAACGAGTTCTTGAGTTCAAAACGAAAGTTGAACTACTTTGAACTTGGCAAGGCATCTTAAAAACGTAACCCTTGTAGTAGACATTGACAACATAGCGACGGCCCGATACGTCGTAGGTATGTGTACATAAATAAACAATTTAAAAAAAAAATTGTGCAACTGGAAAACAAGAAGAACGCGTCCCGTGTGAACGGCCCTTAAGATTCAATCCTCTGCAGTATTACATAATTCATTACTATAGAGACGAGTAACTTAGTTAAATCAAACCAACTCACTCTCTGCTCACTTATAATATCGTGTGGCATTCAAAACTGCTAAAAACTACGCAAATGCGTAACGTTATTCGAGTTCGTCTCAAATGCTCAGTTGCAATAGAAAATGAGTAACGTTAACTGTGTTGAATGGCGGAATAATGAAAGTCAGACGAGAAGAGTCTGCTATCAGCTGAAAAGCAATCGAAAAACGGCGGAAGTAACTACAAAATATTACAGACATTTGCTTTTGCGAGCTATACAATCCTCTACTAAAGTTTCCCAATGCATTTCGTATCTACTTGTACGTGACTTGCAAGAACAAGCTCTTTCCTGCTGCGCTTGTCAAATCGACAGGCGTTCAAATGCGGAATCCGTGGTCGTGTTTCACTCACCTCTGAAATATATTCCATAAAAAGCTCTGATCCGGCGGCGCGCTGTTATAATGAGGTGGTCTATACTGATTATGGTAGGCCATGTCCTCTGCTTGCCCCGCTAAACGATAAAATGCGCTCTATGAGCAGCGAAATTCAACTTGCTTAAATCTGACTAAAAAATTCTTCACGCAGAGGCGTGGCGTCAAACTCCCCACTTCCCATTAAAAATTAGCGGACGTCACGCGAGACCGCCCCCTTCGAACTCTCCCGGGGACTTTCCGCTGTTTTGATTGGCTCGTCTCATGCCAGCGCGGACTGTTTGCGCTAAATGGGCGGGGCTAACAGTCTGACTAATGGAAAATGTGAAGTGTTATTAAATGAAATATTCCTTTTTGACAGATTTCGACAGGATAAATGTATTTTTCCCACAAATACAAAGGGTATTCAAGGCCAAAGTGATGAATGTTATGGCGTTTGTAGGGTAGCATAATTTATTACACATTCTGACGGTCACACAAATAAATAATTTGTCAATGTGTCACTTTAAACCATAAAACATACGTTTGTAAAATCTAAAATGGGTTTCTAATCTGAGCGTTATTATTTTTTTTTTAGCCATTTATGTCATTATATGCAGAAAAATATTTTAAAAATGTTAAAATTATCTACAGTTCCACAGACCATCGAATGTGTGTCAACACATACTAAGCTGCCTACCTAGACAGCATTGTAAAGCCTCAAAACGCGCCAAAATGCTATCTAAGTAGGCAGTTCACTAAGCTTTGAGACGCAGCCCTCGTGTGACCTGTCAATCAATCCTCACAGAAATAACTGATAGAAGAAACATCACCGCATTGATTTAGCGCTTATCTGAGGAAATTCACATTATCTCCTCGTGTTTTTGGCAGAAGTAAAGTGTGACCAAAGGTTATCAGATTAGATTTTAAATTAGATATCGATTGGGTTGAGATTTGTGTAAAACCGGACTCTGAGGTAACTTAACGTTAAAATGTTTTATTATCCAAACGTGCTTCAGCGTCACACTGGCTGCTTCGCTACTATCTGGTATGTACAAAATATTGTATAAAAATGATAATGAATTCAACTAAATACTGGCCGTTTGTTAAAAAACAAATAAATAAATAACGGTTCGTTTTCTATGCTACTAACGTTAGCCACGCTGAGGTAAAGTTTTTAGACAACTGGCTAACCTCATAATTAACTCTATAAAATATGGAAAGTTCAAATAAACTCCATAGAAGATATAACGTTATTGAACCTACAATTAGACACACCATTGTTTGTATTATTTGAGTCAATAGGACATTTAAGAACAGAGGTTTATGTCAAAATATTGAATGAAGTTTTGTTTGTTGAACTTTGGTTGTTTGTTTGTTTTGTTTTCAGGTTGGCAGCTACTAAAGGCATCAGGATTTCCAGAAGAGAGTATCTCAAGGTCAACGTCAGGCGAACATGGTCAGAGAAATCTTTGTTTCTCATTCAAAATATTACCATTTCAAAGTGGATGATGATGAGTGGTATTAATTCTTTAAGGTGTTTTTTGTTCTTTTTGTCATAATTGTGAAATATTCATCAGTAGGTTGTGATTGTGTGTATATTTAGTGAGGACATTGTGGATTACGTGATGGTCCAGGTTCCTCCAGTCCATCCCAGTCTTCCCCGGCCCCGTTTCTCTCTTTACCTGTCCTCCCAGCTTCAGTATGGGGTAGTCATCGTCTACCATCGCCAGTGTGCTTTTCTGCTGGGTGAGATAGTCATCATGACTGTAGAAGCATTGACTAGTGTAGATAGGACTTTGCTTTGCTTCACATTTATGAACATTTCTACAACACACCATTTAAAGACATATTTCAGTCCAACCAAGCAACATACACAAAAATACTATCCCTTGTAAAAAATGAAGTACACTTTAGCATAATGTTTAAAAAGAGTACTTATTATGAAAATACTTTACTTTTAAAAGAATATACTTAAGTGCAAACTCAATGTAATGTTTTTGGACATTTAACTGCTGTTATTTGCAAATAAATTAAAATATATTATAGTTTAAATTTATATTATATTCAGTTAGCTGAACTTTTTTGTCCCACTCAAATAGGACTTAAAGGAATAGTTCACCATTACAAATTTGTAATTCTATCATTTACTCACCTTTGCATTGTTCCAAAACTGTAGGAATATTACTGTTGGCTGCCAAAATTATTTTTCCCATCATATATATTAGATTTGTTGACCATACAAGGGAAGTCAAATGGAACTGGAACTGTTTGGTTACTAACATTCTTAAAACTTTTTTAAAGCATGACAAAATATTAAAATACAGTATAATGATTCAAAAGGTATTTTTCTGTAAAATCTTTAATTTGGTACTGTTACAAACTGCTTGTTTTTAAAGTGTACTTAAGCATGTTATGAAAGTGTACTCTAAGAACATTTAAGTGCAGTGCTCGAAATTATCTTTTTTACTTGGTAGCACTGGTTCTCCCGACTGTAAAAAGTTAGGAGCACCAGCAAAAATTTAGGAGTACCCACCAAACATTAATGAGCACCATAACAACAAGTTGTATATTAACAGATTTCATCTTTACATTCTTAACTTTAATGCAGATTGGTTAATATATTAGCTGTCAATCACCCAGTCACTGCTTTCCGCTGTCAGGTGACCAGGAGCTATAACTACCGTGGGAAATGAAAAGAAACACTGACAGATTTCTTTCGTAAACCACCGAAGTTAATCTTATATCTGTCGATATTTTGCTTGTGTTATTGTGCTGGTAGTCTTAAGGACTACCGTGGACAGCTGATTTTGATATTCTTCATATTCTGTGTGGTGGTCAGTTCACAGCAGTGATAGAAATTCATCTTTTCCAATAAGTTTAAATTGATTTTTACCTTTTATGGTCACAATTAAGCCATTTTTTTCTAAAAGTGTGCATCATCATTTGAGTCAAATTCTTACATTTAATCAGTCAATTAGAATAATAAGGCATTTGGGCTGTTATCAAGCAAATGAAATCAGTATCAACAAAATTTCTGAAGTGACATTTAGATGCACTTACACCCAGCTTAATGCAGGACATGAATGCATTTAACCTGCAGTTACACATGCATATATAATGTTTTAATACTGTGAACATAAAACATTGAATACTGATATTTGAAATTATTTAAAAAAAAAATTAAAAGATACTTTAAATGTGAAATTACAGTCGCCAGTAGGTGGCATCAAGTCACTGTTAATAAGTGAGTCACTGCGACTGAACCGATGATTCATTCAGGAACGAAATGAAACACTGTCATATTGCTCAGAGACGCAAAACAGTGCTGTGGCTTTGTTTGGAATTATTTTTGTTGGCGAAATGGAGAAAAAACAGGAAATATGGTGTCTACAACGTAAGTTTCTTAATATTAACTTCTTGTTTATTGAACTGTTGTATAAAATCAATATCACATTTGTAATCATGCTGATTTTTGGAGGAAAAAATGGCACTGTTCGTGTGATATTAACTATATGAAATGATATAAAGCCCCCATATCTTGAATTTCGTTATGCATTTTAATAGACTGAATCATGCAGTGAAAACTCACTGTAAATGCGCACGCGCACTAGTCTAACCTACTAGACTTCATCACGTCATGTATGCGTGCACTCTCTGTAGGTGTTTGGTTTTTGCACTATACTCAATGTCAAATCGCACATCGTTAAAACAACAAATACAATATTATCGCAGCCGCTTACGTGAGCATCCTGACAATTAAAGGTCTTAACGATTGAACCTGATGATCCTGAACATTTTGCCACATACTTGTCCCTGCATTTCTTGTGTTTGGCACTCTCTCTGTATTTAACCAAGCTCTCGAGCTTAAAATAAATGCTGTTAGGGTTCCTGCAAACTCCATCCCACAGGCTTTAAAGTGAATGCAGTGCATCTTCATAGCGGAGCCTCTCGAAGTCTTTCAACCATTCTCTCCGAAAACTGTACGCCTTCTTTTCGGCTGCTGGTGCTGGGTCAACATTCACCACATGATCGCTATCACCAACACCATTATTTGTAACTTTAGGTGGTTTACAAAACAAATCTGTCTGTGTTTCCTTTTATTTTCTCTCTTTTTCAGCCCTTTGTATTTCCCGCGGTAGTTAGCTCCCTGTCACCTGACCGCGGAAAGCAGTGACTGAGTGATTGACAGCTGATATTAACCAATAAAATCTGCATTAAATTTAAGAACGTAAAGATGAAGTTATGTAACGTTTGATAGAACGGCAGACTGGTCACTGTATCAGCACACAGAAGGCACATAACTCTAAATGTTATTAGAGAAATGAAAACGGGTCACACTACAAAAATTATATGCACTCGCACAAATGCGCCCAAATATATTTTGAGGTCGCACAGATTAAATTATGGGAGTATATGCGACCAAAATGGTCGCAATTTCGAGCCTTGATGTGGCCTTTTAGGCCCTGTTTACACTAGTGTGTTTTCATTTTAAAATGGCGTTTCAGAATGAAAACGATCCTCATCTACACTGGCGTTTCCGCTGCGTTTCAGAAACGATTTCGTTTACACTCCACAACCTAAAATGTATTTCACATGACCATTCATGCAGGTACAACCATAGATATGTGGATTCCCTATTATTTAGATGTCGGACGTGTCTACGTGCTTGGAGCGGTCGAATGGGGAATCTGCCTATACATATCTATGGGTACAACAATGAGCATGATGTTATTGTTTACACGGTCGCCATCGTTTTCAAAGGTCTCCGTTTTCAACCTCGAAAACGCCAGAGTAGTGTAAACGACCGTAGCAAAAGTTATGCATTTTAAGACGAAAACGCACTTGTGTAAACGGGCATTATTTTATTAATAGTGTATTCTATGCAAGAACAGAATATAATTTTAAGATTTTAAAGCCTTGTTCAGACTGTCAGCCTAAATCCGATTTTTGTACAAATCCGATTGAAATCCGATCATATTTAAATAGTCTGAATGGCAACGAACTACATGAAATCTGATTTGTGTAAATCCGTTTCGAGCTACATTCGTATGTGGTTTGGAATCCTATTTAAATTGCATTTCTGGAAATCCGTTTCAGTCTGATCGAATTTAGCGTAGCTTTTTCACATCCTCATGCCACGTAAAACGTAAACACATCAGACGTTTTTGCAGAAAACATGCTGAACATCTTTGCAGAAACAAGCTTGTGTCGTTGTGAAGTGCAAGTCAAGCAGAAAAAAAAACAATATACTGCTAGTATACTTTCCTCTTTGTGTTTTGAAAGTAGCAGAGACAAAAAAAAAAAAAAAAAGCAAAGTAGCGGAGACAGCAGCACGGAATCAAGCTGCACATTCAAGCTTCCTGCGTTTCTGCCGCTGCCTCACAAGACGAAATATAATTCTACAGCACAACCGGTAAGACAACATCTGTATTGCAAACTGTATTGCTGTTACTGTTGTTTTTAGCGCAGACATAACAACACAACGGCATTACCATAGAAATAAACGCACATTCTGTAAAACGAAAGAACGCTTATGGACACACAAATCAGATAATGAACAGTTGCGATACGCTGTGTGGACAGTCAGTTACTCAAATCCGATTCCATCTGGATATGCACAAAATCGGATTTGGGCTGACAGTCTGAACGAGGCTTAAGTACACTGCAAGTGCACATTAAATACAATTTAGCACACTTCTTTTTCACTGGGGTTGTGCAATACAAGACCACAAAACAATGTAAAACATGCACTAATAAAACGTGCTCTAATAGTGTTGGATGTAACACTTGTTCTGGTCAGTGTGATGTGTAATGAGTTTATCTACCTTTACGTGACCATATGAGGGAAGCACATATGTGATCCTGGACCACAAAACCAGTCTTAAATTGAGATGTATACATCATCTGAAAGCTGAATAAATAAGATTTCCATTGATGTATGTTTGTTAGGATCGGACAATATTTGGCCGAGATACAACTACTGTATTGACCCGAATATAAGACGATGTTTTTTTTCTTGGAAATACATCTGAAAAAACGCGGCCGTCTTATATTCAGGGTCTAGACTTTGACATGTCAATAATACACCCACAACTATAGGTGGCGCCAAAAACGCATAAAACGAGTGTGCCATGAAATATGTAATGTAATGTGTTTTGTAAAGATCGCAAGTGAAAACAAAAGAAAAAGAAGGCTTACAGGGGCACGAGTCGTGACTGTAGCCTGATGGGACCAAACTAAGTGATTTTAAAACATAAGACAGTACCCATATTTGAAGTCTACAATAAGATTTCACTTCTACTGATAATAACATTTTGGTAGGCTACTATGAGACGGATAGCCTAAATGTTACATAATTCAGATGGGCTACCTGTTATTTCAGTGGTATATCAAAAAGTGTATATTTTTCAAAGTCATTGTTAGTGCATTTTTACCAGTGTTTATCATACTTTCAAAACAAAAATTAAAATAGGAAAAATATGCAATTTGAAAATAATTGAAGAAAAAAAATGGTACATCTGGAAAATGGGGGTACGTCTTATAATCAGGGTCGTCTTATATTCGGGACAATACGGTATTTGAAAATCTGGAATCTGAGGGTGCAAAAAAATCAAAATATTGAGAAAATCGCCTTTAAATTTGTCCAAATGAAGTTCTTAGCAATGCATATTACTAATCAAAAATGAAGTTTTTATACATTTACAGTAAGAAATTGTCGAAATACCTTCATGGAACATGATCTTTACTTAATATCTTAATGATTTTTGGCATAAAAGAAAAAGTTATCATTTTGACCCATACAATGTATTTTTGGCTATTGCTACAAATGTACCCCAGTGACTTAAGACTGCTTTTGTGCTCCAGGGTCACATATGGTCAGTAGCACACACTATTATCTTGTATTGATCAGCTGGCTGTATCTGAGAAATCGTTTGCTTCCCAGCAGAATAAACAGTTATTAAAATGCTTTGGTTATTAAAATTTAAGATAGCTGCCAACAATTTTTGCACTGGGGAACAAATTAATACTGTTGTGAAATCTTCACTCTGTAGTCTAACTATAAAACACATTGTCATGTATTGAGCGTGTTTAGAGATTAGCACGGAACCGATAAGCAACCGTTAATCAGAGAATAATTCAAGTAAGCTAAGATTGAAAGCATTCATCAAAATGACATGATCTCAGAAAATAGCAGACAGAAATGAAGACGCATGTAAAGATGAGCAAACAGATGCATTTGCTTTAATAAGGTAGCATCTCAAAATAGACAAGCTTAACAAACAGCTTAATCCATAGAGGTGTTTAATTTATGAGCAGGACAAAATTGAACAGAATTTGTTTGAATATTAAAATGATGTTTGGACAACAATATTTTCCACTGTGTAGACCAATTCCAACTCCAGTCCACCCAAATCATTTATCAAAACTTGACTGCAAAAACCGCAGTCAAGAAATCATCAGGGTTATGATATCAAAATGAGAACATTAGCATATGATTTACATATCAATGCCTATTTAATATTCATAAAATATCTCAACCTGATAAATGACAGTGTTAAATATGCCAGTACACAGAAGTTACCTAACCATTACAGAGGTCATCTGGGTATGAAAGTCTTAAAGTGGAATGAAGCAGTCAGTCAAGTTTTCATTATTTAATAAAGTGATTTCCACATTAATGTTGCATCTTGCATTACCACTGCGTGTGACGTCACAGGGTCTGTTCGCGCCGTTGACCAGTTAAGTAATATAGGCATTTCCTTATTTTTTGAACACATAAATGTTATTTTAACACATCAATATTTTGGTTTTCACCATAATTTGGATGAATAGTCAACATAAATATCTATATCACATTATCTAGGCCTATTTCACAAAGTTGTGATCATTAAGTTATATCCCAAACATCATTTTCATAGCGTGAGGTGCAACGTGATGTCAACAAACAACGCTTACATTATCGTTCATGTGGCACCTTGTCCGCCCTTTCAGACATTTGCATTACACTGGCTTGATCACCAGTATTTGTATGTAAAACCTGGAAATGTACCTCCTGAGAATGCAGTTGTAACTAATCACCTCTAAATGATCGGGCAAGTACTGCTTTACCGTTCTCGCATATTTTAAGCCTCGTCAGTTTAAACATTGAACTGTTTTAAGCCATTTAAATTGCAAGTCAGCACAAAAGATATTCCAATGCAGTACTTGAGCTCTGTGACAGATTGTTTCTTTGCACACACACGCAAAAAGCGCTCGGCTCGGACTGTACACAAGTACCAAATTGAGCCTGCTTTCTTGCCTGTTTAAGCCAATGCACAATATATTATGTTAATGGCTGTTTTGATGAGTATCCACGTAAACGCGCTTTGTTTCCGACCCGCTCTTCACCCCAAACCAGAGCAGATTCTGGACTTATTATGGGCTCAACAGTCCTTTAATAAACAAACGTGTGTTCAAAAAATAACCCCGTGACGTCACACGCAGTGGTACTGCAAGATGGCAGCGCCCTTGCTCTAAAAGCTATAACAAAACATCCTTTTTTCTTTAAAATGGTTTCATTAATCGTGTTTGATATATATTTTTTAATTAAAGTGGAAATTTTAAAGGGATAGTTCACCCAAAAATGAAAATTCTTTCATTAATTACTCACCCTCATGTCGTTCCAAACCCTGTAAGACCTTCGTTTATTATCGGAACACAAATGGATTATTTTAACGATGTGCTTGCTACGTTTCTGAGCTTTGATCGTGTAAGGATCCTTGCTGTCTATGAAGGATCAGAGAGCTCTTGGAATTCATCAAATTCATCAAAAATATCTTAATTTGTGTTCCGAAGATGAATGAAGGTCTTACGGGTTTGGAACTACATAAGGGTGATAGAATTTTCATTTTTGGGAGAACTATCCTTTTAAAGGTACAGTAGCAAAAAAATAAAATAAATCCGCTATATAGAGATTATAAATCTTTATATTGCATTGAATTACTAAATGAAAAACTAGATAAAAATGTTGGCGCAAGAATCTTTGACTTGCATTATAAACAGACTCAGAATTTTTTTTTAAATCCACAAAATGGAGAATATTGTGAATGATTTTTCCTTTTCTAACAAATGAATACAGTCTTAATATTCCATTACACTGTCTGCAAATGTGCTTTTACTGTACTGAAATAAACTGAAAAATTTTCTGTTTCATTTTCCCACAGAGGAGGTCCAGCAGACCATTGAACGTTTGCTTCGCTCAAAGAGACACTTGAACATTGACATGCCAGACACTGATAGGTCAGATTCAGGGTCGTCACTGTCATGTTGTGTCACTAATGTAATTCATTCTGACACAGACCTTCATATTGTTCCTATACACCCGTGACAGCTGTTTATATGTCTGCTGTTGCTATGATTCCCCCTGAGGAGCTGTTCTGGGATCTTGTTTCCTTCTAGGTTGGTGCTGAATGTGGCGGACTCTCTGTTCCAGCTGGAGGAGGCAGAATGGGCACTGGAGCCGTTTTTTGGAGTGATGGGGGTTGACTGTGAGCCACCTAGTCCTTGCTTGCCATCTCAGGTGATGAACTGCAGCATATACATACAGTTTGCATGAATTATTCATTGGAATCATATCTAGAGACCAGAATATCCCGGATCCACTAAGCATCTGCATAGCAACTGATAAAAACCTCAGACTTTAGAGTTCATAATAGTGAATTCAACTAACACATCACATTTATCTCATCCTGACCCTTTTTGAGCCATTAAGCCATGAATTTATTGTTTATCATCAAAGCAGTTTATAGAAGGCTCATCTCCTCTAGTGGCCAGAAAGGAAATTACATCACCTAAAGGTGAGATTTTGAAATATTGCAGCTGTTGTTGGGTCAAAGTGTTGCTCTTTATGATTTTCACCCAATCTCTCCCTGTCTTTCCCTTTCAAGGCCTCATTGCTTCTTCTGAATCAATCACTATCAAAGACGCAGAGCCGGTGCCTGTGCTAGCAGCGGAGGTGATTTTCACTCTACATGCCTCTCACTCCTCCATACTGGCAATAGAAAACGGACAGAGATCTATATTTGAGTCTGTGTCCGCAGCCTTTGCTAACACCAAACACATGACGCTACTTCTGTACCATTTGCCTCCACAAAATTCATACAGCTCTTTGTGAAGTTTTAGATGAAAACAGATCATCTGCCCACATGAAGCTTAGTCACGGATAACACCAGATGATATTATTCATTCCTTTTAATCTGTGTTTATTGTACCACACAATTAATATGCTGTTTCCCAATGTCGTGTTCCTGATTATATTCCAGTTTGGTGGTGCAGAGTTACCTGAAGTCACTGCTCAGGAGATCGACATGCTCATGGAACAGCAAGATCAGTTCCATCTTGGCGGTGAGACTGATAGAAACTGATAGATAGACACTTAAATGAATATTGATCTCAATTAAGAGAGTTAATGTGTCATTGTTTGCCATTCACAGGCCCACACAGAATTTTTGCCCACAGAAGTCTGCAGAATGCTTTGCAGATTTCCGCCGAATTGGAATGAACTAACACATCCCCCTCACTTTGTGTGTTCATTTATTAAATATTTTGGCTAATTTGATGAATGCATTAAGTGTAGTACTCTCAGCACCATTTAATACATTTTACCATTTCCATCACTTGAAATATGGCAAATATATATATTTTCAAATAAATACACATAAAATATTACTAATATGCATTGCTACATATATTTACAATATTTTTATTTATGATCAAAAATACAGTAAAAACAGTAATATTGTGAAATATTATTACTATTTAAAATAACTGTTTTAATATATTTGAAATGTAATTTATTCCTAAATATTCAGCAGCCATTACTCCAGTCTTCAGTGTCGCATAATTATTCAAAAATCATTCTAATATGCTGATTTGGTACTCAAAAAAAAAATCTATTTTATTATTATCAATGTTGCTGCTTTATTATTTTTGTGGAAACTGTGACATGTTTTTTTTTTTTTTTCAGGATCCTTTAATGAATAGTTTATGGAATCAAATAAATGATTTCTTTCAAAAAAAAAAAATTTAAAAAGTCTTTGCAGATATCCCCTAAAACCCAAGACAGAAAATGCCAAAAATATACTGCCTGCTCTCATTCGTAACCTGATCACTTAGACTGTAACTGCCTGCTACAAATAGCATTTTCTAAAGATATGAGTCTATAAGTCTTTTCTGTATGCTCTCTCAGATGAGGAAGATAAGGAGAGAGAGAGGGCGACAGAAGTGGAGAAATCAGGAGATCTGGATCCTGCTATGGTCTCTATTGAACAGTGAGTAACACTGAGGGAAATAGAGATAAGAAGGTTAAGAAGGAAGTACAAGATTCAAATTTGGTTAGTCACATTGCACCCAATTCTGATTTGTTTGTCAAATTCTTTTTTGGCTGACTGTCTGCACTGCAATTTCGCAAGACCTGCTTGTTCAGACAGTGTAGTCAATAACTGGTATATCTACTTAATGGTAATGACTTAAGCTTCAGCACAACGTCAATGGTTTTTACAAGAACTGAGAGTGTCATTGTGGAAATTATGCATTTCTTCATGCCTATCATGACATCTTGCTGCAGTGCTGAACTCGTGGAGTGCAACATAAGCTTGAAAGCATTAATGTAGTTTAATAAATTGTGCACTCATTCACTACAGAGCAGATGCCACAGTTCACTGTATAAGAGAAGAGTGAGCAAACATGAGAGAATTTGAACATTGCTGAGCATTTTCTATAATATTACATACATGTTGAACCTTAAATAACTAAAACTACTTTAAATCCAGTCCAAATCCTTTTCAGGTTAAAGTATATTCCATTTCATTCATTCATAAATTAATGAATAAATAACATTCTGATCAGATTTTAAACCACATGTTAATATGGTTTTGTTTGCACTTCATGGAAAATACTTTTTAAAGGTTTTTTTAATGGATTTTCATGCTTTTTGTTTTGAAAATTGAGCAGTCAGGCAGACTCTTGGTTTGGTTGAGACCCAAGAAAACATAAATTTAGATAGACAATGACAGCTGTTGGGCCAAATGTCCTTGACCTAAATATATCTGAAATAAAGAATCTGCTTGACTGCACAGTTTAATGGAGCACTTCATGTTGGCCTGAATTGGCTGCTTGTGTTGACCGGGTTTTTGTGATTTTTAACCATCACTGAATACATGTTTGCAGACTGAAGAATAGCGAGTGCATCGTGGATGAGGGGAATGCGCGTCCTACGGAGGTCACCTTAGATAGGGTGGCTATGGAGATGACCCCTCCTCCCATCACCATGCCAACAACCACAGAAGCCAGTGAGAGAGACGTGGAGATGGAGCGCTCCAGTGAGGTTTGTGTGTGTAGCCATGTCCACATTACCTTGCCCATTATGCTCTAGTGTTATATAATCCATATGTGATTTGAAGCGTGAACGCCTTTGTAGCAAAGGCAGTTACATTAGCCTGAATCCACTACAGTATGCTCAGGGTCTTAATAACCTCTCGCTCTTTCATTCTTTCTCTTGTTTTGTCCCTTATTGTCAGACACTCCTAGTGGAGCAGTCTGTGCCTCCAAAGAGACGGGGTCGCAAACGGCAACTGATCTTCGCTGACCAAAACACACAGATTTCCCAGGATGCAATGCGGCAACAAATCAACAACCCTCTGATTGAATCTCAATCTCTGGTGGGAGCTCTGTGATAGATAACTAATCTAATCAGTAGTGCTGGAAATCTTTAAACACCTCATGATTTGATTTGATGTAGTTTCAGGGAGTCACGGTGTGATTACAAAAACGATTCTTGATGCATCTTAATTTTCCAGCAATAGCATAGGGGCACAAATCTTTAACGGATTAAGAGTGTCTTTCTTATGAAAGGTTACTAAGATATGCTAAAATAAAAAAAACTACATATTGAAATAGATATTAGATTATATTCAATTAAATAAATAGGCATAAATACTGAAAGAAGTATTTATGTTTTTCTAACTCTAACTGTAATTCAGTAATTTCCAAAATAATAAATCATTTTAATAAATAAAATAATTTAATACATATTTTTAATGATTTTTCTTTAGTACATTCTGTTTTAGTACAGATTGTTTTGAGGTGGCTTGAAAGAAGTCTTTTGTGTTAATCGAGGCTGCATTTATTTGATCAAAAACACAATAAAACTGTATTATTGTAAATATTATTACAATTTTAAATAACCGTTTCTTATTTTAATATATTTAAAATTTTTATTTATTCCTGTGATAGCAAAGCTGAATACTCCAGTCTTCAGTGGCACATGATCGTTCACAAATTATTCTTATATGCTGATTTTCTGCTCAAGAAACATTTATTATTGTTAATGATGAAGACAGCTGTGCTGCTTAATATTTTTTTATGGAAACTGTGATACATTCTATTCATTCACAGATAAATTGAAAGTTCAAAAGAACAGTATTTTACTGAAACAGAAATATTTTGTGACATTATAAAAGTCTTTAATCTTTAATTAAATGGTAAAGGTTCCCTGCTGAATAAAAGTATAAAAGTATTAATAAGTGTAAAGTATTAATAACAAAAAAACGTATTCACCCCAAACTTTTTTAAACTGTAGTTCAGTGTATAGCAGTATGATAATGTGTGTACATTTAATATTTTATTTTATTTTAAAAATTGCAAAGCATCTGCTTTGCTGCTGAATCTTTTATTTTTCTTCAACCCAATTAAATCATTTGCTTATGTGATAAATATGTGATTCTCTTTCTCTATTTCTGTCCATCTGTCTCCATCTTTCTTTCTCTTTTTTCCCTAGTCTGACACTCTCCTAAGTATTCCTGCCTCTCGGAAATCATCAGCAGCAGTTCTGCTCAGCACACCCTGTAACTGTACGTTGTTACACACTGTGGCCCAGCACCACTCATAAATGCTTGCTCGCATATAAAAATTGTTTTAATATCATTGGACATAAAGTCATCAACAGCCCTACAGTATATATCATTTTTTTATTTGACCATGTATACAGCACAAATATTTATCAACAAACTGGGAAACTACTGCATCAGCTCCTTTAACTTCCACTGAACAGTTTAGCAGATCTTAATAATAAAACCACTGGACCATCAAAAGGCTCAGCAGTTTTCTAAGAAGTCAGGAAGCACCCTTACCCCAGCACACTCCACTCTTATAACCACTGACACGCCTCTGCTTCTTACATTGTAGTGCTCATCCACCCTGACCTCCAGGCGCTATGGAAATGCTGCTGCGTTTCTTCCGTGCTCCCCCGTCCCTCCAGGAAACGGCAGGTGCAGGAAGAGAGTGAGCTGTGGGAGATGGAGAAAGAAAGAGGAACGGAGAGGAGCCGGGAGTCTAGCAGAGAGGTGAAGAAGTCTTAAGTTGCTCATCTGTTCATGTCAGACTCAAGAGCCCAAGGTGGATGACCTTGGATGCAACTAACATGTACACTATTGGCATTTAAAGGGTTGGTTCACCCAAAAATGAAAATCTCATTACCATTTACGCATGTGATAAATTGTGATGTACTCATCCACATGACACGAGTCAAACTTTTGTTGAAAACAATAAAAAACAAGTCTCTCAAATAAAAGGAACTAGAACAGTGACAGGAACTAGTTTGCTATACATGTTTTGAAAGGTTGCTCTGTGTGTGTGTGTGTGTGTGTGTGTGTGTGTGTGTGTGTGTGTGTGTGTGTGTGTGTGTGTGTGTGTGTGTGTGTGTGTGTGTGTGTGTGTGTGTGTGTTCTTGTTTATGCTACATTGAGGGGACCAAATGCCCCCACAAGGATAGTAAAACCTGTGTGTGTTTTTTCTGGCTGTTGATGATATTTTCTGATTTATTAAGAAGACATATCCAAAATCACCTATCCAAAAAAAAAACATTAATATGTCAACAAAATGAAACAAGGTTTTATCCAGCCTTCAGATTTCTGTTTAGGAAATGTATGCAAATTAGAGAATATTTAAATAGATAGTGCCTCATTTGTGTATTTAAGTGTCTGGAAACATTACATTCCGTTCACGTATTCTTTTAAAGTATCTTATTGGTAGCAAGTACTCTTAATAAAAGTATGCTAAAGTGTACTTTTTTCTCTAGAGAGTCCTTAACCCACTTCCCTTTCTGTGTGTTTTGTGGATGTTTAGGTGGTCAGGGAATCTGGTGCAGCTGCTCTGGCTCTGTCTGAGCTCTCAGGTGAAAATTAAATCCTCTTTTTTATAATAAAATCAATGAGATTTCAGTGTGAAATCACACCTGTTTTTTTTTGTGATGGATATAACACACTGTGTCCAAGAAGTTCCTGCTTTACTTTAACCTCTTTGCTCAAAATGTCAATCAAACTAAAGCCTGTAGGCCCATCAGGGATGAATGAATGGCTGATATGGCTCTGTGTGTGCGTGTGTGTTTGTCCAGCTGGTTCAGACGTGCCGCTGGATGTGTCTAAAGGAGACAAGTCTCAGAGTGACCTCGTCACTCCCACCAGCAGATGGTGAGACATATTAAAAGAAAAACACAAAATGCATTTTTTTAAAAAGAAGCCGTTACTAAATACTGAATGTCAGAACGTGTGTCATACTCAGGACTGCAGTTTAACGTCATACAGTCTTACTGGCACAAGGCATTCATTATAACAAGAACACACTGCTGGTTCAAGTCAGCATGAAATCCTGTGAAATAAACATTATGTAAATAGGTCTCCTATAGAAGAGGCTCCTGTTTCCATGGAGGTGATATTAGAGGAGCATGTAGAACTGCCACAGGGAGAGACAGAGCCTGAGATGGATGTCATCACCACTGCCGAACTTCTCCGGTTCGTTGAGAAACTTAGTATCTGAACATGTTTTAGTGTGCGTAACTGTCTTGTGTGATCCAGAAGTCCATCAGATCTTTTTTTCAGTCATTCTTTCTATCATACAGACTGATCAACAGCTTCATCAAGCGCTTTGGAAAGGTTTGCTATCACTCACTGGTGCCCCCAGAGGCCGAGCGCAGCACTGCAGCTCATCTGTTCTACAAAATACTGGGTAATCTAGTTTACACAGAGTAGATGTTTGTTTTTACTGTTTCACAGTATATATGTGATGTGATCTGTGACTGATGTTTGTTCTGCAGAGCTGCTCTGCAGTCTGAAGTTAAGTGCATGTCAGACTGAAGCTTTTGGAGTCATCACCATTACCATGAACCGCTGAACACACACACCTAAGTGCAAACATGCGTGCTCTCAAACACGTTGAAGCTGTTAAGATTGTTTTAAACTTTTGCTTCACACACACTGTTATGATGAGATATATCAAGCCAGTTCAGAAGTCAGTTTAAATACACAGTTTGTAGTCTTGTATTCATAACAACCAAATATAGAAATGGTTATAATATTTGTGATGATTATGAATTATCAGTTACTGTGATTATTATGTTAACAAATTATTTCACATAGCAGTTGCATGGTTTTAGATGTAGAGTGAATTGAAGTTTATATTACAATAACTATTTTGTATGTTTTAAACTTTTTATGATGGTTAATGTGTTCATTTTTAACTTTTTATATTTTTGTATTATATTTTTAACTTTTTATATTTATAGTTAATTAACTGTTCTCAAGTTATGGATAAAATATGAATGAATTGTACAGTATATAAAATGCTTATGAGTTTGTGAAGTTTTTAGCTGTGCTCAAGTGGAATACACATGCTGAATGAGTTTTACAGAATTTGTCTCAATGCCAGTTGCAAAATAATACATACATTAAAACTGAATACAATTACTGTTTGTGCATATTTTCTGTGTGGGGAAAAATTGTCAAATTGTTCTACATACATTGATGTCACTTCATATATATTACTGTTCTTATAGACCTATTATTACTATATTACAGTATTTAGACTTTGTGTACATAGTAGTGTACATTTTAAACAACTTTACCACATCTGAGGTAAATATAAATTCTTAAAGTCACAATGTAACAAAAGTAGAGACAGATTTTGTGCTTGATTCTATCCGTCAGTTGTTGATTGGATGGAAGCAGATCTGAATGTGAACTTGCTGTCGATTGTAAGAAATGTTCAAGGTTTAAGCGGACTAAATGATTGGAGAAGTCCTGCATACACCACCAGACAGAAATCTGTCGTTTCACCAGAAGATCAAGTTACCCCCATCAGTTTTAGTCTATAGGGGGCAGTGCAGAACAACTGTAGCAATTAACTTCCCCAGCAGAAATCCCTTTGTTGACCCTTGTTGACAGTGATCTCATACAGGTCATGATCTCATGCCTGACTTACCTCACGCTGTTAAACTAGAGCCGTGAAGCAGTTATCACAAATGTAACACCAGCCGGCAACAACAACAGAGGCTCGAGCAGCACGCTGGATACAATAAAACCCATGCCAAAATCTCTGCTGTGCTGATTACAAAATGTGAGGAGTGATGTATGCAAAACAGACATATATGGTTAAGCAATAGCTAGCATACAGATGAGTCACGGTAAAACTATGAACGGTCAACAACAGCTTCACACCGTCCTCAGACAACCACCATCCCACCCCATAGCACAGATGCTGGGAATTTCAGATGATCTGTGAGAAATCGTTCAATATCTGGCTTTCTCATGGTCAAGGGAATCCCAGTAAGATGTTTATATTACCTGTCATATGTGGCTACATATTGATATTAAGAATTCCATATCATAGTTATGCATATAATCAGAATGTACATTAAAGGGTGTAATTATTCACTGGCAAGAGCACAAAATGTAAATTTAGGGCAATATTTACTATTGTAGCACTTGTGAGCACAGCATACTGGAATGTTGCGTATCCTGAACAGCTTATATTACTGGAAAAAGAGGACAGAGGTTCAGAGGCCACACTGAGACTCGTGCTGCACGACCATGAACATGCAGAGTTATGAGGTGACATGTTTTCTGAAGGCATTAAAATGTGGCACTTTACTGTAAGCACATAGTAAATCGTTCATTTCAAGTAATCGCCTGTCAGACAGGGGAAGAAAAAAACAAGACATGCTTAGAATGTAGTTGGGTTAGGATCACTTGAGTTAAATCTCTACCAGACACAGCAAACTACCAAGATGAAAAAATGCTTGACATTCAAATGTATAGAATGATTCAATATTTTTCGTAACTCCAGAACTGGAAAAGATTTGTAAGAACATGGTATCTTTACATATCTGTGACATTTAACAAACTTCCTAAACATATTAGTGACAGTTTAGTTCATTTAAACTACAACCCGAATTCCGGAAATTCCAGAAACTAAAAAACTTTCAAATCACTTTAGCCAATATTTTATTCACAATAGAACATAACAAATGTTTAAACTGAGAAATTTTACACTTTTATCCGCTAAATGAGCTCATTTCACATTTGATGCCTGCTACAGGTCTCAAAAAAGTTGGCACGGGGGCAACAAAGGGATGAGAAAGCAAGAAACTTTGAAAAGATTCAATTGGGAGAACGTCTAGCAACTAATTAAGTTAATTGACATCAGGTCTGTAACATGATTAGCTATAAAAGGGATGTCTTAGAGAGGCAGAGTCTAAAGATGGGCAGAGGCTCTCCAATCTATGAAAGAGTGCATAAAAAGATTGTGGGATACTTTAAAAACAACGTTCCTCAACGTCAAATTGCAAAGGCTTTGCAAATCTCATCATCTACAGTGCATAACATCATCAAAGGATTCAGAGAAACGGCAGAAATCTCTGTGCGTAAGTGACAAGGCCGAAGACCTTTGTTGGATGCCCGTGGTCTTCGGGCCCTCAGACGACACTGCATCACTCAGCATGATTCTGTCATTAACATTACTAAATGGGCCCAGGAATACTTCCAGAAATCACTGTCGCTAAACAGAATCTGCCGTGCCATCTGCAGATGCCAACTAAAGCTCTATCGTGCAAAAAGGAAGCCATATGTGAACATGGCCCAGAAGCGCCGTCGTGTCCTGTGGGCCAAGGCTCATTTAAAATGGACTGTTTCAAAGTGGAAAAGTGTTCTATGGTCAGACGAGTCCAAATTTGACATTCTTGTTGGAAATCACAGACGGCGTGTCCTCCGGGCTAAAGAAGAGGGAGACTTTCCAGCGTGTTATCAGCGTTCAGTTCAAAAGACAGCATCTCTGATGGTATGGGGGTGCATAAGTGCATACGGTATGGGTAGCTTGCATGTTTTGGAAGGCACTAGGAATGCTGAAAGGTATATAAAGGTTTTAGAGCAACATATGCTCCCCTCCAGACGACATATATTTCAGGGAAGGCCTTGTGTATTTCAGCAGGACAATCCAAAACCACATACTGCAGCTATTAAAGCAGCATGGCCTCGTAGTAGAAGAGTCCGGGTGCTGAATTGGCCTGTCTGCAGTCCAGATCTTTCACCTATAGAGAACATTTGGCATCTTTAATTGAAAAATATGTCAAAGATGACCACAAGCTCTTCAGCAGCTGGAAATCTATATCAGGCAAGAATGGGACCAAATTCCAACACCAAAACTCCAGAAAGTCATAACCTCAATGCCCAGACGTCTTCAAACTGTTTTGAAAAGAAGAGGAGATGCTACACCATGGTAAACATGCCCCCGTCCCAACTATTTTGAGACCTTGGTTGAGGCATCAAATTTGAAATGAGCTCATTTTGTGCATAAAATTGTAAAATTTCTCAGTTTAAACATTTATGTTATCTGTGTTCTATTGTGAAAAAAATATTGGCTCATGTGATTTGAAATTCTTTTAGTTTTCTTTTTAAAATTCAAATTCAATTGAAAAAACATCCCAAAATTTCCGGAATTCGTGTTGTATTTGGTGCAAAACATAATGCTGGGGTTTGGTTGGATAGTTAGTTTTAGTTTGACTGATTGATCAGTCAGTTTTAGAGCGTAGTCTTAATTCTCAGAAAGCAAAGACTCCTTGAGTTAGGTAGTTCGTTGGTTAGTTAGATAGCTATTAGTTACCTATTTGGACCCACTGATCCACTGTTAACTGGTTTGTGCAAATATTAATAAAGTGAAGCTCCAGTGTGTTAGTTAACATCATTAATATCAATATAGCGTTTTTAAATATATATATATATATATATATATATATATATATATATATATATATATATATATATATATATATATATATATATATTTGTGGGGAAACATCATAGATTTAGTTAGCTGTTTTGTGCATATTTGAATAATTGAAGCCTTAACTAACCTTAACATATATATTGTTCAGCTAAAACATTTATATAAACATTTCATGAGGGGAAACCCCACAAATTTAGTTAGTTGGTTTGTGCAGATTTTTAATAAAGTGAGGCTCCTTTGTGTTAGTTAGTTAATTAATATAATTAAAATCAACATAATTTCTTATTAATATCTGGTACAAAATTTCATTAAGGGAAACCCCACAAATTTACTTAGTTGGTTTGTGCAAATGTTAATAAAGTGAAGCCCCAATGTATTTGTTAGTTAGATAATATCATTAATATTATCATAACTATCACAACATTTCATGATGGGCAACCTCACATTTACTTAGTTTGTGCAAAACTAAATTTTTTAGTTACTTAAGACTACTTGTTAGCTATGTACTAACTTTAAATCCAATAATATTTTTTGGCAAAACTTGGTTTAACATTTCACGAAAGGAAAGAGGCATTAAGCAAGCCTCACAGAGCTAGTTAGTTGGTTCACAGACTAAACTTAAGTAGCACACACAAACACTGAAGAGGGAAAAGATGATTTAATAATATAAACAACACTCCAGTCCATACTGTAATTCATCAGCCTCTTGACAGACTAATAAACCTCACACGTCAGCGCCACATTACACACATTCACACAGACCATTTAAATCTCCACTGGACTTCTGAATGTTCCCCAGTGTCTCACACCACCTAAATCCAACAGCACAGAGAGAAGAACCTGGAGGACTTGTGTCTACATCTGGTTTAACTGGATCTGAAATTTGGAAAACAACAGTTGACTTGAGGAGATCAGGCTTATCATTTCAACCAGGGAGGAATCAAAGGAATCAACCCAATGATTATAGACGACAGGAAAGAAAATAAAGAGGAGCAGCAGCTGCCAGTTAAAGACACCAGTGTCAAGCTGGCAGGCCAGGACAAAGATCCAGAGGTCCAGCATGGGGTCAAGCCCCAGGAGAAAGAGTTAAATGGTGACGGCCCCTTAAACTCCCCAACCAATGACAAAATGGTGCGAGCCGAGCTGGACTGGACGGTTCCCATGTGTGTGCACCTACCCATTGAAGTTCTCAACCCTGACCAGGCGTTTCCCTTCCTGAACACCACACTCGCTGACCTGGGCATCGAAGAGTGAGTTCAGACTTACAGGTGCATTTGTATGTATGCAGTTTTGATTGAAATATTCCTTTATTGTCTTGATATCTCCATGTGTACCCAGATCAGCGGTGAAGGAGCGTGTGGTGTGGGTGGACACCAAGCGCACCCGGGTGAAGGGGAAGTCTGGGAAGCTGAAGGAGAAGGAGGTGACCGTTCTGGAGGTGCGCGTGAAAGCGCAGCACCCTGGAGAGCGTCAGTGTCAGGAGGTTCTCTACAGCACTGAGTCCAACACCGATCGCTCCTTCTGCAGAAGCGGGGTGGACATCATCCCGTGGAGACACACACAGCCAGGTGGGGACATAATCAACATTTATCTGGCAAACACTATTCAGTTTTACCATTTTGTTGCTTTAAATGGGCTGATAAAGTTAAGCTAAGACTCAAGCAGGGCTATTATAGCTAATTAAAAATAAAACCATAAAAAAAAAATTATAAAAGTAAAATCAATTGAACTTAAAAAAAATAAAAGTTATATATTATATATATATATATGAAAATAATATAAAATCAAATTTAACTAATTAAAAGTTAATTGACAAAATGTTAATTGAAAATAAAAATAAAACACTTAAACTCAATCTAAAATAAAGGACTATAACTAAAATTTTAAAATTAAATTAAATTTTTATTATTATTATTATTTTAAAACTAAACAAAATGAATGTTTCGAAAAGTGTTACTAAAGACATTATACTTGTTCACATTAGATTCGTAAAATACAGGAACTATTTACAACCTTTTTTTTTGTATGGAAGAATTAGTATTTCAACAAAAATATGAGCTGCACATTTCTGCTTTTAAACCTTCTGAAATGCCATGTTCATTTATTATATATTGTATATTAAATTGAGAAAGGAGCCTAAATTATTGTCTGTCTTAATCGACAAAATGCAGCTTAACTTGTTTTGAACCTGGACAATAGAATTGAAAGGGTTATTATTATTATTATTATTAAAACTACCCTTTCATTAAAAAAATATTTGAATTTCAGTGAAGCAATGGTGTTATGGTTAACAAAGTAAAAGTATTAAAATTTAAAATAAAATCTCAAAGTACTAAACTTAAGTACTAAAGCGAATAGCAATATATAAAAAAAACAAAATAACAAAACTAATAAAAATGTAATTAAATTCTAAAAATAAAAAGCTAATTGAAATGATTAATAAATAATAGTATATAAAAGTAATACTAAAATAACACTGCAGTAAAGTTCTGCATATGAAGCCCAATAAAATGTGTCTGCTGGATTTTGCAGTTGAAAGCATATTAAGATGATGGTTTCTGCAGTGGCTTTTGGCCGCTCAGACTGATTTGTTCTGGCATGTGAGTAACAGTTTAATTTAAACTGTTAATGAAACCTGCAAAATATACACTGAAAAATCAAGAAAAAGTACCATGTACATAAATATCCAATTAAATGTAACCAAACAGATTTCACAGTATACTGATGTTCATTGCACAAATACTTCATCCCCACACTTAATTATAATTAGTATTTCTACCATCCAGCTAAAGTGAAATTTATCAGCATTTTGTTCAGTCTGTCAGTTCGCATTAGGCCGCAGTGTCAGGGCTTGCAGAAATATAACGCTCCATTCCTGACAGTTAGCTAACAGATGACATCTGCAGATCAGTGAGGTGAGCTAACATAACGCTCACGGCTGCTTAGTAAGTGTGTTTGGTATTTGCACGCTCAGCACTCTCTCCTGTGGGTGTGTTGAGTGTTTGATGTTCGCTCTCTCCCTCAACATACCTCTTTTCCAATCTCAAAGTCTTCCGGGTTTTTGTGTAGAATTTGTCATGGAAATCTGATGTGCAATAAAACTTCCTATTATATAAACATGGCAAAGAATATTAATGCGTTTCCCTCCCTCCCCCAGCTGAAAATGAACTCCAGCCGGTGGAAACGACTCTGGCTTTGGACACAGTGTCAGAGTCCAAGACCAAATGGCAGAAGACAGAAGAAAAACGAGACTTGCCAAGCGAGGAGTGAGTGGTAGACGTTTGACAGCTAGGCTAAAGCAATCTAACACCTCAGATGACACAGAAGCCACTTTCAGGTTTTGGGCGTTTTAAAGTGGTCCCTAGCAGTCCAAATTCTGTGTGCTATGCTGTAATTGAAGGATAAATTTGACTTATTTTATCAACTCAAGTTTTGTGGGTAATGTTCTACAAAAAGGGGTTTCAAAATCTTGCTGTTTTTTGTATTTTAGATTATTCATACATTTCATCAGGGACAGCTTTACCAACGCAAAATGTGTATCTATGTGAAATAAATCTTTATCACTTTAACGTTCAATAGTTGGGGGTCAGTAACTTTTAAAATTAATACTTTTATTCAGCAAAGATTAATTAAATCGATCAAAAGTGATAGTAAAGACACTTGTTACAAAATATTTCTATTTCAAATAAATGCTGTTATTTTGAACTTTCTATTCATTTCTATTTCTATCCAACTTTTTTTTTCCTGAAAAAAGTATCATGATTTCCAAAGAAAATAAGAATTTTTTTGACCACCAAATGAATTCTGAAAGATCATGTTACACGATCTAAAATAAAACTTCCTATTTTATTTTCAATTGTAATATTTAACAATATTACTGTTTTTGCTGTATTTGATTAAATAAATGCCTTTAAAACCTTCAAAAATATTACAGACCCCAAACTTCTGAACGGTAGTTAATTTTTCATGGTTTAATTTGCTGATGCATAAAAGGATGCATTACTGATGCAATGAAGAGTTAAAATAATAAACCCATTCTGCAACACAAAACCCTGTACTTATAATCTGCACTTTTCTATAATAATAAAAATGTGCTTTTTCAGAAACATTGTGGATTCCTAAACTAATTCTGGATAGGTTTAGCACATTCATGGCTATTCAGAGAACACGCTTATCAGAAATACAAGAACGACAATGAACAATTCATAGAAATATATTTCTTTCACTGCAAGAACAACTCAAAGCTTCACACTCAAATATTAAGCCAGAATTTCAGTTGGAATATATAGTATGGAATATTCAGTACATATGGGATGGCAGAAGATTCATTGAGACATACAGAAAAATAATAAATGAGAAAAGACAACTCAGTAAAACAAAGTAAAAGTGACAAAAATCGTAAGTGAACATTGCAATAAATTAAGAGAATATAGTCTCAACGTCTCTGCTGCAATACAGAAAGCTGAGTACACCAGTGAGAGTATACTCCGCTAACTGAATAAGCCCATTTCTAATATAATAAAAAATATCTATTTTCAATTTGGCTGGCTTTCACAAGAGTGGAAGGCCTTGTGAAAGAGATATTTAAGATAAAGGGCAGGTGCTATGATTGAGTGACAGCCATGGTCATTTTGTTTCTCTGTTCATCAGGAAGCGACATTACCGCATTCTCAAATTCCTTGGTGTGATGCTGTGCTAGACCTCTGAGCAGCATGAGAAGGGTGTTTTGTGTTTCTAAAAAGAACAAATACGCGTAAATATAAAAATAATGAATTAATGTAATTCGTAATATAAAATAAAAATATTGCAATACAATAAACACTTTCTCACCATTATCAACATCCTTCATGCCCAACAGATGAGCAGCAGCAGATATTATTGGCTTGAGATGACTAACAACCTGGAGCGAGAAATAAAACGCAGTCAGTCAATTGACAGGACACAATTCAATAAGGAGCTGTGAGCTGAGCATGCTGGGAGTGAAAATGAGCTTGTACCAGCGCAGGGTTGTGTGAGTAGAGGAAGGTCAGGCAGCTGTAGATGGTTTTGTTCTCCTCCATGTCCTCCTTCAGAGGGAGACAAGCCACAAGAGCTGGAAAGACCTGAGAGAAAAGGGTCAGAATGGGTTATTATGACCTGATATACTTCTGTTATACATATGCCATTGTTAATAAATAGAGAGTACATTAAATAGTATAGACACTAAAGGCTCTGATATACTTCAAGCGAAATTGAAGGGTGAACTGGTGTTATGGCATTTCAAACAAAATCAGGCCAAAACAAAGTTTGTTCACTCTGGCTGGTAAACACCATTGAACTACCGTGGAAAATCTCCCGTTCATTTCTTCTGTTAAGTTCATCAAGGTCAGACATGAGTAAAACATTAAACGCACTAGAGAGCTGCTTTATAGTAGAAACTGAAGTTGTAGTTCTAATTAAAAGCAGCACTGATATCGTTTAATACTGTGAATCTGCTTACTTTATAGCTATCTATTGCTTAAAGTGCTATATAAATAAACATGACATGACTTTACTGGAGTGCTGAATTAAAGAGTTGCAAACATATCTATCACTATGACCAGATGCTTTCTAAACAACTGTTTTCTCACTGCTGTCATGTTTGCTGCATATTTATTTTGTTATTGAGAGAAAAGTGTGCAGCACATCTATACATTCACCTAAACACCACTCACAGCTGCATGGTCTGTATGTTTGCTAACAGTATAATGCTACTCTGGTACTTCAAACTTCGTTTTACCCCTAAGCGATGAATGCAAAAATAATGTGTATATTGGGCCTTCAAGGGGTCATCGGATGCCCATTTTCCACAAGTTGATATGATTCTACAGAACTACGTCATTCTGACAGAAACCTCAGAACAGCCTGATTTGAGAAAGGGGATTTTGAAAAGAAAAAAAAAACACTGGGTGGATTTTTATCATTATAGGATGGATGTATACACACACTTCCAACAAACATTTATGTTCAAACAACTTATAAAGTGAATTTTGCATCCGATGACCCCTTTAAAAGAAATAGTTCACCCAAAAATGAAAATATGCTGAAAATGTAATCACTCTTATGTCATTCAAGATTAGAGTTTGTTTCTTCATTACATCACTTGCTCACCAAAGGATCCTCTGCAATGAATGGGTGCCGTCAGAATGAGAGTTAAAACAGCTGATAAAAACTCAAGTTCATCAACTAATATCATGTGAAGTGAAAAGCGTATCTGTGATCTTTGGTGACTATTGCTACCAAAACCATTCCAGCTAAAAAAAAAAACAAGTCCTCTATTCACAATATTGCTTTCTCCAGTAAAAAAGTCATTTTGTCTGAATCAGGAGAGAAATATGCACCGATCAAGCACCATTTACAAGTGAAAACGGTCCAAAACAGCTTGTGTGATTGTTTATGTTATTGATGTTGGTACATTTGTTATGCAGCTTTACCTGTATTGTCCATAACAAATTTCCATTAAAAGGGACAAATAAAGTATATACATACATAAATATGTTGGTGGATTTTGATGTAATGTGAGACTTTTTCCACAGGAGGAAGCGTTATTGTGGATTTTGGTCAGAAGCTAGGGTTTAAAGTTAAAATGCCAAAAATCATGGATTTACATCTTTCACTTTTCACATTACAAAATGTTAATTTAGTAATAGAGATATGTGGATTACTTGTGGATTATTGCGATGCTTCTATCAGCCATATGGACTAATTCTGACGGCACCCATTCACTGCAGAGGATCCTTTGGTGAGCAAGTGATGAACAACACAAAATTGTTCAAAATGTGTTGTGGAGAAAAAAAAACAAAAAAACTCATGTACATCTTGGATGGCCTGAGAGTGGGTAAATTTCCAGCAGAATTTAATTTTTTGGTGAACCATTCCTGGTGAACCAAAGATGAAGATAGATGTAACCTGCTCGAGTGGGACCCCCTCAACGTGGCTCAAGATCATCCTGCACAGGGCAGCACAGAGGTTGTCAATCACCCTTAGGTCAGATTCTTTAGAAAGTAGGTTGGAGAAAAGGGAGAGCATCACTGGGTAATCACTAAAGCACAGGGGTTAAGGTTCACAGAGTCAAGGAGATCAGAGAACAGGCTCACAAACACACAGGGATCTATAAAGGATACCAGGCAACGATGGGTCCAGCAGCCTGTGCTAGAGCTCCCAGTGCAAACACACTGTTATTGCGCACCTCCGCATCACTGTCCTTCACTCCGGCCACAAGCACTGGCAGCAGCCGATTGGACAGCCGGCCAGCAACCGCCCTGCCTCCAGCCACACCCACCAATGAGTGCAAGGTTTCTCCAATCGTACCAATAGAGAAGGAGCGGTCTGCCTCTGTGCATGAGGGTTTCTACAAAACAGCGGAGAGAAACCATGGAAATGTTTGAAATGCTAATGAAATGGCAACAATGGCAACGCATTTAATTCATTAAAAATTACTTTGATTTTTACTATTGAAGACAACAACTATCTATCTATCTATATATCATCTATAGGTTACATTTCAGCAATGTGTTTCATTTAGCATTAAAGCATGACTGCAGTGTGTTTTGCCTTAATTCAGGTTAGAAACCATTTCTAACATGAAAGTTGTGTCATGCTGTGTCAAAAATTGGCTATTCATTATGCTCTTGATCTGAATAGGCCTTTAAGTGTTAAAGTACACCCTTCATCAGTGATCAGTGAATGAGAGACTCACAGCTTTGCTCATGATGAGGGGCAGCAAGTCATTGAGGTGAGGGTAGAAAGTTTCAGCTGGTAGAGCCGAGGCTAAAACAGGAATCCCTTCACCGGCAAACTCCTGCAGCATGGCATCATACTCCGCCTGAGACACAAACGCTCAGTTATTCCAATCAGTCACAGTCTTTTTAGGTTAATTGTGTCATTGCTGACAGCGAACTGAGACTAAATAATAAAAACTGTGAAATCATCTTAAACACCTGCTGCTCGTCATCGTCTGCTTCATCCCCACCTACATCCTGACACACGGTCTGAGTAAGACAGAAAGAGAAAATAAGATCACAAGCATAAGAAACATCCATCCACCCCCTTATGACTGCAGACTTACGTAACACCTTGAAGTGAGAATAAGCTGCTGCTTGAATGCATTTGATTATTCAATACCAATTTTCTTGACACAGTATAAGCCTTGTGCTTGGCTTAATAGGATTTTCAAAGGATAATTGTATGCAGTCTTTAAAGAGACAGTTCATCCATAAATGAAAACTCTGTCATCACTTACTCGCCCTCAAAAGCTGTATGAATTTCTTTCTTCTGTTGAAGGCACAAGATGATATTTTGATGAATATGGGTAACCAAACAATTGATGGACCCTACTGACTTCCATGGCAAGGAGAAAAACTTCCTTTTACACCCTTTTCTATTATTTCTTTGGTTCTCACAACACTAAATGATTTACATTTATTAACATTTATTTAGTCATAAGTCATCTCAGCTGGTTCAGACAAAAACTTCACAAGGAATTTACAACTTTTATGATGTTTTATTTGGTTAATTTTAAGGCTTGATACTAAAACAGGTCTTAAAATTAAATCCTAACCTTTTTCTTCAGTACATCTTTGATGGTGTTACTTATTTCGGCCAGTATCCCTGGAGCCTGCAGCGCCTCCGCCTGGCAGGATTTGATGACAGCATTCATGGACTCCAGTATGGCCATCACCACCTGTCTCTCTCTGTCCTGTCTCACCGCCTCCAGAAAACAAGGCAAAACCACCTGCAACAGCTTATGCAGAGCTGGAGAGATATAAAGAGAGATATGCAGGAGTTGATCAAAGGATTCAGAGTAGTTAAAAGAAACAGTCATTGAACATTCACACTAATAGCAGCTCATTTATCTAAAGAAGTGGGTGGAAAGGAAACGATAGGGAGTGAATGAATGAATGAATGAATGACTGATTGACGTCATCAATGAAGACGGAGTTAAAAGTTAATCTTTTTGTCAAATGAAGCTCCTCCTAATTCTTTCAGGGAGAGATCAATAATGAGACAGAATAGATAAAAAAGGAAGCAAATAGAGTGATGGGAATATAAAAGAGTGCAAATGAATAATCAGAGAGATGTAATAGAGCTGGGTGTTTTGAGCAAAGCCTTGTAATGATAACAGTATATTTATCACAAAACAGCTATTTGGTTCTAGAAATTCAACTCCTAAATGTTTCAGAAATTCAACTACATGGTTATGCAAATAATCTAGCTAATACATCACTTTTTTTTTTGGAATTTGATTGACAAACAAAAAAAGAAAAGAAAAGTATTATTTCATTCCAATGACAGTCAAACAATATATATGAAAGAATTTAAAAAACATAAATTGATATTTTAATGGAGAAATGGTAATCTGTATTTTTTCTATACATTACTTATCAATAGTAAAATTTAAATTATACTATACTATATATTATACTACACTATAAATAATACTATACAACCTAAATGTATCCAAATACAACAAAGTAAATTCAGTAAAAACTCAAGAGGAAAATACCAATATTCACTTTAAATAATAACAAAAAGTATATTATAATTATTAAAATTAGAATGTTACCATTTCTGTTCAGAATTTTGGGGTTGAATACTGAAAAATATTATTATTACCATTTAAAATAACTGTTTTCTACGTTAATATAGTGTTCGCAAAACTGAAGTTTCAGCTGCTATTACTCCAGTCTTCAGTGAAAAAATAAAATCTTACTGACCACATATTTTTGAGCAGTGTTGTATAACTTTTAATTATAATTACTTTTCCGCTTGTTCTTTGATGGCAACATTGCTCTAAAAGTTGCAGTCTTAAGAGTCTTAAACATTTTGTGGTATTAACATTAACACGCATTTGATTCATCAATTGCTCATTTCTAATCACAACTGATTATTTATGAAAATGATCTATGAAAATAATCCTGAAATCTGACGTGTTATAATCAACTGAGGCATTAATACTGGAAATCTGCATGTGCAACAGTTATAAATGTAGACTATAGATTAGGCATTACTGAGGTATAAACATCACAGAAGAATCTCTACTAGCTGACACATTGCTACTATCACATGCTATGCTGTCACACCACCCTATCCTATTGTGTACAGTTGGTGTGAATGTACCCTGGTGGTTGGCCTCCGTTGGGTTTTCCTTCCACACTTTGTGCTGAGCTCGGCAGAACTGGCCCATGGCACCAAAGGCAGCTCTCCTAACATCCTCATGTGGGAACTGATGGACACCCATTCACAAAAGAGCACAAACATCAGTAACACATCAGCATTACACACAAGCACTCATGAAACCACACACGGAACCAGTCACTCACATCGTGGAGCTCGTACACCTGCTGGAAGCTGGACTCCAGGAAAGGCTGGAACGCCACTCTAAGAGACAGAAAATTAAGACAAAAATCAGCTAGATTTTAAAGACTGTGTGTTCTGCCACACAGCTGGGGGGAAATATTAACAAATAATATTTAAAAAGTTCAAATTTAGCCCACATTATATCCTCAAATAGTGTAATTTGTTATGAACGCCGTCTTTAATGCAGTCAAACCAGCCTAAATGAGCATTACATCACTGTTCAAAAGTTTAGGGTCTACGAGATTTTTTAAATATTTTTATAAGAAATCTCTTATGCTCACCAAGGCTGCATTTATTTGATCAAAAATACAGCAAAAACAGTAATATTATGAAATATAATAATTTTAAATAACTGCTTTTTAATTTATTGTACTTTAAAATGTAATTTATTCCTGTGATGGCAAAGATGATTTTTTTAACAGCCACTACTCTGGTCTTCTGTGTCATATGATCTTTCAGAAATCATTTTAATATGCTGATTTGATGCTCCAGAAACATTTCTTATTATTATATTTAAAACAGTTGTGCTGCTTACTATTTTTGTAGAAACCATTATACATGTTTCAGGATTCTTTGATGAATAAAAAGTTCATTTATTTTTAACAGAAATATTTTGTAACTCTATAAATGTCTTTACTGTCCTTTTTAATTAATGTAATGAATCCTTGCTGAATAGAAGTATTCATTTCTTTTAAAAAAAACCTAACACATGAATGTTTGTGCAATATATAAAACATGTCTCATTACCCTGTGTTAAAGGCGATTTCACCCAAAGCATCACAAGCGTCTTCTTTCTCATCTATGTAAGCATTTTCCACACTGAATCTGAGAGAATGGACAGAATCCTGATTAGTGCTCTGAGATAAGAGAAAACAAAAGAGACATGATGAAAGAGAGAGACAGAGACATACCCTGCAACATCTCTATCATCAACCTCAGTCTCAGACTCTTCATCCAAATCAGCATCGCCCTCTTCACCTTCATCATCAGCATCGTCATCATCCAGGAGCACAAACTGTTTATCTTCATCTAAATGAGCCTGTGAAGTAGACAAGAATATTATAGTATTTGTAATGTTTGATGGTGTACAGATGATCTAATAGAAAAGTCCTCACTGACCGTCACACCCTCTGTGGATTTGAGCGACAGCAGCATCACCGTGGTGATGGGAGTGAGGTGAGGGGCCAGACAGTCAGGACTCACATCAGATACAGCAGAGAATAAGCCATACCTGGAACGAGAGAGAAATTCTGAATGCAATCGGTTTAAAATGTAGCCTCAATATTTAAAAACGTCATGCATCAGTATGCAGGCATGCTATTTTAATAGGGAAAGACCAAAATTTCCAGTTTATCAAAATTTCTGTAAAATTAAATTAAATACAGCAATAAACAAAAATAGTAATAATGATAGTAATCCGACAACAATGGTATCATAATTTAAACTCAAATCACGCTTAAATAAACAAATAAAAACAAAATAAACAAATAAATAAAAATAAATTCAAATAAAAACTAGCTATAAATATAAAAATTAGTTTGGTCCATCAAACATGCATGTGCATACTAATCTGGCAACAATGATCATAATTTAAACTCAAGTCATGCTTTAAGAAAACAAATGAAACCCAAATTGAGTAAAGAAAACATAAACAAACAGTTAAGCAACAAATAAATAGAATAGAATTTTGAGGTTGATCCATAAAACATGCATGTGCTCTTAACTGAAACACAGAGCTTCCATTTCATACAGCCAACAAATTAAGTGTTACAATAGCCCCTTTCACACAGTAATACCAGTAAATTGTTGTAAAATTACCGGAATGACTTTACGGGTAAATTCACACAGGCAACAGCGTTCTGTTTTTTTTCCCCCCGGTAAAGCACCATTCACACATCGGTTTCAAATTACCAGTAAATTCTGGGACATCAGTACATGGAAGTGACCTCTAAACGGATGTGCCTCCCGGTGTTGTGTTTGTATGCATGGAGGGGTAAATGCGGTCAGTGTTTTTGCTGATGTTTTCATTTTTGTATCAAATGTTCACGTTCATGCAGCTTCTTTTGGCCCAGAGACATCATATTAGCTGACTTCAAATCGAACTACACAGCATGGAGTAAATGCGTTGTCTGCGCCAGATTGTTATGGTTGGCCCAGACATTGTTCACACATGATCCCTTTATGGTAATTTTCCAGTAAAGTCTTTATGCGTGAAAGGGGCTAATGTTTCCATTACTCTTTCCTAACTATTCAGTCTCCCTCCCTTTTGCATCGTCTTTGCATATGTATACATATAAGGTCATACGTGCAGCGTCGCAGGTCTGGATCATCCACCGCATCAGTGAGGTTCAAACCTAACTGCACACACTCCGCTGCCAACGGACTAAACACTTCCTTCCCAACAGTACGGGCCAACACAGAAAGTGTGTCTATGAGAGAGATACAGAGAAAGACAAGTTACTTAGATTGGATTAGGCTACATCCCTCCATATGCATGTGTGGAAAATGTTGGATCTTTGTTTTTACCTAGTGCCTGCGTCTGCAGAGTCCTCATCTCCTCTCTTGTGTCTGTCAGGAATCCCTTCAGACTCTCAATAATTGGAGGAAAGTAAGGCACTAGCATCTCCTTGGCTGCGTTAGCTGACAAAGAGAGACTCGTAAGTCTGAGCATAACTATAACATTACAAAATGCTGTGTTAATGAAAGGAGAATGTTACCGATTGCTCCGATTGCACTGACGGCAAGCTCTTTGAGCTTAAGGTTTTCTGCATTGTTAAGGGCTGACAACATGGTTTCCATTAGAGTGGGCAGATAGGGCTCAATTTCTGGACCTGATCATGAGAAGAGTGCTGTGTTATTTTAGTATCATATATACACACACAATATACTAATCTAGTTTTTTTTTTTTAAGTTTTTTTTTGTCTTTTTTTTTTTTTTTTTTAAATGAAATATGTCTACATAGTTTTTTATTTAGTTTAGTTGTTTTAATTTAAATTATTTCAGTAATTCAACTTCAAACAAAAAGTCAGAAATGGTGTAGCGGAAATAAAAGCGATAATAACCCTGGAAAAGTTAAAAGGAGTAAAAAAGAGTGGTAGTTAATTTTTTTTTATAATAATAAAATTAATACAATTAAATTATAAAAATATTATTTTAAAAAATTATTTAAAAAAATAAATATTATAAACAATAAATAAATACATAAATCCTATTAAATTGATAAAGTATTGGGCTTATAATAAAAAGGTACAAATGGTACACATTAATTGTGTCTGCATTCTAACCCAAGTTCTCCAAGAAGTTCTCCAAGGCATAGAAGGCCTTCGTCATGTGTCCGATTTTGGTCTGATTCACTGCAGACAAGTATCCATGCAACAATGGCATCAGCTCAGCATGGAATTTACTGACATCTGGCTATAAGAGACAAATCAGCAAATTTTAAAGTCATATGAATGATTACTCATAAAAGGCACAAAATATTGAGAAAAAAGTCTTAACATTTCAGTCTGACCTGCAAGTGTTCAGAAAACTGTCCGAGGGCAAAGAGCGCTGCACTGCGGACCACCTGGTTATTGTCCGACAGACTGCGACACACTGTCTGAAGCATGGATGACAACATCCTAACACACATACACAAAGATAAAGCACTGGACAGGCTGTTTGCTCATGCGTTTGGAAATTGTAGAGTAAAGCCTACTTTGTGCGGATGTGATCTGCACAGCCCTCGGCCAGCACAGCCATACACATCAGACCTCCCTTACGCTCATATGGATTCTCACTTGACAAACAAGCCTGAGTGAAAGGCAACTGCAGGATCCAAAAACACAGATAACGTAAATATGAGATATTTAAATATCACTGGGCCTCTGGAATGTTTTAGTCTACTTTTGCTACTATGGCCAATCCATACAATGTGTGTTTTTGTTTACTTACCAGCTGGTTGAAGAGTTTTTCAGGCGGCATATGAAGAGCCATGGTGTCAATGACCTGCAGGGGAACACATCATTATATATTAGATTGAGAGAGGGTGAGATGGGAACAGGGAGAGTGAGTAAAAGCAGTAAAGCCGGTGAAGAGACCAACCTGAACAGCAAAGTGCTTGGGATTCTCACTGTCGTCCTCAGTGTCATTTTCGTCATCCTCTGGGTCCTCTTCTCCAGGAGGGGGCGCGGAACTCAAGATCGGAAACACTACTTGCAGGATCGGCTGTAGAAGTTTATGCTTTAATACAGCCTTTAAAAAATGAAAAATACAAGTGTTTATTAAAGTAGTAATAATTTAAATCAGCTTGTGTACGGTAATCGCATAGCCTCAGATGGCATGCCTATATGGACCCCCATAGACAAAAATGGCAAGTCTTTAAAGGCAGACAGGCTTATATGCTAAAATAAAACAATTAAATAAGATAAAAACAGACAAAACTAAATTTGAAATTTCAAACCTATTCATTTACTTTGCATGGTCATCGTATTGTATGTAAACATTTGTCGAAGTTATTTTTAGAGATTTAAACTTTTTTATACTTTTTCCAAAAAAGCACCTCTTCGTAGAGTAATAATTTTATTTTAAAAGTATTAAATAACCATATGCATTAACAAATATAAAAGTAATATATTGATATAACACTATAATAAATATAATGTATTATATTAATTTTAAATGGTTAATAAAAAATTGATTTACCACTAAAATCAATTAAATTATAAATCTAATTACTAGGGGTGGGGGAATTTTTTATTTTTTAATATTGTCCGTGGCAATACTGTATTGATACATAGATGCCAAGTATCGATCTTTTATTATACTATTTAGCAGAATTATCAAATCAGTTATAATATCTGTATAAGATTTCTATTTAAACTGAATGCATAATTCTATGCCATTTGCTGATGTTTTCAAATGCAAAAACGTGACATTTCATTCACTGACGCTCTCCAATCCGGAAGCGCTAAATCCTGGAGCACATATACTTACTTGCAGGCAACCCACCAAAATTTAGGTTAATTTAGGTTTGAAAATGATGAAAATTCACATTAAAAAAAGTAAATATTATCATTTTATTTTTAAGTTTACTATAAAATAATTGTATTTTTATTTATTACTCTTTTTTTATTTTAAAACATAATAGTATTACCACACTTTATTTATTTATTTATTTTAAACTAAATAAATAAAGTCCAATGATATTATTATTAGGGTTGCAAAGGGGTGGAAAATTTCTGGTAAGTTTCCGGAAAATTTCCAAAAATCCCAGGAAGATTCCAAAAAATCCTGGAAAGTTTCCGAACTTGACTGGAAATTTTCCAACTCTAATTATTATCACTATTAATTTATTTTTTTTTAACGTTATATTTAATGGGTCACACTGTGTAGTGTGAGGACCAAATCAAATCTCCAGGTACCCCAGGAACCAGGCTAAAAAAAAACTTATGTGTATGACATATGGGATTTGCAGGGACTGTCATATGAAAGTAAAATACTCTAAGAATACCACAAACTTGAGGGCTCATCTCACACACTACAATTCAAAGATAGATGTAAATGGCAGTATATAGAATGTCTGTTGTAGCACATTGTTTAGTTTAATACATGTTATGCTATGCACATGTTATGTTTAATTTAAATGTAACATTTTTATTTTAATGTAAGACTATGTTTTATTTATTTTAAATTTAGCAGTAATTTACTTTCAAATGCCCCAATTGCTGAAGGGTCTGCACAAGTTCTTTTTTGTGCAAGTCCAAGTTGCATTGTTCAAAATACCTGTAGTAGCACAGCAGTGCATACCTCTTTACATTTAATTAAGGTGGACTAGACTAGACTGTAATACAAATAGTTGAGTTTGCCAGGTGCATACAACATTTATAACAGGTTTTCATGAAAGTGTTTGTCAGTTTGCCTGCTTGACGATCCCATTTTGCACTGCAGCAATAAAATTGAAGTGAGATAAACAAACTGAGAAATGTTTCTTTTTCTTTAAAACAGATGTTGCAGATGTTTTCCTTTAGGGACATAATTTGAAGTTGGAAAAAGGTAATAAATTGCAACATATCGCAATAATATCGTATTGTGGGGCCTCTGGTGATTCCCAACTTACAGGCACACAGGGGGTTTTTTAATGAAAAAAAGAAAAAACTACAAATAAAAAAAAAATCCTAAATAAAAGCAGATAAAACAAAAGGTGAAACCAAATCATTGACCTAAAATGCTTTACATATGAACATGCAAAATTCATTAATACAGTTTTGTGATTTAGAAGGAAAAGCAAAGGCAACCTTGCTTTTAAGTCTGATGAGAACAGCGATACATGACAGAGCCTTTACACGCAGAGAATCACTAAGGGAGACGTCCGCACTGATCTAAAAGAAACAAAATAAATCTTATTACACAATAACTCCAAATCAACATATTCACTATTAAAATGTCTAGACAAACCTCCAAGCAAAAACGGACAATCTCAGCAATGTGTGGGACAACAATGGACACCTCGCTTTCCATCAGCTCATCAAAAACTTCCATCGCCTCACTGGCTTGGTCCTTAAAAGAACAAAAACCACACACTAGAACTTATGAGATAAAAAGGAAAGATTGAAAGATGGTCAAACCAGTGACCCCCTTGAATCATGAAGACTCAGACGCAAACAGCAATCAAGCGGTGCCGCTCTCACAGTGTTTAGCACATCATTGAGGAACATAATGAAAACGGTTGATTGGGGCATTAGCATACGAACACAGCAAGCCTGTATCAAAGTGTCCTCACCTGATCTGTCTGAATGAGGCGTTTAAGAGCAATGAGCAGTTTGGGGATTAGAGAGCGCATCATGTTCTGAAAGGGAGATAAAGAACGTTTTGAACATGCTAGCAGCGGAATTAAAACGCTAAATCTACCAAGGTACAATTACAGCAGTCAAAAGAAGCATAACAGACCATCTCCTCTGTGCCAGTGTAGGCCGTGATGGCAGTAAGAGTGAGGATGCAGTAGTAGAGAGCCGTGGGATTATTTAGATCTTGGAGAACAGTCCCAAACAGCTGCAGAAGTTGCTTGTAGTGGGGCTTAAACGGCTCCGGGTTTGATCCAACCACTTTGCTAAGCAATAAAAGACCCACCTGAACAGAATTTAAAGTAGATATGTGAGAACAAAAAAAAAAAAATCAAATAGTCGCAATCATGTGCTTATTCACTTCAAAAATCATAGGGTCTTTTTACTTACTAAAATTGTTAAATGCAAGTTTTAAATGCATTCATATTTTTGTTTTTTTATTAATACTTTTGTTCCAATTAATTCTTTTTTCTAATAATAATAAATAGCTATATTTATACAGATAAAATGTTATATTGATACATTTTTCAATTTATATAATTTTAATTAATTTATTTATTAGAAATGTAATCATCTTTAAATTAGTAAATAGTAATGAATTTACAACTAAAATCAATTTTAATTAGAAATAAATGAATTATTAATAAATATTATTAGTCTCTTTGGTCACTAACAAAATGTTAAAAAAGTTTTTTGATATGGCAGTATGGTATTCTTAGAAGTATCCTGTGAAAAACATGCTTTATGAATATGGTAAATATCTGATACCATATATATCCCATGGTAGTGGCTCAGACATTTTCTGTAACAAGTTAACCAGGGTTACCTGTCTATCTTGTGGGTTATTGCTTTCAGTAGACTGGTTTAATAGAGACAGAAGAGCAGGCCAGCGGTCTGGGGTCTCATGTTTTACCAGGACAGCACTGAGCTGAGAGAGAGAGTGGCGAACTGTGTGTCTAAGAAATAGAAATAAAAGAAAAATGTTTCAAACCTGAAGCAAAATGCATACCCTATACCATGGATACTTAAACTGTGTCCAAAATCACTCACTCGTACACTCATTCACTAATCCCTATATAAGGCAGTTGAGTGCACTATATTAGAAAGGAGTGAATGTATGTAGGGAATGAAGTCGTTCACTCAGAATTCGGACAGCACTACAAAATGGCTGACACCCGATATAGTGCACTATATAGTGAATAGGGAGCGGTTTCGGACACAGCTTTAGTAATCTCTGGTATCACTATAGTTACTGTAGCTCTAAGGAACACTGTGTTCACTGGGAGCACAATGCAAATGCAAATATAGTCATCATTCAGTATTATTGTTTATGTTCTTTTTATTATGTTATCACTATACCACATTCACAGTTTCAGACTTACTCAGTTTCATTCTGTAAAGCCTGCAGCACCACTGCCTTCAGACTGAGGGAGCGGGATGAAAACAATTGGTCACAAATGAGCAAATGTACAGCAGAAAAGTAGATGAAATTAAGCTTTATTTAAGTAAAAAGTCCCAAACCTTTCTCTGTGGTCTGGACTGATTTTCTTCCAGTGTTTTCTGACTCTCATCCTAAGCATCACTGCAGCCGACTGACGGACCTGAAGCAAGAATTATAAGCTTTAAATATAGGAACTAGCATAAAAGCTTAAATGATTGCCAGTAAGTTACCTGTGGGTTCTGGGATCCAGTCATAACCGCGCATAAAGCAGGGATGATAGCTGGATCTTTAAATGCCTGTTTCAACTCAGCTGTGGCCTGATATGAGACATTAGATTCATGGGCGTAAGTTAGAAAGTATGATTTTGCTAAAACAAATACTCAACCCAAAAGCTCCACGAATAATGCTAATGCTGGCTACAACATTAAAAGTCACGTATTAATTACACTTTTCTTTTATAGTGAAAGGCTGAAAACGTCCTTTTACTCACATAATCAATATTAAATGTATCAAATATATCAGGATGGCAGTTTCATACAAGTATCTACCTGCTGAATAACAGCGTTGTCCGGCTCTGTCAGCCGCGCAAGGATGCGCTCGAGCTCTTCTGATATCATTTTCACCGTTAAACCGTTATTTGTTCAAAATTATCAAATGAACTAACGTACACCGGCCAGAAGACCAAAGCTGATGACAAGCAACTGACAAGCTTGCAGTATTTAGACCAAATTTGGATCAGATGAAACTCGTAAGAATATATCGATGTCGGTCTAACATATATAAACTGTCATTAGGAAATATTCTTCATATGCACGAGCGCTTATGTGTGGACTCCCTAAAGTTAACACGCGGGATAGAGCGACAAAACGCCGCATGAGTTGGATGTTAAAGGGACCACAGCACAATAAAAAAATCATGTGATGAAGATAGAATATATGAGCGCTACAATAGCAACAGCGCCAGCTGATGTTATGGAGGTCGAAATTCATTGTGCACAAGCCTATGAAAATAAAAAAAGATAAACCAAAATAAACTGTTTGTGTGTCGTACAAGCAGAACATCTTTAAAGTTGTGCGTGTTTCGTTTCTGTTCGTGTTGAAGTGGATAATGTAGATGCAAATGCTTGCTAGAGAAGACGAAGTGCTAACGGGCTATTTGCATTTGAATCTCGATTAAAATGAGATGCTCTGCGGAAGACAAACATCTATTACCATTTTTCCCAACTTGTCGTTTTAAGTTTATACAACAACAATTTGAGAATCTCCCACAAAAATAAGTCGAGAAAAACTAAAAAATCTTATGAAGCTGGTTGTCTTAAAATTTTAAATTGGCTCAACTTTTTTTTATTTCTTTTTTAAAGTGTAGGCTATGTATACTATATAAACTATGGTTAAAAAAATATATAAATAAATAGGTTGTTACATACATACATACATACATACATACACACATACATACACATAGCTTACACAAATGTCATTAAAGGTCAAGTAAAACACCATAATTGTAAAAGTTTGTACTTTAAATTTTATAAAGCTGCTTATTTTGTCTATCTTGGTGAATTGGTAAAAGTGCAAAAGCCAGATGCTTTCCTGCCACTACCTCCCTACACATTCACGCCTCGTTCCCAAATGAACATATCTGTGGTCAATCACTCCATGATTATCACATATTTTCACCTCATTCAGAAATATTTCCATTCTAATGCAGCACACAGTGTGGACTAGACACACACCTATTCAGGTGGTAATTTAAGGCAAACCTGTTTTTAAGGCATTCAAACTGTCCTGCCAGTAAATGCCCACAGTATATTCACAGTTACATTCCATACCCCACAAACATTTTCCAAGTTGAATGCTTTATATTATCACATTTATAGGGTTACACTTATAGGCTTGTTCGCATGAGGCTTCATCTTGCTTTTTTAGGATTAATCATGCTAATCTAAAGAAATGATTGAGAGCTTGCAATTCCCCTGAAAGAAACTGAGATGAACATTTAAAACTGACAATGTATTAGAGTGAGAAGAAGCCTGCACTAATTCTTTTCGAAAATGTAGCCTTAAAATGTTAAAACAAACCCCAAAATCAGGTGCATTATCAAAAAATCATGGGTTAAATGAAATAACTTGTTGGGCACATATAATCTCAAGTATTTTTTTTTAAATTCATGTAGCCTACCGTTTTAATGTGCTAAAGTATTTTAATTTACTTCACAACTTTTTTATTTGGAACAACTGTAATATTTTACATAAGAGGAAATCTTTGTTTTTAGAAAATTGGTTCAGTAATGGAGTGTTGTTAGTGAACCAATTGTTTGACAATGATGGCATTTTGTTTAATTATCCTGATTTTATTTTAAGATATCATTTTCCTGTATCTAGAAAAGAATTTAATACAGTTTTAAAGGCCATCTCTTTGGAAATTTGTATGCTCTTTAGAAATAATAACAGTGGCTCATTGATCTCTGTTTGTCCTCCCACTCCTGAATCCACTGTGGTTGGTTATATTTGTTTCTCTGTTATAAAATCCAATCACAAAATTAGGTCTTTATTCTTGGACTGTGTTACTTCTATTTCTTCCTCCATTTCTTATTGGAACAACTTTTTTGATGATATTAAGTGGGCATATGTTTGGTCACTTCCTCAGAATTTTTTTTTTAACAAATAAAGTTAAAGAAATTTCTTATAAAATAATTCACAGGTTTTATCCTGTCAAGCAGTTTTTACAGAAATTTAAAAGTGACATTGATATATCTTGTTCTTTCTGTGAACTTTCTTCTGAAACTGTGGCTCATTTGTTTTGGGAGTTCAGTCTTTTTGGAATAATCTTAATGCTCTGATTGTCCAAAATATTTTTTATGATTTCTCTTTGTGCTATAAACGCATTCTTTTTGGGTTTTATGTTAAAGATAAGAATCTATTTAATGCAAGTTTTTGTATAAACCTTCTGTTATTTATTGGAAAGTTTTATGTCCATAAATGTAAATATACTAAATGTAAACCCCACTTTAACATCTTCAAACAAGAACTGAAGTTGTATTTAAATACAGTATCAATGTCTGTTAATAAGAAAGCTTTAAAAACTTCTAGAATTTGTGCCATATTTAAGATTTTCCCTTAATATATTTGTATCTCTATTTGTATGCCCTCTTTTCTCTCTTTCTGTCATTTTTTTTTTTTAAACTTATATTTTACATTTATTTCTTTATCTATTAATCCTGGAGTATTTTATTTTATTTATTTATTTTTTCATTGAAAGGTATGATGTTCGTTTTGTACATACTCTTCTTTTCTGTTTGTTATCTTTTATACTATATTCTTTACTATTGTTGCAATAAAAAAAGTGTTAATTTAACTGAATGATAAATATTTCAAAATAATAGTTTTCTGTTTTTTTTACAGTCTATGGTTTTAGTTAAAACTGAATAAATAAACTTTGAAAAAGTTTAAGACATAAAAGCAAAAGTTTAATTTTTAATTTCATTTTAGCGTCATTCTTTAAAATAGCCTAATACATTTTTTTAAAAGTTGTGAAAAAAGTTGTGAATAAAAATGTAACTTTTTTATTTTATTTTCAGCGTCATTTTCTTAATATGTAGGCTAAACAGTAGTGTAGTTAAAAATGTAAAAGCTACATGAATAAGTGGCCCAGGTAAATGTGTCTTGAGGGTGTGGCTGCCGCCTCTCAGAACTTGCACCTGATTGGTCCGAGCATTTCGTCGCAGTTTCACCCCACCCACTCCCGCTCACCTGGCCTTATAAATTAGCTTCTCCGGGCGTCATTTTTCATCAGGTCGTGACAAGGGGCAAGTTTGCGGTACTATGAGGAGGAGAGCTGTTACGGTCATCCGTTTTTGAGGGTAGTCGAGCGTTGTTTGTTAGGCCATTAATTGGTCCAACTCTGCACATTTTTGACTTCTGCTCTGCGTTCATCTGACGACGGAATGGCGGATTGGAAGATGCCAGTAAGTTACAACTTCAACCCGTCTTATCATGCGTATGCATACGGGCTCGTGTACCCGCAAGTGTCTGAGCACGGCCACCCGAATCTCGGTTGGTCCGAGGCCGCGTACACTAACTCCGGCGGGGTCACCGCGACCTATTACTCCGCTCAAACCACACAGCAGTCGCCGCCCTGGAGCCCGGAGAACGGCAACGGAAACGGCAACGGCAACGGCAGCGCCTACGGTCAATACCCGAACCACACGCAGAACGGACGACTCTTCATCTCCTACAATAAGACTGAGCCCGATTCGAAGCCGAAAGATGCGGAGCAGGTCGGCAGCGAAACACCCAGTGATTCAGAGGCCCATACGCCAGGTAACCCTCCTCTGATACCCCAAAGTCTCGCTGATTAAATCAATTCGGTCTCCAATGATCCCCAACCAAGGAGCTACTTAGTTTCACAGAAAAAAAAAAAAAAGGATTGTGAGTGATTTTAAATGGTATTATAACTGCCTTTTCTGAGTTTATAACGTTACCTCTAAATTTCACATTTAATTCAGCGTTTTACTTGCTGTTCCGTTGTGTGCTTTAGTAGAGATTTCTGGTGAGAATTTTTTCTCTCTCTCTCTCTGTGTGCTTCATAGATAGCCCAAACAAATACTATCTCAAACTTTTTATTGTGTTTTTTATAAATGGTTTTCTTTTGGATGCCAAATTGCCAATAAAGCTGCATCTGATGTGTTCTGGTTTATAATCACTTTTAAAGGAAACGCAAGCAGCTTTATAAACACGTTTTAATGTTTCACCAAATTGTTACAAATGTATTGGTTTTCCATGCTTTCTTGTTTGTTTAAATTCACTTTTTTTTTTTTTTTCCCCCTCCCTTCATTTGAGTAGATTCCTGGAGCTCGGCCAGCAGTCGTGAGGGGGCCACTCTGACTGACCTCAATCTTCAGCCCTGGGGAGATGGTCACTATGAGACGGACAGTGTCAGTCCTGATAGTGGAGAGCAGATCTCAAACTCCATCTCTGCAGCAAAAGAGGAGCCAGTGAGTCTGAATCTGGGGGTGGAGGCCTTGCCTCCGCTGCCTGCATTAACCACATCTCCAGCCCGGCCTCCAACTCAGACCCGCAAGACCCGGGCTGCATTTTCTGAGGAGCAGATGAATGCTCTGATCCACCGATTCAATATCCAGAGATACCTCACGCCCGCAGAGATGAAGACGCTTGCTGGAGTGACGGGACTAACATACAAACAGGTTTGTGATTTATAAAGAGAATGTTGAAATTGTTGAAGTTTTAGTGAACTGTCGTCATAATGACCAACTCTTTTCTTTCTGAAGGTGAAAACATGGTTTCAGAACCGTAGGATGAAACTCAAGAGGCATCAAAGAGACAGTAGTTGGATGACGGAGAGGTATGTCGTCAATGCCGTACCCAGCACACAAGCTCCTCATTCTCAGGTGAGTCTAGTTTCATGTCAACCCATGTAATTCCTTATCTGTATGATTTTTATTTCTTTTGTGGAATCTAAAAATCATGTTTTGCATGTTTTAATTTTTTTTGACAATAGTTTGTCATTGCAGTACAAAAATGCAGCTATTTCTGAATAGCGACAGCGTGTATCATAGTTTTGATAAATTCAAATTTCACATTTAATTTGGGATTTTCACAAGCCATGATTACAATGCAAGAGTGCATCAAATATGGTAAACTTGGAAGCATGCATATTTGAGATTCACTGTTAAGGAGTTAAAAATAAATGCATTAATTGCATATTTGGATAGCTTTTTCAACATTGATGTTTGAGCAGCAAATCAGCATATTAAAATGATTCGTGTGTGACTGGGATAAGTTAGTCCAAAAATAGACTTAGAATATTAATAGTATCGTTTAATTTTAAAATGGATTTTTTTTTTTTGTTAAATTAGCAATATTTTAAGCTTTCCATTTTATTTATGCATTTAACTTGGCATATGGGTAACATGCTTTTTTTTTTTTTTTTTTTTTTTTTTTTTTTTAACTTTTTTTTTTTTTTTTTTAAGGTACACTAAACCATGAATATTTCTCTTCTGGTTAAAGAACAGTAACTAAAACGAACCCAATTGGTTAAATTTATTTTAACCACTACTTCTAACAAAGTTTTGCAAGATCAATAATGAATTAAGTTACATTACTGTACATTACATCCCTCCATACAAGTAAGGTCAGATGGATCCAAAACAACACTGGACCAAAAATATTTATTTTATTTTTTTCCCACTAAAGTCTTTGTAGCACAAGTCATACCGGTTTTAAGTGTCTACGTTGTTGCTTGTTCTGTTTTGATGGTAGCAGAACCGATCAATGTGGACACAGAGCAAGTTATCATCTACAAAGGAGGCATTTCAGTAGTTTGGTTAATGTCTTAAAGGCACGATGATACAAATGACTTCTGTTTGGTTGTGGTGTGCGTTCAATTTGGAAAAAAAAAAAAAAAGCAAAAGCATATTCTAACCCCATCTCTCTCTTAGTTTCAGACTGAAACCCCTCAAGCAACCCAAGACCCCTACAGCAACCCTCAGATGAGAGAGCCTATGTTCAAGAGGACTCCTCCACAAGCGCCCTTCTACCCCAGCTACCCACAGCCATGCTCTCCTACTCAGGCCACCGCAAGACCCCCGGGAAACTGGCCTGTGCCCCCACCTGTGACGCACTATGAGTTCCCCAACCCTGCTAGTTACGTGCAAGCCCATGATGGCTACAATGCAGCCAACGAAGGTGGCAACCCTACTCAAATGGCATCCATGCCTAGTATCGCCCAGTGGACAACGAAAGAAATGACTTTGCTGTAAGTTCAGCTGCTTGTGTATATTCGCGTTGAGCCCCACAGCCTGGGCGTTCACTGTATTTGTAAATATCATTTTTTTTTTTTTGGTTTGTTTTTTGCAACAAACCGTTGGATAATTTTTAGGCAGTGATGCCATGGGTTGCCAGTTGGGGTCAAATGAGACATGTCTCAAGATCTTTGGTTTCTGTAAAGTTTGGCTTTTTTTTTTTTTAAAACTCCATGTTTTATACCAAGATCTATTTTTATAACTTCATTGTACCTTAGAGTATTTAATATCACGAGCCTTTGCTCTTCCAGGTGCTTGCTTTGCTTTTCTTTTTCTTTTTTTTTTTGGATTTAGTCAAGACAAGTTGATTTTTCGAGTTGCATGAATTTGTATATATGCAAGGCACTGCTCAAGATCTGATATGTGTGGGAGAAGGTTGTCTGTACTGCACTGTTTTGTTCTGTGTATCAATTTTCCTGCGTTTCGCCGCTTCTGTGCATGTGATCTGTGCCACATTTTATGCGTTTTCTTATAGAAAATTCTTGCTCGCTGTACCTGGTCTATACTAATGGAACTATGCATTTTAATTGCCACTCATTTAGGCTTGTACTTGCAAGGTACTCATGCCCACCGAAAAATTGTATTGACCCCGTTGAGCAATAAATTTTTATCTTGTTTAACTTTAGTCTTGTCTTTTTTTTTTTTTTTTTTAAACTATGCTTAATGTTTGCCACTTCCTCACTTTCTTCCCTGAGTTGAATGTCACATGAAGAACTAATTTATAGTATGCTATTCCTAATAGTTTTTTTGTTTAATTAAACTTTACCAGTTACCACAAATTTAAAGCTAAACATTTAAGTTGTATGTGTTCTATGGCATCTGCAGAATCAAAACAGAAGTTGCTTTTGAAGTTGGTGAGGGTGCTCTAGCCTTAATGCACATCTAGTTTGACACAGACTGAAGATAGCAACACTTTTTTTTCATTTGACTATAGAAAAGCGACGCCAAAATATCCCACATATGGCCGTTGTCCTCTTGCGCCGATGACGTAATTTGGAGTCTGAGTCTCTGCCGTAATGATCATGAGCTGGACCTGCACTATCAAAATCCCACCTAAACTCCCATTGACTCAATCACAAGCAGCCACAGCCTGTTTTTATAGTATCAAATAACTAACTGAAAGCAACTTCTACACTTTAATGTGCAGCACAGTTCATTTCGGAGTGAAAACCATTACGGCTGCCATATTGAAGGGTTGTTCCAAACCAAAGTGCTAAAAACCAGCCAAAGGGCCCTTCGGAATTAAGGTTTTCAAAGGGTACAACTGCTGGACACTTCGGCCCCTCCCCATGATTCTTTGCACTGATTCTTTCCAGGATGATGGCGCCTCCATATGATGGGGTTAAGGCATAGGGGTGAGCCCTTCCGAAAGGAACACTGGGATATTTTTGTTCCATAGATTGCAATTTTGGGGGTGAATCCCACATTTTTATGTGGATTTCACTCTCAAAACTTTGTGACGTGGTCGTTGGCCCTCTTAGCAGCATGAAGAATAAAACTTATTGCAATTCTTTGATTACATATAGCCAAGAATGCACGTGAAGAGTGCTCCCTTCATAATGACTAAAAAGCTGACAAACACTTAATTCATGGTGATCTGACGATGAAGTTGTCTCCACTGCATGCTGAATTTCTTCTTTACATCATGACTGTACTGTTACAATTAATGAGAGGATTCATGAGCGTACAGAACTCCGTAATGAAAAATCTCTGGCGTTCCGATCGTTGAGTGGATACTAACTTAAATGCATCTGATTGGCCATTGCGTTCAAGAAATCAAGAGATATGTCTGTGATTGGATATATTGCTCAATGTTATATTGACATTATAGTGGGTACAGTTTATTACTTTCTACTGTATTTTTGATCAAATAAATAGAGCCTTGGTTAAAGAGACTTTTTTCAAAAACAAACTTTTTAACAATAGTGTGCAAGAACGTATGTCAGAAGGGCAAGACATTTCTGAGAGTGAGCTTGAAATCAATTCACACAGCCATTTTCAATTGACACCACCGTCGTTGCATTTTACCCACATTTATTTCTCTTAACGTAATAAAAGTGACTTTATTGAAAACAGTATATTTACATTGCAACAGATCACAGTTGATGGCGACTTTAGAGCATGGTATTGCTTCCATAATCAATTCTTCATTTCTTCAGTTTGCTCGTGTTAAATCTTAAGTCCCTCCAAAACTACTCTTTTGGTCAAAATGTGTATACGGCACATTTTGAAAACAATATGACATCTCTTTACCTCAAAGGTTATTATATCCTTCCATATAACCACCATCCACCTGTAATCATCATGTAAACCCACCTACAGTACATATAAGTGCTTCATATCCTCAAAGGTCTTATGAAACATAAGTATGAAGGCCTCTTGATTCTTTCCCCTTATGTTTTGAAACTGACATTTTAGTCATATTTACTACATAAACAAAATCCAAGATGGAACTTCCAAGTCTTGGATACTTGGTAAGCAACATTTGAAGTATGACAAGCCGTTCCATTCAGCACAAACGATCCAAAATGACTCTCAAATACATCTGTATTTGATGTGCATATATAATCTAGCAACTATATATATCTATGTGAATTAAGTATCAGGGTGTTGGTGAGCAAAATAATTAAATTAGTCTTTAGTCAGTCACATTGTCTGTTCCCTATTCCTTTAAAGATTGGCATCAACAGTTTTGATAGTATAATATACTTCAGCAACACGAAACCTGCTCATGCAGGGCTCCATGAGGTCCTGGTCCATGAGTCTCTTCCCCATGTGAGGAAACTTGAGGAGAAACAAACTCAGTCCATTTTAAGGCTACGGTAGATGTAACGAATAAAAGCCAGAGAAGCCCAGAAGGAGACCGTTCCCAGCATGAGCGAGAAAACAAACGCAGTGAGCAAGGAGTATCCGAAGAATTCGACGCTCTGTACAAGGCCGCTCATGTTGGAGCGATTGTGGTAGTAGAAGAGTGAGTAAACAAATATAAAGATGCCAGTGGAGCCGGTGCTAAGAACACTTCTCCACCACCAGCGGTAGTCCTCGCCTGAGAGCAGGAAGTAGGTGAGGGCCACAGAGATGCAGGCGCCCACCGAGAGCAGGATGGCAAACACGCACAACAGAATGCCGTAGAGCGTGTAGTGTTCACGACCCCACGCGGTGGCAAAGATGTAGTACAGTTCTACTGAGATGGCACTGCAAAGTCAAGCGGAAAAAAACAGATGTGAAAGGAAGTGTGAGTAATATAATATAAAAAAAAAAGAAATACAAATTCTTAATTCTTTTACATTTATATAAAATCAACCCAAAAATTATTCAGATATAATTTTTGATGTTTCTTTACTAGTGGGTGCAGGACACTATAGTTCATTTATGTAAGTGAGGATAGCAAAATAAAGTAAACTGTGACATATTATACCCCAAAATACGTCATACAGTGGACTACCAGTAAAATTGATAAAAAAAAAAAAATTAAAAAAAAAGTTTTTGCTAGTGTTTTTTTTCTTTAATTGCTAATGTGACCTTTTTACACCACAGCCTGAATAAAATTAAGCAATGCTTGGCAATTGGTTGAATCTAATTGTGTACTTAAATTTAATAGCTGAATAATTTTTGGTCTGTTGTAATCCATTACATGCCTTTCTATCAAAGTTATCTGGCATTATCAAGATGAATTTGTTCTGACAGTTTAACTGAGTTCTTGTCTTATTTTATTACCATTCAACTACAGTGAAAAAACTGTGATAATGTAAAAAAATGTTGAAGGTGTCTGAATAAATTTTGGTTTGACTATTTCCTCTATAAAAATATATTTTTAAACAAATTATATATAACAGCATACAACAGAAGCGGGATTAATATAATATAATATAACACACACACACACACATTTTTCAACATATTATTGTAAGTCTCTTACATAATTTGTAAAAAAAAAAAAAAATTGTAATATGTTGAAATATTTATTTATATTAAAATGTATAATTATATATGAAAAACTTTTAAAATATATTATATATTAACTTGCACGTTTAAAAAAAAACGTATAATATATAATTAATATTACTATATGATATTAATATTAACAATGTTTAATATATAATACATATGGTTAAAATTTATTTATTTATTTATATATATATATATATTTTTTTTTTTTTAAGTTAATACGTTTTCTTACATATTTTAAAAATGTCTTATTTTATATATATATATATATATATATATATATATATATATATATATATATATATATATATATATATATATATATATATATATATATATATATATATATATATATATATATATATATATATATATATGCATGCATGCATGTGTGTGTGTGTATATATATATATATATATATATATAAATAATGTAATACAGTATAGTGTTTTCAATCCTTAAAACACACACACACACACACACACACACACTCACACTTTAAGAGAGATTTTTTTTGGACTGATTTATTAAAGAAAAGATTCCATTGTCTGGAAACCTTCTGCAGAGATTCACAGAGCTTACCTGAAAGGCAGGAAGCCTCCGATGGCCATGTGCACAGCCATGTGTTTGTACCAGGGCTGCTGGGGGATCTGGCGAGGTATGTTACGTGTGCGACACGGGGCCTGGAAGTTGCCTGCTCTGTTCTTTCCAACAATTCCACCAATAACGGTGAGAGGAAACCCCACCAGCACCCAGGCACCAAGCAGCAGAAGCACGGTGGTGGCAGGCAGGGCCTGAGTCGATCCACTCCACCAGTGAACAGAGTTCACCACACTCCAGGTGAAAAAGAGAGGAGCTAAACGCATCAGAGAGAGAGAGAGAGAGAGAGAGAAATAGAAACGAGAAAGACAAAGAGCAGCAGTGAGTGGGCGAAAAGTAAGTTACTTCTGCTTATGAAAACGTAATTATGACAGGCTGTATTTGGAATAAAATACTAGCATGCTGTACAGTACATACAATGAGTCAGGTAAGAGATTAACCTTTAAAATTAAAATACACCAGAAATGAAAAAAATCAGTACCACATTCCATCTACATGAACAGATGCAGAAGGCTGTTGTGTCTCACCAGAGAAGAGCGCAGAGGTGAGGATAATATTCCAGACCCAGCGCTGGCCCTGAATCTGTGTGTAGAAGCTGCAGGAACAGTAACCTGACACACAGCTGGTCAGAGCGTACAATACAATCGCTGCAGAGTTTATGGCACCATGACGATGGACATTAAACATCCCCAGCAGTGCCATGACGATGATTCCTTAAGAAAGCAGGAAAGAGGATTCAGAAGGTCAGCGTGTTACCTGAAGGTCATGTTCTTCCTATCTGCAACTCTCTTCTCATTTTCATCCCAATTCTCAACAACTTCCCCCTCTCAGTTCAAATATTTAAGCACTTCATTGCTACAATTGTTTTAGACAAAATATTGCAAGATCATCTAAACAAATGTGAACCTGAAGCACAAAACCAGTCTTAAGTAGCACGGGTATATTTGTAGCAATAACCAACTATATATTTTATGGGTCAAAATGATAGATTTTTCTTTCATGCCAAGAATCATTAGGATATCAAGGTAAAGAACATGTTCCATGAAGATATTGTGAAAATTTCCTACCGTAAATATATATAAAATTACTAATAAAAATTAAGTTATGCATTGCTAAGGACTTCACTTGGACACCTTTTTTAGCACCCTCAGATTCCAGATTGGCCAAATATCCTTTGTTATGATCCTAACAAACCAAACATCAATGGAAAGCTTATTTATTCAGATTTCTGATGATGTAGAAATCTTCATTTCAAAACAAATTGACCCTTACGACTGGTTTTGTGGTCCAGGGTGACAAATAACAGAAAAGTAGTGACAGAGAAAACAACATAAAATATTATTTTATTATTAAAGGGATCATGAACTTCCTTTTTTATTTTTTTGTACTGTTCTCTCCACTTATAAAGTTATTAAGATTTTTTACATCCAAAAAACAAAAACAAAAAAAACATAATTTAGAAGTAATAGGCTATTTTCTGTCTTTTTCTGACCACTTCGTTTGAATAGGTGTGGCAGATTGTAGACTCGGAAGTAAATCCTTCACAGTTGGACGCTTATGAATAAATGCATAAATACTCAGTACATAACAACTAACGACTAATGAGAGAGTTTTGACTACTGAAACTTACAGGATATTTTTAATAGTACAATGACCTCTTACATGTCAGAAGATCAAGGGAATTTGGATTTCTCAGTTCATGACCACTTTAATATGATTAATAGTAAAATTATTTAAAATGAAAATTCATTAATAATATGATTAACAATACAATCATTATTATGCAGTATTGCATTATATTATTTAAGAGTTGAACATTTTTATTAGTAAAGTTTTAAAATGAAGATGAAGAAATATTCAAATAACCCAAATCTTCAAATAGTTTGCCCATGTGAAAATTTGTGTTTATTTTTAATATTTCTATAATGTCATACCTGTGGCCAGAGTCAGAAACTGCGCCCCGACCCCTAGTACAGCACACAGGAGGCTCTTATACGGCGGGAAGCGAAAGACATCCGTGTGGATGATTTTCCATCCGTTATCCCCCTGATCCAGGTCATCACAGCTGCCATCTTCCTCCACGTTATACCTGTACACACATACAGCGACAGTGTTTGATCAGACCGTTGTTCATTAACAATTTCTGTGTAATGGGTGCTGATCCCTCCTCTTCTCCTAAACGGATAATAATTTATTATAAAAAATACTTACTATGACTTATTATAATAAGAAATTAAACAAAATTAACAAAGCAACAATTAAAACCAACAGTTACACAACCATTCAAAAGTTGAGTCGGTAAGATTTAAAAAAAAAGAAATGAACACTTTTGATGATAATAATATAACAATATAAGAAAGAAGTCAAAGAAATGCTTCTTGACCACCAAATCAGCATATTAGAATGTGACTAGAATAATGGCTGCTAAAAATTCAGCTTTCCCATCACAGATAGAAATTGACCATATGCACGGAGCGCTTTTTAGAACTTCCGGATAAAGATAAGCCAGCTCTTAATCTTCCGGGTGAAGCTCATTTTATATGTGCTATATATAGGTAGAGACAAATAAACACTATCGTCAGGCGGTTAGGAGGTCTTAATGGTATTCTCAATAATCAATATCTTACCTTCATAGCTATAAACACATTTTTAAAATATTATACAATTTTAAAGCCTTTATTATTTCTCAACTCTGTGCAGTAAAATTCGCATTATTAAAGGTTCACTTTTCATTCATGAAGACGACATGAAGAAATGTGCCAAAAGCGTGTCTCGGCGAAAAATAAAGACTTTAGATGAAATTACCGTTATAACCAGGAGATGGCAGTATAGAATCAATCATTAGCTGCAGCTGCCATTTCAACTACCTAGTTTTTTCACGTCTTCTGATTTATTATAAAATAATTATTATAACAAATTTGGTACTTTATCGCACTGAAGTATGAAGTATAGCAAGTGCAGGAAGTCACAAAGTCATTTAAAGAAATAAATAAATAAGGCAAGTCGACAGCCTATAATGCTGAATTATTTAAATATCTAATACATTGTTTAAGTTTTATCCAACACAGACCTGTAGTTTTGTTAGTCTGAATTTAATCTAAATCACTTAATGCACAGTTCTATTTTGACATCGGCTCGTCAGATGATTCATTCCGTTGCCGCTGTCAATCATAGCAATGACTCGCAGCATAATTTAAGTGTAATAATAATTTTATAATAAATCAGAAGACGTGAAAAAACTAGGTAGTTGAAATGGCAGCTGCAGCTAATGATTGATTCTATACTGCCATCTCCTGGTTATAACGGTAATTTCATCTAAAGTCTTTATTTTTCGCCGAGACACGTTTTTGGCACATTTCTTCATGTCGTCTTCATGAATGAAAAGTGAACCTTTAATAATGCGAATTTTACTGCACAGAGTTGAGAAATAATAAAGGCTTTAAAATTGTATAATATTTTAAAAATGTGTTTATAGCTATGAAGGTAAGATATTGATTATTGAGAATACCATTAAGACCTCCTAACCGCCTGACGATAGTGTTTATTTGTCTCTACCTATATATAGCACATATAAAATGAGCTTCACCGGAAGATTAAGAGCTGGCTTATCTTTATCCGGAAGTTCTAAAAAGCGCTCCGTGCATATGGTCAATTACACAGTAAACGTCTTCAAATAGTAAAGTTATTTAAAATTTTAACAATATTCCACAAAATTACTGTTCACTGTATTTTTAATCAAATAAATGCTGCCTTTGTGAGCATAAGAGACTTCTTTTAAAAACAATAAAATAAAAAACTTTTGAACGGTAGTGTTCTAGAAAAACTGCTTGAGAATTTACTCAATGTAATGAATGTAATTCAGCTCAGCACATTTCATTCAACTAATGACTTAACTCAACCTCATTAGATCTCCTGGAAACTTGTTGGTGTGCACATGTTGCTCAGGGAACAACAGAAACATTCAATGGTAGGTCCCTGGTGCATCTAATGTGCTGCTAATTGAATGCGTAATACACATTTAACTTACTATAAATTAGTTTAATTAAGCACAATGTGTGTTTACAATGTAAAAAAAATAGAATACATGATCAGCCATCAATTCCACCTTTAACAGATTCTTAAAGTGCCCCTATTATGGATTTTTGAAAATTACCTTTCATGCAGTGTGTAACACCTCTAAGTGAATGAAAATCTGAAAGTGCACCGTGTATAAACTTATTGTCTCTCAAAAGAAAGAGTCGACTCTGAATCATCGAAACGAGTCGTTTTTCATGTTGACGTCAAAATGAAACATTAACATATTGCCCGCCCACTTGTTGCCGCTAGGTGCCGCTTTTGGAGCGTTAAAAATAGCCGTTTCCCCGGTTACGGCTGTACAGTCGTGGCCAAAAGTTTTGAGAGTAACATAAATATTAGTTTTCACAAAGTTTGCTGCTAAACTGCTTTTAGATATTGGTTTCAGTTGTTTCTGTGATGTACTGAAATATAATTACAAGCACTTCATACGTTTCAAAGGCTTTTATCGACAATTACATGACATACAAAGAGTCAGTATTTGCAGTGTTGGCCGTTCTTTTTCAGGACCTCTGCAATTCGACTGGGCATGCTCTCAATCAACTTCTGGGCCAAATCCTGACTGATAGCAACCCATTCTTTCATAATCACTTCTTGGAGTTTGTCAGAATTAGTGGGTTTTTGTTTGTCCACCCGCCTCTTGAGGATTGACCACAAGTTCTCAATGGGATTAAGATCTGGGGAGTTTCCAGGCCATGGACCCAAAATTTCAACGTTCTGGTCCCCGAGCCACTTAGTTATCACTTTTGCCTTATGGCACGGTGCTCCATCGTGCTGGAAAATGCATTGTTCTTCACCAAACTGTTCTTGGATTGTTGGGAGAAGTTGCTGTTGGAGGGTGTTTTGGTACCATTCTTTAGTCATGGCTGTGTTTTTGGGCAGAATTGTGAGTGAGCCCACTCCCTTGGATGAGAAGCAACCCCACACATGAATGGTCTCAGGATGCTTTACTGTTGGCATGACACAGGACTGATGGTAGCGCTCAGCTTTTCTTCTCCTGACAAGCTTTTTTCCAGATGCCCCAAACAATCGGAAAGGGGCTTCATCGGAGAATATGACTTTGCTCCAGTCCTCAGCAGTCCATTCACGATACTTTCTGCAGAAGTTCAATCTGTCCCTGATGTTTTTTTTGGAGAGAAGTGGCTTCTTCGCTGGCCTTCTTGACACCAGGCCATCCTCCAAAAGTCTTGGCCTCACTGTGCGTGCAGATGCACTCACACCTGCCCGCTGCCATTCCTGAGCAAGCTCTGCACTGGAGGTGCCCTGATCCCACAGCTGAATCAACTTTAGGAGACCAAAGTTTTGAGAATGACACAAAAACATCCTCCGAGAGCAATTTCTCCCAACCATCCAAGAACAGTTTGGTGACAAACAATGCCTTTTCCAGCATGATGGAGCACCTTGCCATAAGGCAAAAGTGATAAGTGGCCTGGGGAACAAAACATTGAAATTTTGGGTCCATGACCAGGAAACTCCCCAGAACTTAATCCCATTGAGAACTTGCAGTAAATCCTCAAGAGGCGGGTGGACAAACAAAAACCCACAAATTCTGACAAACTCCCAGCATTGATTATGTAAGAATGGGCTGCCATCAGTCAGGATGTGGCCCAGAATCTGACTGACAGCATGCCAGGACGAATTGCAGAGGTCTTGAAAAAGAAGGGTCAACACTACAAATATTGAGTCTTTGCTTAAACTTAATGTAATTGTCAATGAAAGCCATTGGCACTTATGAAATGCTTGTAATTTTACTTCAGTATACCATAGTAACATCTGACAAAAAGATCTAAAAACACTGAAGCAGCAGACTTTGTGAAAATTAATATTTATGACATTCTCAAAACTTTTGGCCACGACAGTACACAAAGCAGCACTGCACTCTGCTTTAAATTAAATCAACCAATCGGACCAATCACCGCCACGCAAAGGAGGGGTTTGGAAAAATGAATCGTTAAACGAATCGTTTGGAAGTCGTTGAGCAAATAAGGTAAAAATAAATTCATATTATAAAAAAATGAAAGTGTTTTTTGACCTTGCATGCATGTCAACCTGTTGTTGGGGACTCCCAAAACCAAAATATGAACCTTTCATAACCCATAAGAGGGGCACTTTAATTGAAACTTAAATAACACTGACTGATTAGTTACATTCATTAATATTAATTAGAGAGTTAAGAGTTAGTTTAACATTCCCACCAATAACTATAACAATAATTATATTAGCACCCACACAAACGTTTTGATGCTCAAATCCGGTGGATCCTGTTTAACTGTCAATGTTTTTATTGTTCATCAGCTGGAAAAAAACTGTTCTGAAAGTGATTCCCATTTTATCATTCCTCTATGTCGTTATCTTTACAGATTGTAATGTGGACATCCCTATTCTCATAGAATTACAATTTATAGTTATCGCATTTGGTGTGAACAGCCTTAACAGGCTGTTTATGGATGCCAAGCAACATAACTTGTAAATACCCATGTGTTCAAGCGACCTGTTTGGAAACTAAATTACTATCAAAAACGTGACGTCAGATACACCCTCACCTGGCGAAGTCATTCTTCAGCACCCTCATGAGGATGATGATGACGAAGCCCAGCAGCAGCACCACCAGCACTAGAGAGTTAATGATGGACAGCCAGTGGATCTCCAGAGTCTTAGGAAAGAAGGAATAGTCTCGAAGGCGCTCTGCCCTGCGTGAATGGGGCAAAGTACTCTCAAACCAGCGCACGCTGTAGGTGTGAGTGACCGTCAGACCACCGCTGCTGACACCATGGCCTGCCCCTCCCCCGCCTTCCTCCAATGGCTCCGGCTTCACATCCTTCACGGACACATTGGCGAAGATCACAGAGTCGCCGTTGTACTCTATATTGAAGTCCAAGTGTGTCCACAACCCAACCTGTTGTACAAAAATAGTGAATAAAGCAGGGTTATTAACAGTTAACTAAAAGCATAAAAAACATCTGTTGTTACTTGAAATAAAATAAAATATATTATCCCAATTTAGCTAGTTCCCAAGGAAACATTTCTCATTCAGTTTAATATTTTATAAACTCTAATACACACTACTATTCAAAAGTTTGGGATCGGTAAGATTTATTTGATCAAAAATACATTATAACAGTAATATTGTGAAATATTATTACAATATAAACTAATTGCTTTCTATTTTAATATATTTTTACTTGAAATGTTTATTCCTGTAATGCAAAGTTGAATTTTCAGCAGCCATTACTCCAGCGTTCAGTGTCAAATGATCCTTCAGAAATCACACTAATATGCTGATTTCCTGCTCGGGAAACATTTATTATCAATGTTGAAAACAGCTGTGCTGCCTAATATTTTTGTGGAAACTGTGATAATTGTTTTAATAACAAGATTCTTGTAAGAACAAAGTTCTAAAGAACAGAATTGAACATTTTTGTAACATTATTAATGCCATTACTGACACTTTTCATCAATTTAATGCATCCTTACTGAATAAATGTAATAATTCAAAAAGAAAAACAAATCTTACTGACACCAAACTTCTGAACATTAGTCTACAAAAATGTATGCATCTAAATATTTAAAACTAACAATGTTTTTGGTAAAACACCACTTGTTTTGATATATTCTTCTCTAACGTAATGAAATTCATATATTTATATTTGTGCCAAAGTGTCTAAACAATTTTGTGTGACTGACAGAAACATAGAAAAAGACCTTGTGGCTGTGAGGCAGGAATCCACTCTCTTCCATGTATCCCACAAAACCCCAGATGGGAATGTCATCTAGGACAAACTCAAAGTAATACAGCTCCTCGATTGCCTCTCGCAACTGATCCACCTGTAGTTTCAAAAATGAATAAAATATGAGACATCTGAAAGACTTCCATTCCCCTAAGTCTCTGCATTTTCCTCTTTCATGACATGAAAATGTGCTAAATCCTGCCTGAGGAGATCTGGCTTCCTACAGAGTTTAGATCCAACCCTTTAACACACCCTTTACTATCATTCTCAAATGAACCTGAAAACCTTGACTAGCTGGTTCAACCATGTTTGATTAGAGCTGGAGCAGGATGGAGAATCCTTGCCATAAATGCAAACAGTTCATTTTGCTCATCATTTCCCATTCCAACTGCACAAATAAACGGACTACAATGTACACGTGAGCAAAATCAAATCCCAAACATCTCTGATGAAACAAGGTCGCACTTTGCAATTTTTGGAAATAAGATTGCATTGCTACCTCTTTCTCGGAGAGAGTGAGCTTGCATAGCGTCTGTCTCTCAGTGTTTTCCTTGAAGTGGATGTTGTAAAGAGATTCAGCCATGCGGTCTCCATCCAACACCTCTCCCAGACTCAAGGCTTTATGATGGACCTGCAAACATGTCAATATGATAGTTAATCATAACAACTTGTATAGCACCGTAAGGTAATAAAGCACACTAAAAGATCCAGATAACACTGAATAGTGCAGTGCACACTCACCTCTTTAGGTCTGCAGACTGGCAGGGTGTAATAGTGATAGGTTTCCTGGGGGTTATGATACGGACCAACTTTGTTAACGTACAGGATCACCGGATCGCCTTGCTTGTAACTGACTGCCCAGCCAAAGTGAGGCAGCAAGCACAGGACCAGCACACAGAGCCTCATGGATCGACCAGCGACGCACGGGCCTGAATACTCCAGTCTTGCTGTCATGACAACACCTGTCAGAGGGTAAATCAAGAAAGCAAAAGGGATCAGCAACTATGCAAACAACAACAAAAAAAATTACATAATTATTTTAAGTGGTTAACCGGTCCTGCGTTCTGACATGCTAGACTTTATCTAGAGCTTCTATTTTAATATTATTGAAAAATATTGAAAAAACACAATCAGGATTTTTCATTTTGGGATGAACTATCCCTTTAAGATAAATAGTCACAGCATCTAAAATAAACATTTTCTCTTAATCACTTTTGTAAATGTAATAATTTAAGATTTTAGACTTCATATAAATTTGAACCTTGATTTTTTTTTAAAAAGTGAATGAACATACTAATATATTATATATATATATATACACACACACACACACACACACACACACATATACATACACAGGTGCATTTCAATAAATTAGAATGTCATGGAAAAGTTCATTTATTTCAGTAATTCAACTCAAATTGTGAAACTCGGGTATTAAATAAATTCAGTGCACACAGACTGAAGTAGTTTAAGTCTTTGGTTCTTTTAATTGTGATGATTTTGGCTCACATTTAACAAAAAACCACCAATTCACTATCTCAACAAATTAGAATACTTCATAAGACCAATAAAAAAAAAACATTTTTAGTGAATTGTTGGCCTTCTGGAAAGTATGTTCATTTACTGTATATGTACTCAATACTTGGTAGGGGCTCCTTTTGCTTTAATTACTGCCTCAATTTGGCGTGGCATGGAGGTGATCAGTCTGTGGCACTGCTCAGGTGTTATGAGAGCCCAGGTTTCTTCAATAGCGGCCTTCAGCTCATCTGCATTGTTGGGTCTGGTGTCTCATCTTCCTCTTGACAATACCAGTTTTCTGGCCAATCAAGCACAGTAACACCATGGTCATTGAACCAGCTTTTGGTACCTTTGGCAGTGTGGGCAGGTGCCAAGTCCTGCTGGAAAATGAAATCAGCATCTCCATAAAGCTTGTCAGCAGAAGGAAGCATGAAGTGCTCTAAAATTTCCTTGTAGATGGCTGCGTTGACTGTGGACTTCAGAAAACACAGTGGACCAACACCAGCAGATGACATGGCAGCCCAAATCATCACTGACTGTGGAAACTTCACACTGGACTTCAAGCAACATGTATTCTGTGCCTCTCCACTCTTCCTCCAGACTCTGGGACCTTGATTTCCAAAGGAAATGCAAAATTTACTTTCATCTGAAAAGAGGACTTTGGACCACTGAGCAACAGTCCAGTTCTTTTTCTCCACAGCCCAGGTAAGACGCTTCTGATGTTGTCTCTGGTTCAGAAGTGGCTTGGTAGCCCTTTTCCTGAAGACGTCTGAGCGTGGTGACTCTTGATGCACTGACTCCAGCTTCAGTCCACTCCTTGTGAAGCTCTCACAAGTGTTTGAATCAGCTTTGCTTGACAGTATTCTCAAGCTTGCAGTCATCCCTGTTGCTTGTGCACCTTTTCCTACTCAATTTCTTCCTTCCATTCAACTTTGCATTTAATATGCTTTGATACAGCACTCTGTAAACAGCCACACCTTTCAGTAATGACCCCCTGTGACTTGCCCTCTTTGTGGAGGGTGTCAATGTTCGTCTTCTGGATCATTGCCAAGTCAGCAGTCTTCTCCATTATTGTGGTTTCAAAGAACAAGAGATACCCGGAATTTATACTGTATGGATGGTCATTTATTGAAACTAAAATATAAATATTCTAATATTTTGAGATACTGATTTTTGACTTTCATGAGCTGTAAGCTCTAATCATCAAAATGAAAACAAAACAACTTTTGAAATGTTTTATTTTACATGCAATGAATCTAAAATATATGAAAGTTTTACTTTTTGAAATAACTTGCATGAAAAAATGAACTTTTTCACAACATTCTAATTTATTGAGATGCACCTGTATATGGTTTGGGTTAGGATTAGTGTTTGGCTTAGGGTTACTCGAATGTAATTAAGCATAATTTATTGTCATTATAATATTAAGTACATGTAACATGTAACAAGGACACCTTAAAATAAATTGTTACTGCACTAAGTAACATATACTTACAATAGTGTTTGAGTTTGGTTTAGTTGCTTGTAATTAACCGATTTTACTAAAGAAAGTACATTCAACATATGTAACAAGGACACTGTAAAATAAAATGCTACTGAAATCAGATTTTGTTGAGTCTCCTAATGCAAAAATAGAACCATCGTTAAAACGTCTTCAGCTTAATTCAAATCAGTTTTGAGAGATTAAATAAACAGATATAGCTAGTATCTTTCAGACATAAACAAATGAGAACCAAATCAATCAGTCTGCACTCTGATTTAAAAGCACTATAAATCATCTTCGCCTGCTAAGATGCTTGAAATACTTCCGCATCGGATAAATGCAACAGACCTGTTTCAGATGCTTCCTCGGATTCCTCAGAATCTCGTCTTTCTTTTCAAAATCCAGTCAACAGCACTTCCGAATGTGTAATATCATATCCGGACATTGCTAGGATTAGAAGATATCCAGTCTTTGCTTTTAGGCGATGAAACAGCCGAAAGGTCGAGATCAGCAGCGGCGCACAGCGAATCCACGTCACCTTAAAAAATAAAAACACCCAAATCTTCCGGGGTGGGCGGGGCTACAACGCAACACCTGCACCCGCTTTGACAAGTCTCTGCATTATTAATTCACAGCTTTAAGTGTGAATTTAATAAGATAAAACGTTTATCGTGCATTTTAAGAGGTGAAAAGCATTACCGGGAAATTTCTTCGCTCTTGCCAGCCCTGACTAATCGATGGAGATGCAAGTTCTGTTGTTCTTCCTTGCGAAGGCTGAACTAGACAATTTTGAGAAATCGATTCCTTCGCCTACCACAGGAATTCGACTAGTTACGCCTGTATAAGATTTCGCGCGAAATTGACGAGAATTTCTGGCGCGGCTGTGTTTGTGTCTATGACTGAAAAGCGAGAAGCTGAAACATATTTTATTGGTAAGCTTTTTTGTTTTTGCGTTTTACAGTTTGTGAAACGTTGGTACAGATATGCGGTGTATGTATAAACCGCTTTACACGCGCTTGAGGGTTTTTAAGCTTTGTTTTGAATTTTTAACGTTACGTTGCCTTTGATGTTTCAGCTGCTCCGTGTTTTTTTGTTGTTGTTGTTTCTAATTTACTGTTAACTGTGTTGGTCAACTTACTTGTTGCATCTGATAATTTAGTTTTTATGGATTTTAATCCTTTCAGATTTCTGATAATAACAGTTTATCACAATGGGAATTCATGGACTTGCCAAGCTCATTGCGGATCACGCGCCTTCAGCTATCAAGGAACAAGACATCAAAAACTACTTTGGTAAGGCTTCTTATCATTTAAACAGTATTTATATGATAATTGTTGTAGTGAAACTCAAATGTACCGTGAGTGTTTTGATTTTCACATTTTTTTTACATGTTTGCAGGAAGGAAAATTGCTATTGATGCGTCCATGTGCATCTACCAATTTTTAATCGCGGTTAGACAGGACGGTAATGTGTTGCAAAATGAAGATGGAGAGACCACTAGGTATGTAGAGTTGTCTGCTGTCATTTGTGCAAGTCTGCATGGAAACATGACAAGCTGATTGAGTTCAAAGTGTATACTTTGATTTTCTAACCATGTGCCAGATTACATTTGCATGGTCATAATGTTCACACAAGCTCTGTGTGTCCCCAGCCACCTCATGGGCATGTTCTACAGGACCATCCGAATGCTGGAGAGCGGCATCAAGCCGGTTTATGTGTTTGATGGGAAGCCGCCTCAGCTGAAGTCAGGAGAGGTGCGTCAGAAACACACAGTCACTCTAATGGAATATTCTCAATTGAAATAAGCAGCGATTTGGACCTGGAAACAGCATTCGTTAAATCACAACTTAAATGGCTGTCATTTTACATTTACAGCTAAAAAAAAAAAAAAAAAAAAATGCAGCTGTGCCAGAAATTCACTGGCAGGATGGCATATTGGTGCAACTTATAACCATATATTTTATTTACTGATGTAATGGTAATATACCAAACTACTTGAACTACCAAAATCTGCTTTTTACTCTAGACTGTAATTATAAACACTAGTATTATAGAAAGCCACATAAATAATGAGTTCGTCATAAGTGGCCTGGCCATAAAATATAACCTTGTATATTCTGGTGAGACAGTAACACTAAAATAATACAATAAACATTAACTAAATGACAAATGAAACAAGTCTTAATGAACATTACAGATAACAATAATAAGAGGAAACCATTATTTACACTAGTCAAAATTTGAAGTGGATCAAAACCTTTCATCAAAGTTGTCCTACAACCTAAAACCAAAATGCATTCTTGTCTTAGGACAACTTTGATGAAAGGTTTTGATCCACTTCAAATGTTGACTATATATAAAATATATAATCGTATGTGATGTCATTCAGGAATTTATAGGAATGTCCTTTTACAGTTTTTCTCTGTAAATTAGTTACATTTACTTATATGTACAGTATAGAGGCATATAATGCAGTGTAAACATTTAAGATTTTTAGCATGTATGGTGAAGTAACTTGGTTAACTAACAGATGGTCTTTTTCTGTAAAAACATTTTCTGCAGTCTATATTAAGAGATCTTGTTTATTTGAACCCCTACAGCTGGAGAAGAGAGGTGAGAGACGAGCAGAGGCTGAGAAACTTCTAGCTCAGGCGCAAGAAGCAGGTACAGACGCTTTCAAGATGACGTGCTTTTTTTGAAAATGATTCTTTAACATAGATCCTAATTCTAAGATTTCTCACAGGTGAACAGGAGAACATTGACAAGTTCAGTAAGCGACTAGTGAAGGTTACCAAACAACACAATGAGGAATGCAAGAAGTTACTTACTCTAATGGGAGTCCCTTACGTTGAGGTACTGCCACAGTCACTGACAGAAAACTGCGTAGAATTTGTGTTTTATTATGATATAACAAAATTGTATACCTTGCATGTTAAGGCTCCATGTGAGGCCGAGGCGAGCTGTGCTGCTCTGGTGAAATCGGGGAAGGTTTATGCCACAGCGACAGAAGATATGGACGGTCTAACATTTGGAACATCGGTCCTGTTGAGGCATCTAACAGCCAGTGAAGCAAAGTATGTATAGATGCGCTTAATATCTGAAATTATCTGTTTATGTAGACATTTGGATGTATTATAGTTATGGAGATTTGAGGGCTTGCTGAAATAATTGGATGTTTTTTTTTCCCATCGTAGAAAACTCCCAATCCAAGAATTTCATTTCAGTCGTATTCTACAGGAAATGGGTCTGACACATCAACAGGTAAGTCCTTAACTTTATTTCAGTCTTATATTTGTATGCAAATATCTGCCCTATGATAGATTTGTCAGTTCTTTCTAATTGCTGTTTATGTTTGAATGTCTTCCTCAGTTCATTGACCTGTGTATCCTTCTTGGCTGTGACTACTGTGGCACTATAAAAGGAATCGGACCCAAGAGGGCCATCGACCTCATTAAACAACACGGCTCTATTGAAGAGATCCTTGAGAATATTGACCAAAATGTATGTTTATTTACACTGTTTAAAGGCGTTTACTTACTGTCAAAATGTTGCAATTACATCCAAGATCATGTACTTGCATAATTGTGCCCTCTAGTGGCGGTTAGTGTGTTGCTTAGTCAGAAAATAAATTTGGCCATGTGGCAAGTGTATTGACAATAAAATTTTGCCTTCCATAATTTAGTTTCATTATATATATTTATTTTTGCACTTAATTTTTACTGTCTCTTGCATAATTGAAAATGTAGCTGTATTTTTTTTTTATTTGTAAGAAAAGATAATCCTGCCTCACTCTCATTACATTAAACAGTTTACTTCATTTTGCATCTTGGCTAAAATCCTAACCTAAACAAAGTGTGTACTCTAATAATTATAGCACTACCTCCTGTTTTAGATGGTCTTTACAATGTGATATTTTCTTGTTTTGTGTTGCAGAAGCACCCAGCTCCAGAGGACTGGCTGTATAAAGAGGCTCGGAGTCTCTTCTTGGAGCCTGAGGTCATTGAGGGCAGCTCTGTTGATCTGAAGTGGAATGAACCTGACGAGGATGGACTGATTCAGTTCATGTGTGCTGAGAAACAGTTCAGGTACAAAGCAACCAAACCTATTGTGCTGTGAGAAGGAACAAATAGAAAGGAAGTTGTTCTCTTGTATTTGTGGTTCTCGCAGATGCAGAATGTTTTTCAGATGTGTTAAATCTGTGTGTTGCCAGTGAGGATCGTATCCGTAACGGCTGTAAGAAGATCATGAAGAGTAGACAAGGGAGCACCCAGGGAAGACTGGACACATTCTTTACTGTAACAGGATCGATTTCCTCTAAGCGTAAGGTAGGAGGAAGTAATTACTAAAACTAACTGCTGTATAACTATATTGAAAATTACGTACTCTGAAGAATAATACAGTCATGATTAGTGTTGTCAAAAGACCCGGTACTTCGGTACCAAGTCGGTGGTACCGAGTAACCGGTCAACCCGGTTCTTGACGCGTACGGCCCTATGATTTCCGCGATGCAGAAAACGCAGACGGAATCTCGGAATCCAGTTATAAAAACAGAATTTACAGTTTAGCACGGAATGTAACGGAATTTATCAAAGTTTGGATGAATTCATCAAAAGTAGGTCATTACACTTAAATCAAAGCACTACGTGGACTAGTATCTGTAAATATCAAGCCGCAAAAGTCGATTAAAATATGAATCCTGCATGTTCTGTGAGTCTCTGTGTGAGTGAATGAATGGCAGAGACCCTTTTTTTTTTTTTTAAATTTTTTTTTTTTTTTTACATGCACTGAAGCGCGCCTGACGCTCGCGGTGATTTCAGCATCTACCATCTCAATGAGGACATAAGTACATAAACAACATCTCCAGAACTGCTCTGAGAGTCACTTCACGAGCATTTTACCGTTTCACTTGAGTAAAACTAGCGTCATATCATATAGCTACAATCAGAAATATAAAGGTATTCACGGCAACCCGTCAGTAGAATGGATGTGATACTATTACTGCTGTTGAAAAAATTAATAAATCTTTATTTTTAAAGAAATAATCACACAATATTTCTTCCATATTTTAATTTTAATAGTAAATCCCCTTTATTTACCAAAAAAAATAAATGTTTAAATTTAAGACAAATTAAATTTGGGTGAAATTTGTTTACTGTTTTTCATACTTTTATTACTTTCGGAAAAACTTGAAACACAATTTTAAATAAGTATAAAGAATGGCATTGATTTTTGTACATTTTATTTTTATTTGAATTTATTATTAAAAATAGTGTTGTTTTTGTTTTGTTTTCATTAGCATGTTTTTGTGTTTTGCTTTGGTACCGAGAACTGTGGATTTTCACTGGTATCGGTACCAAATACTGAAATTTTGGTACCGTGACAACACTAGTCATGATTAATTGTATGGTAATTGTGCATGTCTGTCTTCGTTAAACAGTGATTGGTTTATCTGTTTAAAGAAAAAAAGGTAATTTAATTTTTTTTTATTATATAGGAACCTGAAATAAAGGGATCTGCTAAAAAGAAGCAGAAGACGAGTGCTACGCCAGGCAAGTTCAAGAAGGGCAAATGAAAGCGATTTCAGGAGTTCAGAGCTTGTAGTGTCATTATGTCAAATGTATTGTATTAAGGAACAAAACATGAGAACAGTTGCTTTCGTTATTTTAATAAACCTGGGGAGGAAAATGTTTTAAATGCCCTATTTTCTGTTTCTATGTTATCTTGAATAAAGATAAATATTTAATAATGTCAGAGTGTTTTCATTTGGTTTACTTGCAGAAACACTGTCTGAATTAGACAGAGCACTTCTCTTTGTTTTAAGGTATCTAAATGGGATGATTACCTGAATATTTTTTTTGTTCCTGGCCATCTGTAACCACTATGCAACAACAGTTCATTATTTCAGAACGATAATCATTAACTTAAATACTGAAGCCTCTCTGTTCTCTGCTGTTGGGCTGATAAACAGGTTTGCTCGAGGAAATACAACAGATCATTGTGTTTAAGGTAGAAAAAAAAAACTGTTGCATGATATTGTAGTGTTGAAGTACAGATATTATTTGCATTTAAATGGGTTTTCTGGTCATTTGATAGTTTAGATGTATGTTTTACATATTTGGTGACTGGTTTGTTTTAGTGTGGTAATGATAAATGCTTCACATGTTGAAAGCACATGTTGGAAGTCTTGGAAAGAGTTAATCTCTGCATCATGACTGTCTAAAAAAACAAGAAGCCAGGTTAACAAATCCACAGTTCTGTGAGGAAATCGTGCTGGACATCTCTTACACAGTGAATGAATGATGGACTGTAACGCTGTAGGTGAGGCTTTTCTATCATTTTATTGTCTCCGAGCACATTTTAGACTTTATCTAATGCAGAAATGTTCATATGAAAATATAATTCAGATAATATAACCAGTGTATGTCTTGTCTTAAAAAAATAAAGTATGGGACCCGTGTGAAGTGCCTTTGTAGATTTGAAAATAACTTTCATGTTTGTGTTTGTACCTACAGCACCTGAGATGCTTGTCTTTTCTTTCATGGTTTTTCTGTTCTTACCAGTACAAGTTCATATGGAAGGTGAGTCAGTGCCCCCTAATTAAAAAGATGACATAAGAAAGCTTTAGTGTTACCCCTATTATTTAAACAAAAGATTTTAAAGTGGGCTTGTTTGTATTGTGTTTTCAGAATATTATGCACACATGCCTAGCAGAATAACAGCACCGAGTGGCTCTTGTGTGCAGATACCTTGCACATTTGATGCCCCAGACAATATATTGAAGAATGCAAAAAGTATATTTGGCTGTTGGATAAAGAAGAACCATGCTTTTCTCCAGCCAGATAGTTTGGTGGTTTTTAATGGAAGTACGAATATCATCAAAGGATTCATTCATATAGAGATACTTGGAAATCTTAGTCAGCGTGAATGTACCACTGTTTTCTATGATGTCATGAAGAATCATACAGACAATTACTACTTTAGGGTGGAAATAAAGAATCAACTACAATACAAAGATGATTGGAATTACACATATATACACAAACCCATCAACATTTCTGTCTCCAGTAAGTGGGATCTTCACTGTAAACTATATTGTTCTTTTATATGAAATTACTCTCTGATTATGATTTCTAATCATTCTTGACAATTTCATGTGTTCATCGCCAACTTGTAATTTTTATCACGTCTTTTAATACTGTCATTATTCTCATGCTCATTATTCATATTCTCGTTCTCACCTTAACATGCCTTAAGTTTTAAGATGATTCAGTCAGTAGTCTTTTAGTAACTTGAATAGGTGAAAGAATTATGGGATTGTTCCCTTGTTAAAGGGCTTAAAATACCTATGACAAAAGAGAGTAGCAAAAACAACTGCACTGTTAAATTAACAAAATAGAAACTTTTAGTAATATCTATAGTCAATAAAAAATGATGATCGTACCGAAACGTCGCTGTTTTTTTGTAATAAATTTCTATATTTAGCATGGACCAATAGTGTGCGGGATCATCATTTTTTTATTGACTGGATTCCACTTTGTTGTTGGACTTTTTTCTTACACACCTATCAACTTCTCAGGTGTGCTGATATCTGTAGTAAAATCAATGGTTTCCAATAATTAAGACAAATTATTTGTTGTGAAAAATTGGCTTACAGACTACTGCAATTACAATAAAGATTAGTTTGTATGAAATGTAGCTTACCTGTAGCTCAGATAATGCACCATACTGTGATAAAATAAAGATTAATAGAAGTTAACTTAAAGGGGCCATAGTATACAAAATCATTATTTTGTGTATTGGGTGTAATAGAATGTTAGCATTCTTTAATGTTCAAAAAACACATTATTTTTCACTTAGCCTGTATTGCAGTGTGCACACTATCCATTCTAAATTCTATGTGATATTAGTCATTTTCAATACTATTTAGGGCAGACAGTGTGAACAGTATGCACATGGGACAGCAGGGTTTTACCAAAGACTATAGAAATACTCCGGAGCGGTTGAATCCTTTAATCTGATTGGTTGACAATCGTTCGAAGGTGTGCAATTATTTTCTGGGAAATGCACGATTAAAGTGGTTCCAGGCAGGTCTTGACTGCATTACATGTCCGTATCACTTCGCAAAATGATTCCAGTTACTTCAAAGGTCTTTATCACTGATCATGACTGGATTGCTCATCACGTTCTAAACTATGAGGCGCCATACTGGACAAAAGTGAAGCGAACACGGAGAGAGAGAGCAAAATGTTTGAGTGAACAATTCAATGAAAGAAAGAAAAAAAAAACAGCTGCTCCTTTCATTCCTGAATAAATCTGTGTTTTTGATTGAATAGGTCAAGTAAATCATTCAAATGATTCAATTACTCACTTATTACTCACTTTTTGCCACCTACTGGTGTAATTAAGTAACAAGCAGAGCAATTATATTTCATTTAATATTTTATACAGTGCACTCTTGACTTGTAGATGTACCAGAGCGTCCCATCCTTACACCCACTGATCTGAAAGAAGTGAAGGAGGAAACTACAGTCAATCTGAGCTGCTCTGCTGAAGCCCCCTGCCCCAAAAAACCTCCTACAATATCCTGGTCTAACATCCCTGAATCTGCCCACATTACAACACAGTTACAGGAGAAACCTGATAAAACCCAGTCAGTGTTTTCAAACGTGACCTTCAAAGCTTCGTACAAAGATCACAGGAAGAACATCACCTGCACTGCTACACATCCAAGAAATACGTCTGATAACTCAACTGTGGAAACCACCGTGATGCTTAAAGTCTTATGTAAGAATTTTGGAGTTATTTTGCACTTTCACAAGGATTATTATGTTCAGATATGTAATATTATGATGTCTAGTTTACCTACAGATGTTTCTTTTGCCCTAAAGTTTCTCCAAAAGAGACCCACATCACCATCAATCCATCTGATTCAGTCTCTGCTGGTACTAATGTGACTTTGACCTGCAAAAGCAAAGCCAGTCCAAATAAAATGAACTACACCTGGTATAAACGCGGACAGGAGAAAGAGCTGGGTTTTGGAGAACAACTGACCTTTAATGTAAATAGGATGAGTGGCGGCTGGTACTTTTGCACAGCAAAGAACATATACGGTAATCAGACCTCAGAAGAGATCCAGCTAATTGTGGCAGGTGAGTTTAATTCAGATATATGCCATTACAGATACTAAAATTGATGATCATCATGGGTAGCTTCAGTTTTATGACTGAACTATATTTTTTACATTCTGTGCACAGCCTACTGAACCAACTAATTTTACTTAATGTTTTCAATCTGGTTCAGCTTCATCAGAAAAAGCATTGTCTTTACTCATTGGCTGTGTAGGAGGAATTTCAGCATTTGTGTTTATATTTCTTCTGGTAACACTTTTCCAAAGGTAAGCAATAGAGGGCGCTTTTGATCCTTTTTGAATCTCCACTGTCCAAATTATTGTAATTGCATGGAAAAAAGAGCAACCAACCTTCAGAATAAAGAATAAAGCTTTGAAACATACAATCTGGTGTTCACAATATGGAGGTCCATTTTGTATTATATGGATTTCTTGCGTTCCTTATTAATACAGAGTGCAAAGAGTAAAGGCATCCGTTATTAGGGAAACTGACATCTCAGATCAGGTATGTTCTACACTCTTTTAGCAGATCATGTTTCTGTTGTTTCAAACAGGAAGTGCTGTAAAAAGCAGATATCAATACCATTCGTTTTACTGTAATGGTTTATTATGTACAGAAACCAAAGACAATGGATCCACGGAAAAGGTCATGTATTATTTTTTCCTCTTTCAGGGTCAGGAAAAACATACGCAGATCAACTCCATTTACGGTAATGGTGCTTTTGTGACGAGTGAAGAGCTAGAGATGCCAAAGGATGAGAATGAAATCCATTACGGACAGATTGACTTTTCCAATTCCCAAACCAAAAGTGCCACAGTGAAATGCTCAGAACAAGAGACGATATATGCCGATGTCTGTGGTTTAGGGAAAGATTAGTTTGCATTGGAATAAACAGCTTATGAATGAATTGTATGTAGTATATGCTTTGGCCTGTGTTGGTGCATTGTCATCCAATATGGAAATATACTTTTTAATGAATTTAAAAAAATATTTAGGTATTAAGTTCTTTATTGTAGGCTGCATAGAATTGATTTATTATCGTTCATTCATTTTTCTGAGGACAACTTTTCTGCATAGTGATTTCAGTTAGGTGTTTAAATGCCACATCTGAAGTATTCTGTAATTGTAAAACTTTTTTTCACTTGTCCTGTTATTTCTCTGCTCCAATTTTTCTTCATTCATTCATTCATTCATTCATTCAAAAATCTGATTATGATCCTAACCCTGATTATAACTAGTACCAGGGACATTGTTTTAGTGGCATTTGGTGAAAGCAAATATATTTGTATGCTTTTATGGTAAGTTTTTTATTGTTATATTTCATTGTTGTTTTCATGCAAAAGAAGAAAAAGAAAATTAAAAAAAATCTATATCACATATGGAAAGTTTGAAGTGCTTCCTATGAAGTTTAAATGCTCAAAACATTTTTTTGAATGAAGTTAAATATTTAACTGAGAAGATGAATTACTCCAAGGCAGTGGTTCCCAACCCTGGTTCTGGAGGCAAACCAACACTGCACATTTTGCATGTCTCCTTTATCTGACACACTGATTTCAGGTTTTGGAGTCTCTATACTAATGAGCTGATGACCTGAATCAGGTGTGTTTGATTAAGGAGACAAGCAAAACGTGCAGTGTTGAGGTGCCTCCAGGAACAGGGTTGGGAACCACTGCTCCAAGGCACCCGTTTAGTAAAAATAAAAAGCCTTTAATTAGCTGGGCTAAATCATTAAAACAGTTAAAAGTGTAGATCTATGCATTTCGGCTTCACAGCCTTCTTCAGGATACACATAAATAGTTCATTAAATAAAATTAGTGTTCTTAAACAATTATTAAGCAATCAAAGACAGCTGGTTAATCAAAGGGAGTGGCTAGAGCTTTCCTCGTTATACAAAAGATACCAATATAAAAAATAGGTGTTGTCATCGTACAGTCTACACACATGTCGTGGATACGTTGTTGTCTGCGTGATGTGGCTGACACAAAACAGCATATGCTGTTTGCGTTCAGTGGATACTCTCCAAAATGGCGCTTGGGTGATGTGAAGGAGACGAATTGTTGAATAAAGTCATTATTTTTGTCTTCTTTGCGTACAAAAAGTATTCTCGTAGCTTCGTAAAATTATGGTTGAACCCCTGATGTCACATATTGATTATTTTACCGATCTCTTTGCTGTTTCTGAACGCTGATTGTGTTAATTACATTGCTGTCTGGGTTAATGACGTGGTGCTATTTTTTTTTTTTTATGGGGATCATGGGGTAATTTTAATTTTTGGGTGAACTATCCCTTTAAGCAATACATAGTATTATATAATATAGTGTGATATATACATAAATTATTTAATAATGTAGCAGAAGGAAGTGGGTGTCTACATTTGACCACAAATTCAAGTGCCAATTTCTTCAACAAACATTGGCCTTTGGCTGTAGAAGCAACATGGTCAGGTGGTGTAACTGGTTTGTGTCAATTGGCGTAACCAGAATTTTTCTTAAAAATATAATTATATACAGGAAAATGTATGTGGAATAAAATAATCTAGTTATCTAGTTTAGTATAGTAACATGGTTTTTAACATTTTTTACATAATTTGTCAAAGATTATTTAGAAAACAGAAGTGTTTTCAGCATATGTCCCGCCAAATATTGCAAAAATGCATTAAAATTTACATTTAGAGAGAACTCTAATAAAATCTATTTTCGTGTTATATTTTAAAATGAAGTAATTATTTCTATGAGTAAGCTTACATGCTATCTAGGTGGAGAAATATTTAATATTTCTCATTCTTTGGTGGTTTCACATTTTCATGTACATTCAGTCTTAACTTTTGTAAAAAAAAAAAAAAAAAATGGTACATGTCATTTTTAATTACATAAAATCAACATAAACACGCTGTGTACATTTTAAAATACCTGATGTATCAAGTTTTTAAAAGTTTTTTTAATTTCTCATCTTGCCAAACCCTTTTTGTCACTTACCCTTTTTGAACTATCCCTTTAAGAGAGTTCTCACTGACATGACTAGCTTCAATTAAATGCCTCACCATAGGAGACAGCATATTTTTTGTGCGAATAGCATATTTATGTTCAGACACTCTTAAACGGAATTTCCTTTTAGTTTGACCAATATAAAAATGTCCACACTCACATTATAACCTATATATTACATATGAAGAATTACAATTAATGAAGGGCTCAAATGGATACATTTTACCAGAAAACACATCAGTAAAATTATTCTCGCATGTTGTCACAACTTCCACACCTAAAATTACCGGTTAGAGAACCAAGTCATGTTTTCTTTTCCAGGGCCGGAAGATGACTACGTATCACCTTATTTCTTATAGTTGGCGGATGCCTAACTAAAGTTAAAGTTAAATATTTAATGATGGTATAGTGTGTTTTGTTCATGTTGGTTGGTTTGTTTTGCAGAGGTGATGTATTATTTGGTCAGAATGTTTTTCTGGTTTTAAAAGATTTAATAAAATGCAACTGATTATAGATGAATGCTGCTGTATTTAATTCATTACCTGCTATAATAAAGATCTAATTTGCAATATTAACTGTTTTGGTACACTTATTACAGCATCGTTCTTACTAGAGCCACTTTTGAGGTGAAAAGTCTAGCTCATCTCTAGCTGAAATGCTTCTCGATTGTACCTGTTATGGATCGACAGAGACGAGAGACGTGCAGATCCATCTGCAAAGCTTTATTCTTAAACATGGTCAAAACAGGCAAGGGTTGGACAAATGGCAAACAGGTGTATAGAGGGCAAGACAGAAGAGTATTCAAGTAAACAGGCGTAGGTCAATCGATGACAAACATAATCCAAAAGATGAGGCAAGCGAATAATCCACAGACGGACAATAATCCAGGCAAGGTACAAACAGAGTCCAAATGACAAGGCGAGAGAGAAATTCAAGACAGGCAGACGATCAAGAAACAGACAATCAGGCAAAACTTGACATGACTAAACTGGACTAGAGCAAGGAACTAGGGACTAGATAGGCAAACAAGCGATAAGCGCAAACAATACTCTGCGTTGAATGGTTGTTTGAGACTGATTTTTATAGTGTGTACTGGGTGCAGGTGTAAACATAATTAGTGAAATGGAGCATGGGAAATGTAGTCTGTGGTGACATGTGGAAGTCCGTGTAGTGTGAGAGTCAATATAATCAGAAGGTGACCTCTGGTGGCGATTGGGCAGACAAGACCATGCACCGGATTCGTGACAGTATCATTCAAACACACATCTTTTGTAAGCTGCTTTAAGTATTGTGAAAAGCACTATACATAAATCAATTTGAATAGGAAACAACAACAACAACAACCGAATAGTCCCTTTTTGGTGATTAAACCTTTAACCTTAAACAGAGTTGTAGCAGAGTGGAGTGATAAAAACAGGTTTACACATGCGGAAGTACAACACATTAGGTAAAAACCAAAAAGGTGTTATTTGCTACGCTACTGGAGTACAGAAATAAATATCGTTGGTCTGACAAAGGCTTGTTTTAAAGTTTGAAATAACTAGCTTGAAGTTCGAAGATTTTTAGACAATAAAATGTTATTAAAATGTTCTAGTACATGCTAACATGTTGCTACAATGTTTTAACACTTTGCCAGCATGTTTTAACACATAGCCTATATGTTTTAGCGCATTGCTAACATGAGTTTGAATGTTGTTAACATGATATTAGCATTTAAAATGTTGCTATCATGTTGCTAGCATGATTTAGCACATAAATAGCCAGTGTTGGAGAAAGTTTCTTTTAAAAGTAATGCATTACACTATTTCATTAAAAGTAACTAATTATGATACTTTTTATGGAAAGTAATGCATTACATTACTTTTGCATTACTTTTTCTCATCTGGGCTGAGCTTGTTTGTTTTTATATAAATATATAAAGTTCTATTTTTGGCAAATACAAAGCCCTTTCAGACCAAAAGTGAAAATGTTTTAACATGTTGCTAGCGTGATTTAGCATGTTTCTAGCATGTTTTAATATGTTACTAGCATGATTTAACACATTGCTAACATCATTTAGCACATTGCTGGTTTAAACATAGATATCTAGCTAAATGACCGATTAGCAGCTGTTTCTATGTAAGCCATCCACCATTTTGGAATGTCCTTGAACACTCGAGAGTAAGTTGCCAGTGCATCTGTTTAGCAGTTTGCTAGAATGCTGCAAACATAATTTAGAATAATGCTAGCATGCTACTGCCATGTTTTAGCATGTTGCTAACATGATGTTGTGTGCATCTCAATCAGCTCCCTTCAGTATTTAGGGCACTGAACGGGGAGTCAGACATTTTAAGGGCTCTCTCAATCAGGAAATCTTTTCAGTGCACTGGAACATTTGCTCCCTGAAAAATGCACCGCAAAAACTGGATAAATATAATGACATGTGATAGGAGATTTGAAATGACATTTTTTTTCTTTTTTATTATATATATATATTTTTATATATATATATTTCAGCATAAACACACATCACTAGATAGGTAGCGAACACATCTAGGGATGGTTCACCCAAAAATGAAAATTCTTTCATTAATTACTTACCCTCATGTCGTTCCAAACCCGTAAGACATTTGTTAATCTTTGGAACACAAATGAAGATATTTTTGATGAAATCCAAGAGCTCTCAAAGAATTGTTAAATAAAGTTGTTATTTTTGTTTTCTTTGCACACAAAAAGTATTCTCGTAGCCTGATGTCACATGGACTATTTTACCGATGTCCAATATGTTTCTGGATCTGGGAACATTGTAGTTGCATTGCTGTCTATGGAGTGTCTGAGAGCTGTCGGATTTCATAAAAGAAATATTTTAATTTGTGTTCCAAAGATGAATGAAGGTCTTACAGATTTGGAACAAAATGATGTGTGACCCGTGTTGGCAAAATTTGTGGGAATGCGCACAGGCTAATTTTGAGCTACAGACAAAAAAGAAAAAAAAGAAAAAGAAAAATGTAGATTTAAGTAGAATTTCAGGTTTTCACAAAAATGAGTTCATTAAGCCTGCGTCTAGTGACCCCAATGCTCTAAATAGTAATTAATTCATTAATTACTATTGGGTAATTAATAAATTAATTACTAATTGGCTCATTTCTCGCGGTGCCACTGACTGACTATACTATACACATACTGTATAGTATAGTCAGAAATATACTGTATACTGTACAGTATACACAGAATTAAGTAGGCATTTCACACAAACATAATCTGTTATGTCTTAAGTGAACTTTTGGGGAACTGTCAGAAAAAAACATCTTATGTGTAACATTATATTAGATCCGTGCAGGACTTACTATAGACCCTATAGGCCGTATGTCTCATTAATGTTAATCTAAAAGGTCACTGCTCTTGATTGAACTGCTTTTGTAATTTCAACTTTTATGAACCTTCAACTTTATTTTTCTCAGAATTGAGTTTGCTGACTCTATCGAATTTAAATGGGCATTGCTCAGTCATTTTTTGTCCGATTCCAACAAATCATATATCATTTTGAAGGCCATATATCATTTTGAATGTGAAAATAAACATAACAAATTTTTGAAAATTTTATTGTGACTCATTTTGCCAGCACGCTTCACATTTTAATTTTTGGGTGAACTATCCACTTAACATTTAAAATTGATATTCAGCTAAAATGTTGTAAGGACATGTAACAGAACAATGTGTTTAAAGAGAATAAAAATAATATCAAAAAGAAATTTTAGTCCTGCCTGTTGCTGATTAATTCCAGCAGTGACTTTCTTAAGAAACACCCTGTTTATAGCATGATTTAACACATTGTTAGTATGGTTTACCATGTTGCTAACAGGTTTATAGCAGACGTAGCACACTGCTAGCATGTTTTATTTAGCATGATTTAGTGTAACACGTTGCTAGAATGTTGTAGCATGTTGTTCTAGGGCAATCATCATGCTTTGCTAGTTATAGGCAGCTTAAATACTCTATTAGAGTTATTGTACAGAAGTTTTGAACCCCTCAGTGAAATTCTATGGGACTTTATAATTTTGATTGTGTATTTAATGAAAATCATAAATCTGATCAGTTAGAAATGTTCTAGCATATTGTGTCAGACCAGGCCAAAAGTCTGACATGAGTTTGGTGGTTGTTTAAAAACTCTAGGAGGAGGTTCAGTTTAAAATGTAGTCTCAGAAGAAGAAGATCACTAGGTGGGCTTTTTCAAGCCAGCTTAAATATAGTAGCTAGTATGTTGAGTATTAAAGCTTTTGGCGCTTTTTGGGGATTAAGCTTGTTTGTTTTTAAATTTGGTGATGGTAAATCCATAACCTGTTAAAATTACAGAGGAAGTGGAAAGATTTAACTTCCACATTATGTCTGAAAATAATTGAGTGGAAACAAACAAAACTTCTGTTTTTCTCTCAATTATTGTCCTGCTCGAGGTAAGGAGTCTATCAAATGTTGATTTTGCATTTTGTCTTTAAGCTCATTTATCACATTTAAAAAAATAATAATAATAATACTAAAATTAATGTAAGATAAAATGTTAAAGTCAAAATGCCATTCATAATAAGCTAGGAGTGTCTTTCAAATAAGGTGTGGCACCCATGTGAACTGTGTTTATTTTGTCAAGATGTCTGTCATTCTGTTTATGACTTTTCCGTTCATAAAGCATGAACTTGTACTGGTATCTTCAGGTGAGTTCCTTGTCGTGAAATTAAATGAACATAAAGCTTTTTGTATTACACTAATTGTGTGAAACAAACAATTTTAAAGTGTCTTTGTATGTTTATATTGCTTTCTGTTTTCAGTACCTAAATATTATGCCGAATTGCCTTACAGAATAACAGCACTGAGTGGCTCTTGTGTGCAGATACCTTGCACATTCAATGCACCAGAGACCATAATGAAGAACACAGAACGTATCTTTGGCTGTTGGATAAAGAAGAACCAAGCTTTTCTCCATACAGATAGTTTGGTGGTTTTTAATGAAAGCACAAGCATCAGAGGATTTAATGTACCACTGTTTTCTATGATGTCATGAACAATCATACAGACAATTACTACTTTAGGGTGGACATAAAGAATCCAGATTGGAAAAACACATATCAATACAATCCCATCAACATTTTGGTCTCCGGTGAGCAGGGCTCCACTGTAAACTACTTGTTCTGTTGTTACATTTTTAAAGGTTACTCACTGATTATGATTCATGATTATAAAGTCACTATATCTTTATAATAAAACTGATTATATGGTTGCCTTAACAGATAAACAAAATGTTACAATTGGTACTTCACTCATTTTTGCCCTCTTGATTGATCTCACTAACTCAGCTACACTGTAAAAAAAAAAAAACTTATTTAGTTGTATAAACTTAAAACGACAGTTGAGAAAACTCAAAAATCTGCTGAGGCTGGTTGCCTTAAAATTTTAAGTTGGCTCAACTTTTTTTTTTTTAGGCTTTACAGATCATCCCATAGGAATAAAGTAAAGATTTCTGAGAGCGGCATGATTTTTAATAAAATACGCCTGAAAGTAGTCCCCGGTAGCTGGGGACTACTTTCAGGCGCTGCGTAATATCACTGCGCCTGCTGCGGCCATGTTACGGCAGCAAAGTTCCTTGATTATTACACCGGAATGAGAGTAGTTCCTAATCATATCAGCATAGAAAATCGCAACTTTTCATTTTCCGCTGATCTTAGTACACGATATAACTACAGAAGAGTCAAGTTTTAAATGGGACAAATATCGAAACTCTTTGATCGTTTTTGAACGCGATGCTACTGGTCTAATTGGATTCAATAATCTATGCTAAGCTATGCTAAAAGTGCTCTCGCCAGACCCGGAGATCGGCTGAATGGATTCAAAAACGGTAAAACTCAACTTATTAACTCTGGGGGAGTTGGAGAATGAGCCTATTTCCAAAAAAAGTGGAGTGTTCCTTTAAACCTATTTTGCCCATTAGATGTGCTACAAATCCAGTGTAAGAGATTTAGAGTTGTTTTGATATTTCATAAGCCTTATTATGTTTAGATGTGTAATATTATGATGTCTAGTTTACCTTCATGTGGTTCTATTTTGCCCTAAAGTTCCTCTGAAAGGAACTCACATTACCATCGATCCATCTGATTCAGTGTCTGTTGGCACTAATGTGATTTTGACCTGCAAAAGCAAAGCCAGTCCATCATGACCAAGACATGATCTTCTCCCGGTACAAATGGGGAAAGTCAAAACGACTGGATTATAAAGAACAAATGACTTTTGGTGCAAATACAAATAATGCAGGCTGGTACTTCTGTATAGCAGAGAACAAATGTGGCATCCAGTAGTCAAAAGAGATCCAGCTGATTGTGGCTGGTGAGTTTAATTCAGAAATTCAACATGCCAATTATAATCAAAATTCTGTTTTATAACTTGACCTCATCTCATATTGTCTGAAGTCTGAACAACATGTCTTTATTTATGTTTTATCTGCCACCCGTTCATTTTAGGTCCATTAGACTCATCTGTGCCTTTGATTGCAGGCTGCGTATGAGCAGTTTCAGCTTTACTGTTGTTGTTTCTTCTGGCAACACTTTTAAAAAGGTATAGGCAAAGACTAAATATGATGTTCCATAAGTGTTTATATTTGTAATTTGGATTTATGAATTTCCTATTGATAGGGTACAACATGCAAATGCATCCAGTGAATCCAATGTTAGGGAACCAGACTATTCAGATCAGGTATATTTTCTATGCTCTTTTAGCGGATTGCATTATTGTCATTACTAACTTTTTTGCCTTATCATGGTAAATTGCCTTATACAGCTTGACACCATTTATGTTAAGGATTTCATGAGAAGAAAGTAATGGCAGACCACGTAATGACAATCACATAATCCTCTGTGGAGCGATTGACTTTTCCCCTCTTCAAACACCTGCAACGGTGAAATGCCACGATTACTTCAAATCAGAATCATAAATGAAACATTTTGATTGTAAATATTAAGATGTTTATTAAATGATCAGTTATCATTAATTATCAAAATTAGCAAGATTTTCATTTATTCATTGATGTTAAGGTAAAACTTTATTTTACAGTGTCCTTGTTACACATGCATGATACATGTACTTACTAACGGTAAATTATGCTAGTAAGTACATGTTGATAATTAATTACACAATATTTAAATGTAATTACACTGTAACAAGGGCATCTTAAAATAAAGTATATCTGTTGTTAATCTATGCTCTGTTTTAGTCTCTGATAGCCTCTAATGACAATGACATCTATAGAAGAGCAAAAGGAAAAGGAATTCCAGGAAAAGAAGATGAGCAGGTGTCTAAGTATTTAGGCAATTTCCTTGTTTCAAAGCTGTCTGAATTTTGTCTTTAAAGTGTTGCGTGTTTGTGGGTTTTAAGTGCTGCAGCCTCCACCCACACCAGTCACAAAGAGACAGTGGTTTCCTGACAAATTGAAATGTTGGTAACACTTTATTTTGATGGTCCCTTTTGAACATTCTGTTGACACTAAGTAATGTTGCAATTACATGTCAACAAACTCTCATAAGAGTATTAGTAAACTGTCTGCTTCATATCTACTAACTCCTTATTGTGTTGGTCTCCCAACAGATATTCTACTGACTATAAGTAACTTTGCAAGAACGTGTCAACTTAATCTTACCCTAACCCTACCAGTCAACTAATACACTACTAACACTCTAATGAGAGTCAGTAGAAATGTAGGTGCAACATTACTTATAGTCAATAGAATGTGTTAAAGGGACCATCAAAATAAAGTGAAACCAATTATTGATTTTATTTTACAACTTTTTAAGTTAACTATACTATATATGTAAACTATATATGTAAGACTATGAGTAATGTTGCACCTACATTTCTACTGACTCTCATTAGAGTGTTAGTAGTGTATTAGTTGACTGGTAGGGTTAGGGTTAGATTAAGTTGACACGTTCTTGCAAAGTTACTTATAATCAGTAGAATAGCTGTTGGGAGACCAACACAACAAGGAGTTAGTAGATATGAAGCAGACATTCTACTAATACTCTTATGAGAGTTTGTTGACATGTAGTTGCAACATTACTTAGTGTCAACAGAATGTTCAAACGGGACCATCAAAATAAAGTGTTACCATGTTCTTTTCAATTTTATTAAAAATCAAACATTTTTGCAACATATTTCTGTCTTCATTACCCATTTAAACTTTTGTGAAGTTTGTAAAGTTAGTTTGAATATAATATGGCATTTATAGGCTGCTGATAAAACAAAAGTGTGCCTAAAACAGTCTTATTAGGACAAAAACCTTCAACAAACCCAGTGACAATGGGAAGGATCCTTCGGCTTGGGTATGTTTATGATTGTTTAATTTTGTCTGACTATCTTGGAATTCAGAAATGCTCCTATAAGCTTATAGATTATTTGTATAAAAATGTTAACATCATAAATTTTACACACACTGTTGTTGATATAAAATATTTAATTTATTCTGCTTATTGTTTAAAAGATGATTGAAATCAGTTTTCTTTGTGCACAGGTTAATAACACTGACGTTGATTATGTCAGAATTGCCAGAGACATGATCAATGAACAGATGATTTCTGATGATGAAACACTCATCGTGTATTACGAAGAGACTGACATCTCAAAGCAGCAGAACTACTGCATCACAGAAACAATCTTCAAACATGACGAATACACAGAAATACAGTATACTCAGCTGTGTTAGTATGTTAGAGACTGACATCTCAAAGCTGCAGAACTTCTGCATCACAAAGTGACACAGATGAGCTGTTCTTCAATGCCTTTCCTTGTGAGAACTAATGCTGAAAAATGCATGTTTATTTTAAACATTAATATTGTGTTATAATTTATGTCTATTATCTGTCATTATCTTTGTAATGGCTTATTTCCTCCGAGGAAACTGTGACTGATTAACACTGTATATGATCTAGATAGAGACCTTCTGTTGACTGGTTATTTGTTAAACTTTACACCACCTGACATTTTATATAAAAAAAAATACAAATGAAAGTCACTGTAAAGTATTTTCTCAGAATACAGTTTTAAATTCAGAAATTGAATACAGAAAGGCATTTCTTTTGACAAACACTGTGGTAGCATACCGTTAAAAAAAACTGTTAATTTGTGGGTTGCACTGTTGCTAACTTTTGTATCAGCTACAATGAGCACAAAGACAACAAAAGCTCCTCTGCAGTCAATAGATGTGCTCTTAATTGGTTAGTATTACAAACAAGCAGTTTCAGAATGTTTCAGTTGGCATAGATAATATAGATAATACAATGATATGCAATGAATGAGTGTGCGAATGCACTTTAATTCAGCTCAGCTGAATGAGTGTCAGCGTGATTTTGATGTCACACTTCTATTTTAAAATTCATTTTAATTGTCAAGTGGAAGAACTTAGAAGAATTGTAAATTCTTCAATTTATTTGTTGTGCATTGTCTTTCCTTTCTTCTTTATTCTTCAAACATGGGTGTTTAATCACAGACTGAGATTCATATCTCGTCCTGTAGTGCTGCTGGGTATTTCACGTCAGTAAGATCTCATAGAGAGGAAGACATCTTCACGAACTTCTGCTTTTCTTTGACTGCATTGCTCTGAGGTAAGGCTTTTCTTTTGCAAACTGACCGATTTTAAATATTAATCATTAGAAAAATGTTGTACAGAAAGTTCATAACAATGCTTATTCATTTTATAAAGATATTAATCGAGGATGGGAGAATCTGCAGTTTGCATTGACTATTAACTCTTAAACGTAAAGCTGTAATTTCTTTAGTATTAACGCATAAGCATAAGGCGCAGTTCATGGATTACAGTTGTGAACAGAGTAAAAACTATTTGTTGTATGTTTTTTGGCAGAAATATACAGCGGGTAAAATAAGTATTGAACATGTCACCATTTTTCTCAGTAAATATGTTTCTAAAGGTGCTGCTGACATGAAATTTTTCACCAGATGTCAGTAACAACCCAAGTAATCCATATATACAAAGAAAACAAAACAAATAAGTTCAGAAATTAAGTTCTGTGTAATTAAATGGAATTACCCAGGGAAAAAGTATTGAACTCGTTTACTGAAATATTACCCTCATTTCATCTTCATCATCCTGGTAAATGGCAGCAAATTTTTTATCAAGAATGTCTCGGTACATCTAAAAGTTGTGCAGCAAACTTTAAACGAGCTTCAACATGCTTTTTCTTCAGCAATAGAGCCTTGCATGGTGAGCGTGCATACAGGCCATGGTGGTGGAGTGCATTACTTTTTTTTTTTTTTTACGTTTTTTTTTTTTTATTATGCAAACAAACATACTATTTACAGGTAACAAATCAAATACAAAATAACCAAGGTCAACAAAACATACATGACAGCCAACATGATTTGTGTGTGTGTGTGTGTGTGTGTGTGTGTGTGTGTGTGTGTGTGTGTGTGTGTGTGTGTGTGTGTGTGTGTGTGTGTGTGTGTGTGTGTGTGTGTGTGTGTGTGTGTGTGTGTGTTTGCGTAAGTGTGACTTGGTGTTGGGGGTGGAAGTATATAAATAAAAGAGAGTACAACAGACATGACAATAGAAAAAAAAATAATAATAATGATAACAATAATAATAGTAATAATAGCATTAATAACAAAAATTAGAGGATGGAGGATGAGGAAGGTTATAAGTAATAATAGTAATAGTAGCAGCAATAACGATAATAATATTCATCCGAGATAGGGGGTGGTTGGGGAATCAGGAGGAGGACAAATAGCAGTAATAATAATAATAATAATAATAATAATAATAATAATAATAATAATAATAACAATAATGTTAGTAATAGTAATGATGAAATAATAATAGTAATAATAGTAATAAAGCTATGAATAGAGAGATATTGTAAGGCTGCCTCTGGGCCCATAAATTATGCCACAAACAAACCATCAAGGAGAGGTGCTGCAGGGCACGGGGCCCAAAAGTCCACCCCTGGCCGCCACTCACATGCCACGCTTACCCCACATATGTATATGAGTGTATGATGCATTAAAAAAGCGTGACGTGTAGCGTGGAACCAGCCCAGTGCAAAGTCCAGGTCCCCATGCTCACATCTCACTTACCCCGTGTGTGTCTGATATACGTATATGCATTTATTTATTTATTTTTTCATTTTTTATTTTTTTTCCTTTTTCCCCTTTAATTTATTTATTTATTTTTATTATTATCACCATTATTTTTCTTTTTCCCTTATTTATTTTACAATAGATGTGTGTATATCGTCTAGTGATGCATTAAAATAAGCAAGGCATGTGGTGCCGAACCCGCCAGAGGCAAGAAAACCCGGGCAAAGCTGGTACAGGTTGGAGGCACAAGGTTCCCGGCCCCACAGCACACCCACCAACCACTAAACCAAACCACACAGGGCAGGACCTGAGATGCCACAGCCAACTGAGGCCCAGAGGCATGGAAATAGAAAGAGAGATAAAAAAGAAAAGAAAAGAAAAGAAAGGGAGAGAGAGAGAGAGAGAGAGAGAGAGAGAGAGAGAGAGAGAGAGAAACATGACGAAAATGAGGAGAACAGAAAGAGAGAAAGAAAGGATAGGGAAAGAAAATAAATGAATAATAACAATAACAATAATAATAAAAAAATAAACAAATAAATAAAAATAAAAATGAACAAGTTTAATCTTTCATAAGTTTTAATTTAGTTTGATATTAGCCATTGTTGCTACCTCCTCCTAACCCCCCTCCCACAAATCTTGTGTAGATATTGATGAATGGTGTGTCGTTGTGGATGGCTTCAGACAAAGAGGGTCAGCGGATTTATGATTGATGGAAGCTTATGAGAGATAACAAAGAGGGGTGTAATTCTATTGTATTATTTTGAGTGGAAGTTGACAGGTTTTCCATGGAGATGTACTCTAGTAGTAAGTTTTTCCAAGATGTAATATGTATAGTGTTCCTTGATTTCCAGTTCATGAGGATAGTTTTCTTGGCGATAGTTAGAGCCACAAGGAGTAATTTACTATCTGTGTCGTTTGAGTTGATTATGGATATGTCACCTAATATACAGAGTGAGGGAGATAACGGGACGTGACATCCCATAAGGTTGGATAATGACTCAGTAACGTTTTCCCAAAATTCTTTAACTGGGGTGCAATGCCACATGGCGTGAAGATAGGTGTCTGAGGTGTTTTGTGTACAATGTGAGCATGTTTCTGAAGTAAAACCCATTTTAAATAATTTTCGTCCAGTAAGGTGAAATCTATGAAGTACTTTATATTGTATTAGTTGAAGGTTGGCATTTTTCGTCATGAAGTAAATATTTTTGCAGATTTGTGTCCAGAAGGCGGCGTCGGGAGCAATAGATAAATCTGATTCCCACTTAGCATTTGGTAGACTTAATGTATTGTCTGATTTTGATATAATTCTATAAATTTTGGAGAGTAGTTTTTTTGAAGATATATTAATTAGTGCTGATATTGAGGGGGGGAGGTCTAGATCAATTGTCCTAGTGTCGATCTTTGATTGAATTGATGATTTGATTTGTGAGTATTCCAAAAAACAATTGCTCCCAATGCCGTATCTCTGGACCAAGTGGGAAAATGAGGCCAGGTTATTATTATGAAAGATATGCTGAAGTTGTGTGATTCCCTTTTCTGCCCATGTGCGTAAATTAAGTGGCTTCTTGTTAGATGTAAAATCTGGGTTATTCCAGATCGGGGTGTATTTAGATGGTGCAAGAGGGGAGTTTGTGATTTGATGGAATTTCCACCAGGCTGTCAGAGCTGCTGCTATTGTCGGCATTTTAAAACAATGATGCTCTTTGATTGTTTGATTGTAGAAGGGTAAATCTGAAGTATTAATGTCCTTACAAATTGTTTGTTCAACATCTAGCCATGTGTTTTCTGATGAGTTAGGGTGAATCCATTTGTGTATATTTTGGAGCTGATTGGCCAAAAAGTAGTGGTAAAAATGTGGTGCTTCCAGTCCTCCTTGTGTTCTTAATTTCTGTAGGGTAGTCAATTTAATTCTTGGGGTCTTGTTTTTCCAGTAAAATTTGGTAATGATTGAATCTAGTGATTTAAACCAGGCAAGGGTGGGTTGGATTGGTGTCATTGTAAATAAATAGTTTAATTTAGGGAGTATAGTCATTTTAATTACTGATATTCTACCCATAATAGAAAGTGGTAGGTTCATCCAGCGTTGAAGATCATCTGCTATTGTTTTAAGTAGTGGAGTGTAGTTGAGTCCAAACAGCTCTGACAGCCTGGGGGAAACATTAATACCCAGATATGTGATGTGATTGGTGCACAGAGGAATTGGTGGTGTATGGGATGTCACATCCAAACTGGTGGAATGTAATGAAAGTATAGTGCATTACTTAATGTTTTCTTTGAAACAATTGTAGCTCTCCACAAGCGCTCTAGGACAACTCTTCTGATAATTCTTTTTACTCCTCTGTCAGAAATCGTGCGAGGAGCACCTGGTTGTGGCCGGTTTATGGTGAAATGATGTTCTTTCCACTTCCAGATTATGGCCCCAGCAGTGCTCACTGGAACATTCAGAAGTATAGAAATCCTTCTGTAACCAATGCCATCAGTATGTTTTGAAACAATAAGGTTGCGAAGGTCTTGAGAGAGCTCTTTGCTTTTACCCATCATGAAATGTTTCTTGTGTGACACGTTGGTAATGAGACACCTTTTTATAGGTCATCAATTGGGACTGAACCAGCTAATATTCATTTTCACTGACAAGGGGCAGGATTGCTTTCTAATTACTGATAGATTTGAGTTGGTGTCTTGGCTTTCCATACCTTTTTGCACCTCCCTTTCTTCATGTGTTCAATACTTTTTCCCTGTGTCATTCCACTTTATTACACAGAACTTAATTTCTGAACTTATTTGTTTTGCTTTCTTTGTATGTATGGATTACTTGGATTGTTACTGACATCTGGTTAAAATTTCATGTCAACAGCACCTTTAGAAATATATTTACTGAGAAAAATGGTGACGTGTTCAATACTTATTTTGCCCGCTGTATATAAATTTATTTTGTTTCAGAGCTCCAGAAATGTTCGAGCTCCATATAACATCCTTCATCATTATCCTCAGCTCTGTGTTTCTACACACTCACTCAGGTTGGTCCATATTATTCCAAATTTATTTTCGATGACAAATATCACAATATTTACCAGCAGAATCACTACTGAAATAGTGGACAGGTATGTGACAGCAAAGGACAAAAAAAAGAAGGAGAAAACGTATCGAGCAAAGACTGTCATTTTTGTCTGTTCCTCACGTGGCTTCAGAAGTCTTTGAATGTAGGACACATGTCATATATAAGTCTAATTACTGTTATGGTGCTGTTGTGTCCTTTATGTGGCTTGACTGCCTTATGTCAGTACACTTTTGTAGTATGAATATGAACATTGTGAAAACAGTATTAAAATAGAAAGAAAGCCATAGGTTTGGAGCAGCTTGAGGATGAGTAAATTATTAGATAAATAAATAAATTATCCCTTCTCTTTATGGAACTAATGCACTGATGATTTTATTTTTTGTTTTTATCTTGCAGCTGATGATAATATCTACTCTGCTGTGATGCCTCAGACAGTAACAGCTCTGACAGGCTCTTGTGTGCAGATTCCTTGCACATTCAGCGTCTCTGGTTTTGAGGACAAACGTAACAGGTCGCGTTTTATTTATGGGATCTGGCTAAAACACACATCACAGTATGCTAGCAAAGACAGTTTTATAGCTTTTAACAGCAGTGAAAACATCATTAGAGGATTCAGTGACATACAGATGACTGGAGATCTCAATAAGAGGAACTGCACAACTGTCTTCTATAACATCATGAAGAATCATTCAGACGTCTATTACTTCAGACTGCAAATGGAGCCAGATGTGTTCAGAGCAACATTCCCCAAACCAGCTGATTCAAGCAAGACTGTGAGGATCACCGTCAGAGGTAAATGTCATCTCCATTGTCTCTACAATATGTTTTTTTACAAGGTCTTCACTTAAAGGGATAGTTCACCCAAAAATTTATTTGCTGTTAATTTACTCACCCTCAGGCCATCCGTAGGTGACTTTTTTTCTTCAGTAGAACAGTAAATAATTTTTTTATTTTTTTTTGTCAAATAAGTTTTAATTCAGTCATCGCGTATCCTTCTACCAGAAAGACTCGGGAGGTGAAATTTAGACTCAAGATATATTTATTTAACAAAACCAATATAAGCCCCATCCGCAGCTTGAATCTCTAAGTCATAGATACCAGCTATTGCTGCCGAAGATGAAGGCAGGAGCGAAGCCTAAACCCCGGCATGGACAGGGCCAACCTGGTGCGGGGAATGACAGGGTCAGTATCTGCAAACACAGGGAAGGGTGAATAGAGAGCTTATATATTCCTCGTGTAGGATGACGATTGGCTAGATCTAATTGTATTATGTGACATAGCATTAAGTCTTCCTGGTAGAACTTGCGCTAAAGCTTTCATTTCCAGGATTAATTTTCTTAAATGCACAAAATAAAATAAAAAAATAAAAAGAATAAAAACTTTAAATGTAACACCTCTTCCACAGCCTGTTAATATACAATACAGTGGCATAAACACACAACATTTAAGTTACATTAGGTTACATTAGTTGCATTAAGGACTCAAATTCCTATTAAGGTAACAGAAGAAAGGGTCCCAAGTCTTGTAAATTTGTCCAGTGTTGCCTTTTAAGGGATATGGTTCGTTCCAGGGGTAGAGTAGATATCAGTTCCTCCAGCAATAGTTTGGCTTAAAGAAGTTTGAAGTGCTGCCCATTTTTGACAATAACTAAAAGCGTCAAGGAACGCAAAAATAATACCTGTGGCTCCTGATATATTGAGGTCTTAAGTAAAAGTGAAAGTGAAAGTGACATGTGGCCAAGTATGGTACTCAGAATTAGTGCTCTGCTGCATTTATCCCATCATAAGTGCACTCACACAGCAGTGAACACACACACACTGTGAACACACACCTGGAACAGTGGGCAGCCATTTTTGCTGCGACGCCTGGGGAGCAGTTGGGGGTTTGGTGCCTTGCTCAAGGGCACCTCAGTTGTGGTATTGAGGGTGGAGAAAGCGCTGTACATTCACTCCCTCCACCTACAATCCCTGCCGGTACCGAGACTTGAACCCGCAACCTTTGGGTTATGAGTCCGACTCTCTAAAGCCCAGTACACTCCAAGCCGACGGTCAGCCATCGGGCTGTTTTTGTTTGTCGGCCGACTAAGTTTTCTGTGTGTTCCGCGCCGTCGGCTGAAGTTGGTCCTTGTCTGCTTTTTTTCGGCCGATTCGACGTGTTGAATCGGGGTCGGAGTTCGTCGGTCAGTCGGACCATCTGATCATTCTGATTGGCTGTTCAGCTGGTGAACCAGCACACGAGAAAAGCGTAGAACGGACGTGCTACTTGGCCGTTGGGTGTCGAGCGTCGGCTTGGTGTGTCAAGGCAACTTTTGGACCCAAACGCTGCCGACTTGAGCTGACCCCGCAGTCTGCTTTCGTCGCCACTAGTTCGTTGGTGTTGGCTTGGTGTACTTAACCATTAGGCCACGACTTTCCCCTCTTATGAAGCAAAACGATCGGTGTGTGCGAGAAACTGAACATTATTTGCAACATTATTACCTGTAATCCATAGCCTCAGGTAAATGGTCAGGAGTGATGTCTGGTTTCTGAACAAATCATTCTTTTTAATCAGTTCTTTTTGGTGAACTAGCTGCAGTTCATCAAATCGGGCTGAAAGAATCAGATTTCTCCATTTCCCTGAGGCTATGAATTACAGGTAATAATGTTTTAAAATAATGTTCAGTTTCTTGCACAAACCAACTGTTTCGCTTCAAAAGACCACAGTATATTGCCAGGAACCACAGATACATCACTCTTAAAAACAAAGGTGCTTCAAAAGGTTCTTCACAGCAATGCCATAGAAGAACCATTTTCGGTTCGACAAAGAACCATACAGTGAAAGGTTCCATAATAACCATCTCTTACCTTTTTATAATCTGAAGAACCTACTTTCACCACAAAGAACCTTTTGTGAAACAGAAAGGTTCTTCAGATGTTAACGGTTCTTTATGGAACCATTTAGACAAAAAGGTTATTCTATGGCATCGTGAAGCACCTTTATTTTTAAGAGTTTAGGGCCTATTAATTTTGTGCTCCTTGATATGCTTTTTTATTCTTAAACATGGGCAACTGCTGACTTGCATTTTATGAATCACCATGAACCACAGTTTCAGCTAAAAGTCTTCTTTATTGTTCTGCTGGAGAAAAAATGACACCTACATACATCTTGGATGGCCTGAAGATGAGTAAATTAACAGCAAATTTAAATTTTTGAGTGAAAGGGCAAAAATATCTGAAATAAATCATAAATAAATAAATAAATCCAAGCAAATTTAAATATTACATACAATAATTTATTCTGTAGATTCAACACAACTTCCTGAACTGAAACCCACTGATCTGAAAAAAGGAAGGATGGAAGGTACTACAGTCAATCTAAGCTGCTCTGCTGAAGCCCCCTGCCCCAAACAACCTCCTACAATATCCTGGTCTAACATCCCTGAATCTGCCCACATTACAACACAGTTACAGGAGAAACCTGATAAAACCCAGTCAGTGTTTTCATACGTGACCTTCAAAGCTTCATACAAAGATCACAGGAAGAACATCACCTGCACTGCTACATATCCAAGAAATACATCTGATGCCTCAACTGTGGAGAGCACCGTGATGCTACGAGTCCTGTGTAAGAGATGTGACTGCTTATTTCATTTAACAGAACCCTGTGCTTGTTTAAATGCACATAAAAGTGCAGCTTAAACATAGAATCTGATGCTCAGCTACCCAGAAATGTCTAATGCAAAGATTTCACTTTTATCCCATGTCTGTGCTTGTGTTTTTGCCAAAGTTTCTCCAAAAGAAACTCACATCACCATCAATCCATCTGATTCAGTCTCTGCTGGTACAAATGTGACTTTGACCTGCAGAAGCAAAGGCAGTCCATCAAAAGAAATGAACTACACCTGGTACAAACATGGACAGGAGATGCTAATAGCTCGGGGAAACAAGATTCATTTTATTCTAAATTACAATAATACAGGATTGTACTTCTGCAGAGCACAGAATAAACATGGCAATCAGTCATCAGCAGAGATTCAGCTCACAGCTGAAGGTTAGTTTACGCAGTCTAAATGTAAAAACAAGCTCATTTGCATATCCAAAGCAATGAAGATCACTTGAAATACAACATTATGGTCCAATTACATTCATTTCATATGACACAGGACAAGATGGATACTCTATGACTGTGATCGCTGGTTGTGTGGGAGGAATTGTGGCAGTGCTCATGCTCTCTGGTATTGGATTTTGTATAAGGTATTTAATTACATTTACAGTCACTTAATCATCCTTAATGTAATTTTGAAACAGTTAGTTTTAAGATGTACTCAGCATCTTTTGCTTGAGTTTAAGCATCAGCCACAGTTAAAACATAAGAGAGTAGCTAGTGTTTGTCTTCATAAAGTGACCAGTCAGTCATGTTCTTCAGTTTAATCCTTTATTTATACTAACAGGACCAGGAAAAAGACACAGAGGGGAGAAAATGCTGGAGAAAATGATTCCCTAAATCAGGTGTGTGCACTATTCCGTGGTTTTTAGTTTCAGTGGACTGATGACTATTTAGTTCACAGTCAGCAAGAAACAAACCAACAGTTTCATCTGTATTGTGATGCCATTGCAGGGTGTATTGAATGAATGCATTTCATCAAGTGAAGTGAACTGCAATGATTATCCCATGCTCAGGGAAAAGGGAGCAGTGAACACTGCATAGGGACCCTGTCAATCAAAACGCAGCTCAGTTCATGTGTTAGATAGGAGAGACAAATTTGGCTGAGTGGTAAGCGAATTGCATGTCAGTCAGAAACAAAATTGAGTTTTGGTTTTCTGGTCTGCCTTTTTTCAAACAGGGTTGCCATCTTCACTATTGGGAAATAAGGCACACACAATAATGAATAAGTGGCAGATACTATTTGCACCTCAGTGTGTTGTAGTGAGTATGCAACAATAACAACATATTCAGTGTAAATGTATGGTGCCTTATTGGGATATTTCTTGTCCCTATATCCCTAAAGCCTGTTAATGGTTCAGACTGAGGTTGCATTGCAAAACATCAAACCTGTATCTGATTTAGTACCATATGGATGTGGCCCAAATCAGAATCGAATAAATCTGATTCCATGTGGTTTGTGCTGTTCACATTACGAGTTTGCTCTGCCTTGTGTATACCTGTCGCTGGTGATTGACCCTCGCCTCATTTTTACTCTACAATCTTTTACAATAAAGCCGCAAATGGATCCTAACTCTGCTGATTCCTCATCACAGTTATGAAAAACAGATCTGTGCCACATATGAGCAAAAACATTTTGTTCACTTTTGCTTGCAGTCTGAACATAGCAAAAGATGTGGAAAGACTTGTGTAATGCATGTCAACACAAATCATAAATATGTTAATGATTTAGTATGGTATGACAATGAAAGTGTCACTTTAAAGCAACAAAATATTTTCCTTTTAAAAATGCAGCATTTAATTTCATTTTATTGTTTTTTTTTTAAATAACAGATGTCCAATAAACAAACTAAAACTACCCACAAAATTACTTCTTTTGTTCAAGAATTTTATACATATCTAGTTCAGTCATCAAACTCTAGATGGCACAGGCTGATAGGTCCTGACATGCAATTTGTTAGCAATCACATCATTTACTACATGGCACAAGCTGATTGGCCTCTGCAGATTCTTCAGTCAGTAATCTTGCTTGTTCAGTATTTAAATAGTCTGGTTCAGCATGTGCTGTAAACTGGTCCTGCAGCACATTGTCAGAGTTCCTCTGAATCTCCTCTGAATCTCCCCCAGCTCTAAAGATCAACATACATTTTTATATCCATTTAAGATGCTAAAACTATTCACAGAATTGTCGTGACTGAAATGCTGGTATACACTGAATATTTTTTTCTTACATTTTTAGGCACAGGATGAAAGAATTGACAGGAATTCCACTTATGCTAATGTCCTCACCTTAACCAACCAGGACAACAAGATCTCTGATGATCAAAGTGTGCGTGACTGTGAAACTGAGTTCAGTTCTCAGATCGACTACATTACAGAGAAAGATTCAACAGAAGAAGACAACAGTGATGAAGCCTCAGATGTAGTATATGCACAGGTCCAAGTGCTACACAAAAAACCAAAAGCCATCAGCGTTCTGCCTGAAAACATTTATGCTCAGGTAAAAAAATAAGTTTACACTTTATTTTGATGGTCCCCTTTAGACATTCTGTTGACAATAAAACCCTTTGCAACAACATGTCAACTAACTCTCAGAGGATAAGTTTAGAATATTCAGTTATTGGAATAAACTGACATGTAGCTGCAAAGTTACTTATAGTCAGTAGAATGTCTAAAAGGGACTATCAACATAAAGTGTTACCAAAAATAATTATGTTCATTTTTACAAGATGTTTAAGTCATTAAAAATAATTCTGTATTTTATACTGTTTACAAAAACCAAATTTGTGCTAAGGACAAATACAAAAGTTTCCTTTAAACTGTGATGCTTGCCATGGTGGTCAGGGTAAATTCAGTCAAAAACACCTGTAGACTGGACTGAGGAAGGCTGTACACAGAAGATCCCCTGGCAGTGTGATCAGTCTAACTGTCTTTTGGAAAGAAGAGTGGGGAGAAATTTTTAGAACCAGATTACTCATATTGTGTGTACACTTTTGCTACCAGGATATTTTCAGTTGTTACTTTTTCTCTTTTTTTCATTAAAAGTTTCTGTTTGCTATAGGGACCAACACCTACAGTTTTCTTTGGAATTTGACATCAAACATGAAACAATATCACTGTCAACATCAAACACAAGTTTGTTATTTAGTAATTAAGTTATAGTAAATGCTCATGGACTCTACTTCAGTGTGTTTTCTTGATGCTGATACTCTAAATTCATTTATTTGAAGCTTTTTTGTGTTCAAATAATTTCTATCATAGTGGCTTATATCCTTGTGGTTAATGTGACCTAGATAAAATATTTTAAAATAAAAAAATAATCCTGTTGACTGGTTATTGGTTAAACAGTTTCAGCTGCCTAAAATCTAACATTAATGCAAACTACACAGTTAAGTATTTTGATTGACGAGTATTTTTAGTGTAGAATTCGCACATTTTGAGGGAGCGTGCAATTGGCATGCTGACTGCAGGAAAGTTAATCAGAGCTGTTGCCCCTGAATTGAATGTTCATTTCTCTACCATAAGCCGTCTCCAAAGGCGCTTCAGAGAATTTGTTAGTACATCCAACCGGCCTCACAACCACAGACCACTTGTAACCACACCAGCCCAGGACCTCCACATCCAGCATCTTCACCTCCAAGATCGTCTGAGACCAGCCACCCGGACAGCTGCTGCAACAATCGATTTGCATAACCAAAGAATTTCTGCACAAACTGTCAGAAACCGTCTCAGGGAAGCTCATCTGTATGCTCGTCGTCCTCATCTGGGTCTTGACCTGAATGCAGTTCATCGACGTAACCGAACTGAGTGGGCAAATGCTCACATTCGATGGGGTCTGGCACTTTGGAGAGGTGTTCTCTTCACGGATGAATCCCGGTTTTCACTGTACAGTGTGGGTGAGCGGTTTGCTGATGTCAACGGTAGTATGGTATGGGCAGGCGTATGTTATGGACAACAAACACAGGTGCATTTTATTGATGGCATTTTGAATGCACAGAGATACCGTGACGAGATCCTGAGGCCCACTGTTGTGCCATTCATCCACGACCATCACCTCATGTTGCAGCATGATAATGAATGGCCCTGTGTTGCAAGGATCTGTACACAATTCCTGGAAGCTGAAAACATCCCAGTTCTTGCATGGCCAGCATACTCACCGGAAATGTCACCCATTGAGCATGTTTGGGATGCTCTGGATCGGCGTATACAACAGCGTGTTCCAGTTCCTTCCAATATCCAGCAACTTCGCACAGCCATTGAAGAGGAGTGGACCAACATTCCACAGGCCACAATCAACAACCTGATCAACTCTATGCGAAGGAGATGTGTTGCACTGCGTGAGGCAAATGGTGGTCACACCAGATACTGACTGGTTTTCGGACCCCCCCCGGACCCCCCAATACAGTAAAACTGCACATTTTAGAGTGGCCTTTTATTGTGGCCAGCCTAATGCTGTCTAATCAGCATCTTGATATGCCACACCTGTGAGGTGGATGGAGTATCTCGGCAAAGTGCTCACTAACACAGATTTAGACCGACTTGTGAACAACATTTGAGAGAAATAGGCCTTTTGTGTACATAGAAAAAGTCTTAGATATTTGAGTTCAGCTCATGAAAAATGGGGGCAAAAACAAAAGTGTTGTGTTTATAATTTTGTTCAATGTAGATCAGTGGAGTGAACAAAAAAAAAATACATCTCTGGACACTTTTAGGGTTCGGTGTTTTTTATGTTCAAGTTTCAAGTTTGCTTTATTTATATAGCACATTTAAAAACAGCAAGCACGGCTGACCAAAGTGCTGAACAGACAAAGACATAAAAACACAGGACAACCCACTGATTCATACCATAAACTCACAGTGAATTAAAAGCCAAAGAAAAGAAATAGGATTTAAGAGATGATTTAAAAACAGTTAAAGACTGTGCCGATCTGATATAGGCTGAAAGGCTGTTCCACAGCCTAGAGCCAGCAACTGCAAAGGCTCTATCCCCTCTATGCTTTAACCGTGATCTGGGGACAGAGAGAAGTCTTTGATCACCAGACCTCAGATTTCGAGTAGGATTGTATGGATGAAGTTGATCAGATAGATAGCTCGGTGCCAGATTATTTATAGATTTATAAACATAGAGAATAATTTTGAAATTAATTTTGGTAGTCCAGATCGATACTTCTGCTCCCTGAATTTACACTAGAGCCAAAGACTATAACCTCGGTTTTTGATTCATTCAGACATAGAAAATTTTGAGAGAACCACGTTTTCACTTCATCCAGGCATGCAAAAAGAGATTCCAGAGCAGCATGTTTATTTCGTTTCAGAGGTAGATAAATTTGGGTATCATCCGCATAGCAGTGAAATGATACACCATGCGTTCTGAAAATAGAGCCCAAAGGAAGTAAATACAATGAAAAAAGAAAAGGTGCAAGAATAGAACCCTGCAGCACTCCGCAGGAAAGTTTAGCAGGCAATGAAGAAAAATTGCCCAATCTGACAGAGAAACTTCTATTTGTTAAACATGATTTGAACCAGCAAAGAACAGTTCCCCGGATGCCCACAAAATATTCTAGTCAAGATAAAAGAGTTTTATGATCAACTGTATCAAAAGCTGAGGTTAAGTCTAATAGAATTAGGATAACAGAGTCACCAGAGTCAGTCGCCAATATAATATCATTAAGGACCCATGATAAAGCAGACTCTGTGCTATGCAGAGGCTTAAAAGCAGACTGGAAGGTTTAAAAAATATGATTTGCACTAAGGAAAGACTTGAATAAACACAGTTTTCTCGAGTGTGTCACGGTTCATAAATCCTATGCTTCCTTCTCGTTTCGTGCTCGTTGTTTATGTGTGTGTGTGAGAGTGTGTGGGCGTGCCGACTCATCAGCGCTGATCACTATCCAGCTGCAGCTCATCACACCACCTTTAAATACTCACCATGTTCTCATCTCCTTTGTCAGATCGTTGTTTGTGAGTCCCAGTTGTGTTTTGATCCCGTCTTCGTTCCAGTCTATGCCGTCTCTGTTCTTGTTCGTGTTCTGTGGATTTTACTCTGGATTCGTCACGTCACATCAGCACTTCTCTTCACAGACTCATCTGACCATTGAAGTCCCTGCGCCACTACCCTGTATCTATTTGGACTGTACTTATCATCATTTCGATCATACAATAAAACTGAGTTTTACTTGCAGACTGTTTCCGCGCATCTGTCATGACAGAACGATCTGACCACCTGATGGAAGCAGCGAGTAGCTCTACCGGATCGCTGGAGGACTTTGTGAACAGCAGCATATTTCGCATGGATTCCCAGGAGAAGAACCTCAGTGATACAGCTCGCGCTGTTCAGGTTCTGGTGGCGCAGGTGTCCGAGCTCACCCAACAGCTTCAACACCTGCGAGGTTCCGCTGCGTCCCCCACACCGCCGGTTCCCCCACCACCACCGGAGAACCCCTCCCAGTCAGAGCCCCGCCTACCAGTCGCTGAGTCATACGCAGGTGAACCCAACTACTGTCGAGCATTCCTAACACGATGTTCCATGCATTTTTCTCTCCAACCCAGGACATTCAATAATGAGCGAGCCAAGGTCGCTTTTGTGTTGACGTTACTGACTGGGAGAGCGGCACTCTGGGGAACAGTGGTGTCGGAGAATCAAGATCCATGCTGTGCTTCGTTCCAGGATCTCTCCGCCGAGATGAGACGGGTGTTTGATCGGGCCGTTGCTGGTAGAGAGGCAGCAAGGATGTTGGCCGATTTACGACAAGGAGAGAGATCTGTATCAGACTTTTCGATCGAGTTTCGGACCCTAGCGGCGGAGAGCCAATGGAACGAGAAGGCGCAGTGGGACATGTTCCTGCATGGGCTGGCTGACCAGATCTATGCCATGGACCTTCCCACATCGCTCAACGACCTTATCGCCCTGGCATTGCGAGTGGACGTGCGTTTGTCGCGTATGGATCACTGCACACAGCCCAATCGTTCCACCGGAGGGACCGAGGGCCAACGGTTTGGAGGCGGAGACGCGGTCAGCCCTGTCTACGATCACGAGCCTATGCAGGTGGGGTGAGCTCGGCTTTCCCGGGAGGAGAAGGAGAGGCGGAGGTCCCAGGGCCTCTGCATGTACTGTGGAGGAGCGGGTCATTTCGCCTATACCTGTCCGTTAAAAGGCCCAGCCCGATAGTAAGTATGAGGCTACTATCGGGTGGGATCTCAGCCGAGAAGACCTCATCCACATCTACTCTCCTTCTGGTAAGACTGAGATGGTCTACTCACCTTCATGACTGTCGAGCACTTCTGGATTCTGGGGCTGAAGGTAATTTCATGGACCATACATTTGCACGTAAACTCCAAGTTCCCCTGAGACCCCTCACACACAAGATCTTAGTACACGCTCTCAACGGCCAGGAACTTCCCACCATCTCATTCATCACAGATGACGTCACTCTCATCACTTCAGGCAATCACACCGAGACCATCTCCTTTTACATACTGGACCCGCCCCTTGCACCCATCGTCCTTGGTCACCCCTGGCTTACCCGTCACAACCCTAAAGTGGACTGGCAATTGAAGTCTGTGTCAGCATGGAGCAATCATTGTCATAAGTCTTGTCTAGTGTCTGCCTGTCCGTCTGTTTCTGTCCCTGTGTTTCAGGAGGAGGTAGTGGATTTATCTAACGTGCCCACAGAGTACCTGGACCTGAAAGAGGTGTTCAGTAAGTCTCAGGCTGCTTCTCTTCCCCCCGCATCGTCCCTATGACTGTGCCATAGAGTTACTGCCAGGTACATCTCCGCCTAAAGGCAAGTTATATTCACTCTCTGCTCCAGAGAGGGAGGCTATGGAGAAATATATTTCTGATTCTCTAGCAGCAGGGTTCATCCGTCCTTCCTCTCCTCCAGTGGGGGCGGGGTTCTTTTTTGTGGGAAAGAAGGACGGGTCTCTGCGACCTTGTATTGACTACCAGGGGTTGAATAACATCACGGTAAAGAATACTTATCCTTTGCCGTTGATGTCTTCAGCCTTCGAGAGGTTGCAGGGAGCCTCTGTCTTCACAAAGTTGGATTTACGTAATGCTTATCATTTGGTTCGGATCAGGGAAGGGGATGAATGGAAGACTGCTTTTAACACTCCCAGGGGGCATTTTGAATACTTGGTTATGCCCTTCGGGCTATCCAACTCTCCAGCGGTCTTCCAAGCACTTGTCAACGACGTGCTGTGAGACATGGTCGATCAGTTCATATATGTCTACCTGGATGACATATTGATTTTTTCTGCATCTCTCCAGGAACACGTACAGCATGTCCGACAAGTGCTCCAGAGGTTGCTAGAGAATGGGCTTTTTGTCAAGGCGGAGAGATGCGATTTTCATGCACAGTCTGTCCCTTTTTTAGGTTACATCGTGTCGATTGAGGGAGTGCGTATGGATCCTGAGAAGATTAAGGCTGTGGTAGAATGGCCAAGCCCAGATTCCCGTAAGGCCCTACAGAGGTTTCTGGGATTCGCCAATTTCTACCGGCGTTTCATTCGCAATTTCAGCCAACTAGCCGTGCCTCTGACCGCCTTGACCTCCCCCAGAAGGATGTTCATGTGGTCAGACGCAGCAGAGGCTGCGTTTACCAAACTGAAAGGCTGCTTCGTTTCAGCCCCCATCCTTATTACCCCTGATCCTTCACGTCAGTTCAATCCGCCGGCCCCGGTTCCCAACCCCCGCGCGACTCGTAGACAGGGAACCCACTTATTCGGTCAATCGTATTCTGGACTCAAGACGGAGGGGACGTGGATTTCAGTACTTGGTGGACTGGGAAGGTTATGGTCCGGAGGAGAAAAGTTGGGTACCGACTAGAGACATCCTGGACCACACCCTTATCAATGATTACAATCGACAGGTAAGGGAGCCTGGGAGCGCCAGGAGGCGTTCCTAGGAGGGGGGGTACTGTCACGGTTCATAAATCCTAGGCTTCCTTCTCGTCTCGAACTCGTTGTTTATGTGTATGTGTGAGAGTGTGTGGGCGTGCCGACTCATCAGCGCTGATCACTATCCAGCTGCAGCTCATCACACCACCTTTAAATACTCACCATGTTCTCATCTCCTATGTCAGATCGTTGTTTGTGAATCCCTGTTGTGTTTTGATCCCGTCTTCGTTCCAGTCTATGCCGTCTCCGTTCCTGTTCGTGTTCTGTGGATGTTACTCTGCATTCATCATGTCACATCAGCACTTCTCTTCATGGACTCATCTGACCATCGAAGTCCCTGCGCTACTACCCTGTATCTATTTGGACTGTACTTATCATCATTTTGATCGTACAATAAAACTGAGTTTTACTTGCAGACTGTTTCCGCGCATCTGTCATGACAGGGTGCTTTTGTAATAAACGGAAGATTTGAGATGGGTCGAAAATTATTAAAATTACTAGCATCAAGAGAAGGTTTCTTAAGAAGAGGAGTCACAGTAGCCTCTTTGAGGCTATCAGGTATAGTCTCCAAAACTAGACATTTATTCAGAAACGACTAGGGCCAACCGAGTCGAAAATTTGTTTTAAAATATGTGGAGGGTGAACATCATGAGAGCAAAAAGATTGTTTCAAATGGTCAAATTTCTTTGAGAGACTGGAGAGAAACTGGATCAAAATCACTCCATATGGCTGAAGAGCAGCAAAATTCAGGTGAAACATTAGCAAGTGGGGTTTCACTTTATTTTGATGGTCCCTTTAACACATTCTATTGACTATAAGTAATGTTGCACCTACATTTCTACTAACTAGTAGTGTATTAGTTGACTGGTAGGGTTAGGGTTAGATTAAGTTGACACTTTCTTGCAAAGTTACTTAAAGTCAGCAGAATATACGTTGGGAGACCAACACAATAAGGAGTTAGTAGATATGAAGTAGATAGTCTGCTACTACTAATACTCTTATGAGAGTTTGTTGACATGTAATTGCAACATTACTTAGTGTCAACAGAATGTTCAAAAGGGACCATCAAAATAAAGTGTTACTGTAAGTGGTTGCAACTGAGATCTCAGAGTAATAATCTTATCACAGAAAAACCTTGAGAAACATTCACATAATGACACTGAGGGAATTGAAATCACATTTACAGGAGGATTTAACAGAATTTATAACAGAAAATAAGGCTTTAGAGCTATGATGATTCTTTGCAATTAAATTAGAAAAATACTTAGACTTAGCAGATTTCACTGCTTTCTGAAAAGTAGCAAAACAGTCTTTAAGCATTTCATATGAAATTTGCAATTTGTCCTTTTTCCATTTTCGTTCAGCTCTACTACAAGCTTGCCTCAGAGAGCGGATGTTATCATTGAGCCATGGTTCAGTTTTAGGTTTAGACTTCTTAGGTTTAAGAGGAGCAATGGTATTCAAAACCTCTGAACAGGCAGTATTAAACAGATTAAGATGCTGTTCAGCATCCAAGTCAGGCAAAAGTGACTCCAGGGACATAGACAAGCACACCTTGTTAAAGGTGTTTGAGAAGTCATCACAAAAGTGGGAAGAAAAGGAACGAGTCAGTTGTACAGTAGGAGTAATGCTTGAACTTAACTGAGAGAAAGGCAACGTAAATAATACAGGCATATGATCTGAGAGCAAAGTATCAAAAACCTGAGCATCAGAAATAGAAAAAGTATGAGAAAAAAACAAGTCCAAAGTATGTCCGTGTGTATGTGTAGGATCTTTCACCCACTGAACCATATTGAATGAATCAATGAGACTTAGAAACTCCATTTCCAGAGGTTTAGACTGACAGCACACATGTATATTAAATTCACCTAGCAGAAGAATATCTGTATACTTTGTTATGCAACCACCCATAAAAGCAGTAAATTCATTTATAAAGCCTTTAACTGATAGCCGATACACCAGCGCTAATAAAACAGGATCATTCCATTCCAGTCGCAACAACTGTACTTCAAAGCTACTGTAAACAACAGATGGAACAGGACGACAGTGGATACTAAAACTGTTTTTTTTTTTAATTACCGCTAAACCGCCCCTGTGGCCTGAAGAGCGGGGCAAATTAAAAAATGCGCAGCTTGCTGGAACCAAGTCACACTGTAAAAAGTGATGTTGACTTAACTTAAAAAAAAACTTAAAGTTTTTAAGGCAACGGGTTTTCTCAATTTTTTTAAGTTAAGTCAACTTATCACTTTTTACAGTGCAGAGAAAGGACTCAGATCACCAACCTTAATCCAAGTTTCTGTAATGAACATAAAATCCAAGGCATGAGTAGTGAAAAAGTTATTTAATAAAAACATCTTATTGACTAGCGACCGAGCATTAATCAGAGCCATCCTGGAAGTCGGTGGAGAAATTATGGGAAAAGAGGCTCTGTTCATCTACTGTTAGATGAAATTTACGCCCCTGTTTGCACAATATTTTGTTATGGCTTCAATCCTCTTTGAAAAATGACGGACATTTAATTCACTAAATGAAGTGCTGCTGGGGAGTTGTGGTACATCACGTCAAGTCAAGTCAAGTCAGCTTAGTTTATATAATGCTTTATACAATACAGATTGTAGTTTCTGTGCGATCAGTCAAGCGTCCCCCAAATAAACAAGCCATCACGTCACTATGTATTTAAGAGAACTTGCAGAGAGGAAGATGTCTTCATGAACTTCTGCTTTTCTTTGACTGCACTTCTCTGAGGTGAGGCTTTTCTCTTGCAAACAAACCGCTTTTAAAATATGAATCATTAGAAAAATGTTCTAAACATAAAGTTCATGACAAGCTGAGGGTATACAATTCATTGCTTGCTTTTTTAGCCTCAAGTATATTTAATTTTTTTTAAATCTTTTAATTTTTAACTTTTTTTTTTTGTGAGATCTCCAGCGATGTCTGTGCTCCAGATCACACCCTTCATTATCATCTGCTCTGTGTTTCTACACACTCAGTCAAGTTGGTCCATTTTACCCTCATATAATTTTAAATGAAAATATAATCTATTAGCAATCTATTAGTACACTTTTGTTGAAAAATGAATTAAATTTCTAGGTTACACAAAATAAAGAATGTTACACAGGTTGTATGGAGTGAACTTTCCTTTTTAAGAGCTTTACTTTTCTAAGGTTTAAGCCATAATTGTGTTTTTTTATCTTCCAGCTGTTAATATCTACTCTGCTGTGATGCCTCAGACAGTAACAGCTCTGACAGGCTCTTGTGTGCAGATTCCTTGCACATTCAACATCTCTAATTTTGAGGACAAACGTAACAGAACAAAATCTATTCATGGTATCTGGCTAAAACACACATCACAGTATGCTAACGAAGACAGTTTTATAGCTTTTAACAGCAGTGAAAACATCATTAGAGGATTCAGTGACATACAGATGACTGGAGATCTCAATAAGAGGAACTGCACAACTGTCTTCTATAACATCATGAAGAATCATTCAGACCTCTATTACTTCAGACTGGAAATGGAGCCAGATGTGTTCAGAACAACATTTAACACCAGGACAGATGATTCAAGCAAGACTGTGAGGATCATTGTCACAGGTAAATGTCATCTTTAACACACAGGTTTTCTTCACCAAGTCACTTTGGATGGAACATCTTACAAATAAACACAGATAATTGTAAATATTATGTATTAAATATAATGCCGCTTCGTGTCGTGGCCACATCACCACCTTGGGTGTGCATTATTTTCTAAGAATTCAACAGCCGTCATCAAGTATTCCTTACATAATACTTCAGTCTCACATCACTAAGAATTGTTTACTTAATGATGAACCACAATCTTTTATTTATTCTGTAGATTCACCACAACCTCCTGAACTGAATCCCAGTAAACTACAGTCTGTGAAGGAGGGAACTACAGTCAATCTGAGCTGCTCTGCTGAAGCCCCCTGCCCCAAACAACCTCCTACAATATCCTGGTCTAACATCCCTGAATCTGCCCACATTACAACACAGTTACAGGAGAAACCTGATGAAACCCAGTCAGTGTTTTCATACGTGACCTTCAAAGCTTCATACAAAGATCACAGGAAGAACATCACCTGCACTGCTACATATCCAAGAAATACACCTGATAACTCAACTGTGGAGAGCACCGTGAAGCTACGAGTCCTGTGTAAGAGATGTGGAGTAGTTTTGTGTTTCTCGTAATTCTTGATGTGGTTAAATGAATAAGTCATTTAGGATCAGGTATCAGTTTACTATACTTGTGTTTCTTTTAAAGTTCCTCCAAAAGAAACTCACATCATCATTACTCCATCTGTTGGCACTAATGTGACTTTGACCTGCAAAAGCAAATCCAATCCATCAAATGACTTGAACTACACCTGGTACAAACGTGGAGAGGAGACGCCTATAGCTTGGGGAAAGAAGATTCATTTAACTCATGATCAAATAGCATCATACTTCTGCATTGTACAAAATAAATATGGAAAACAGTCATCAGAAGAGGTCCGGCTCACAGATGAATGTGAGTTTACACAGTTTAAATGTAAAGAACAATTAGTAATTTAGTAATTTAGTAATTTATGGATCTAGAGCAATGAAGATTATTTGAAAGTCAACATTCTGGCCTGTTTATGAGTTTTTCATTTGACACAGGACAAGATGGATCATATATGCATATGATTTCTGGTTGTGTGGGAGGAATTGTGGCAGTGCTCACACTCTCTGCTATTGGTTTTTGCACCAGGTAAATTTAGTTGTATTTACTCATAACATATCTTAGAACAGTTGTAATTTTGAAACAGGATATTTTAAGATGTACTCAACATTGTGCTTGTGTTAGTTTAAGCATCAGCCACAGTTAAAACATGTGAAACTGAGTTGTTAGTGTTTGACCTCACAGTGATTTACAAACTATTACAAAGCCCTTCAGTCATGCACATGTGGTTAAACAAGTCATTCTTAGTTGAATTCTTTGTTTCCTCACTCTGTGCAAAAAGAATTGTTTCCATTTATGAGAATATAATGCATTCACTTATGTTGCAAAATAATTTTTATCTTTTTTTTTCAAGTGTAAAATTATTTTAATGTTAATCTTGAGTCAAATAATTGCATGATGGTATTTGTAACCATCTAAGATATGATATTTTTCATAACATGTTTTTTTTCTGCTTTTCAGAAATAAGACGTGTTCTTTTCAATTTTATTAGCAATCAAACATTTTTGCAACATTTCTGTCATCATTACCCATTTAAACTTTTGTGAAGTTTGTAAAGTTAGTTTGAATATAATTATGTGGCATTTATAGGCTGCTGATAAAACAAAAGTGTGCCTAAAACAGTCTTATTAGGACAAAAACCTTCAACAAACCCAGTGACAATGGGAAGGATCCTTCGGCTTGGGTATGTTTATGATTGTTTAATTTTGTCCAACTATCTTGGAATTCAGAAATGCTCCTATAAGCTTTTAGATTATTTGTATCAAAATGTTAACATCATCAATTTTACACACTCTGTTGTTGATATAAAATATTTCATTTATTCTGCTTATTGTTTAAAAGATGATTGAAATCAGTTTTCTTTGTGCACAGGTTAATAACACTGACGTTGATTATGTCAGCATTGCCAGAGACATGATCAATGAACAGATGATTTCTGATGATGAAACACTCATCGTGTATTACGAAGAGACTGACATCTCAAACTAGCAGAACTACTGCATCACAGAAACAATCTTCAAACATGACGAATACACAGAAATACAGTATACTCAGCTGTGTTAGTATGTTAGAGACTGACATCTCAAAGCTGCAGAACTTCTGCATCACAAAGTGACACAGATGAGCTGTTCTTCAATGCCTTTCCTTGTGAGAACTAATGCTGAAAAATGCATGTTTATTTTAAACATTAATATTGTGTTATAATTTATGTCTATTATCTGTCATTATCTTTGGAATGGCTTATTTCCTCCGAGGAAACTGTGACTGATTAACTGATTAACACTGTATATGATCTAGATAGAGACCTTCTGTTGACTTCTGTTGACCTAAACTTTACACCACCTGACATGTTATATAAAAAAATACAAATGAAAGTCACAGTAAAGTATTTTCTCAGAATAAAGTTTTAAATTCAGAAATTGAATACAGAAAAACTTGGCATTTCTTGCTCTAATGAGTCAGTCAGTGGTATATCACATCACTAAAGTCATGTTTAAAGAGACTAAAGGACGATACGTTTAAAATGCTTATAAGCTGTAGTTCCTTTTTTAATGCAAGATTATAAATAGGCTAGACTTTGACAAGCACTCTGGTAGCATACCGTTTAAAAAAAAAACTGTTAATTTGTGGGTTGTACTGTCACTGACTTTTGTATCAGCTACAATGAGCACAAAGACAACAAAAGCTCCTCTGCAGTCAATAGATGTGCTCTTAATTGGTTAGTATTACAAACAAGCAGTTTCAGAATGTTTCAGTTGGCATAGATAATATACAGGTGCATCTCAATAAATTAGAATATCACGAAAAAGTTCATTTATTTCAGTAATTCAACTCAAATTGTGAAACTCGTGTATTAAATAAATTCAATGCACACAGACTGAAGTAGTTTAAGTCTTTGGTTCTTGTAATTGTGATGATTTAGGCTCACATTTAATAAAAACCCACCAATTCACTATCTCAACAAATTAGAATACTTTATAAGACCAATAAAAAAAAAAAAACATTTTTAGTGAATTGTTGGCCTTCTGAAAAGTATGTTCATTTACTGTATATGTACTCAATACTTGGTAGGGGCTCCTTTTGCTTTAATTACTGCCTCAATTTGGCGTGGCATGGAGGTGATCAGTTTGTGGCACTGCTGAGGTGGTATGGAAGCCCAGATTTCTTTGATAGTGGCCTTCAGCTCATCTGCATTGTTGGGTCTGGTGTCTCATCTTCCTCTTGACAATACCCCATAGATTCTCTATGGGGTTCAGGTCAGGCGAGTTTTCTGGCCAATCAAGCACAGTACCACCATGGTCATTTAACCAACTTTTGGTACCTTTGGCAGTGTGGGCAGGTGCCAAGTCCTGCTGGAAAATGAAATCAGCATCTCCATAAAGCTTGTCAGTAGAAGGAAGCATGAAGTGCTCTAAAATCTCCTTGTAGATGACTGCGTTGACTGTGGACTTAAGAAAACACAGTGGACCAACACCAGCAGATGACATGGCAGCCCAAATCATCACTGACTGTGGAAACTACACACAGGACTTCAAGCAGCTTGGATTCTCCAGACTCTGGGACCTTGATTTCCAAATGAAATGCAAAATTTACTTTCATCTGAAAAGAGGACTTTGGACCACTGAGCAACAGTCCAGTTCTTTTTCTCCACAGCCCAGGTAAGACGCTTCTGACATTGTCTCTGGTTCAGAAGTGGCTTGGTAGCCCTTTTCCTGAAGACGTCTGAGTGTGGTGACTCTTGATGCACTGACTTCAGCTTCAGTTCTCTCCTTGTGAAGCTCTCCCAAGTGTTTGAATCAGCTTTGCTTGACTGTATTCTCAAGCTTGCGGTCATCCCTGTTGCATGTGCACCTTTTCCTACCCACATTCTTCCTTCCAGTCAACTTTGCATTTAATAAGCTTTGATACAGCACTCTGTAAACAGCCACACTTTTCATTAATGACCCTCTTGTGACTTACCCTCTTTGTGGAGGGTGTCAATGTTCGTCTTCTGGATCATTGCCAAGTCAGCAGTCTTCTCCATTATTGTGGTTTCAAAGAACAAGAGATACCCAGAATTTATACTGTAGGGATGCTCATTAATTGAAACTAAAATGTAAATATTCTAATATTTTGAGATACTGATTTTTGACTTTAATGAGCTGTAAGCTCTAATCATCAAAATTAAAACAAAAAGACTTTTGAAATGTTTTACTTTACATGCAATGAATCTAAAATATATGAAAGTTTAACTTTTTGAAATAACGTGCAAGAAAAAATGAACTTTTTCATGACATTCTAATTTATTGAGATGCACCTGTAGATAATACAATGATATGTAATGAATGTGTTACGTGTTTTCCTCTCTAGTTTCCTGTTTGCCCTTATTTGGTTTTGTTCTGGTTCTTGTTAGTTAATCAGCGTTTATTATCCCCACCTGTTTTGTACTAATCATCTCGTTTACTCCTTTGTTTCCTATTCAATATAAGCTTTCAGTTTCATTGACGTTTTGGCCGATCTTAGTTATGTTTAGGTGTGTATTGTCTGTTCCCCTGAGTATTCTATTAAATGTTATCTCTTACAAAATCTCCAGTTGTCTCCAGTGCCTTCCTGCCTGACACACTGTGACAGAATGAGTGTGCGAATGCACTTTAATTCAGCTCAGCTGAATGAGTATCAGCGTGATTTTGATGTCACACTTATATTCTACAATCCATTTTAATTGTCAAGTGAAAGAACTTAGAAGAATTGTAAATTCTTCAATTTATTTGTTGTGCGTTGTCTTTCCTTTCTTCTTTATTCTTCAAACATGGGTGTTTAATCACAGAATGAGATTCATATCTCGTCCTGTAGTGCTGCTGGGAGGTAGTCATGGTATTTCACGTCAGTAAGATCTCATAGAGAGGAAGACATCTTCATGAACTTCTGCTTTTCTGAGGTCTGAGGTAAGGCTTTTCTCTTGCAAACTGACCGATTTTAAAATATTAATCATTAGAAAAATGTTGTACAGAAAGTTCATAACAATGCTTATTCATTTTATAAAGATATTAATCGAGGATGGGAGAATCTGCAGTTTGCATTGACTATTAACTCTTAAACCTAAAGCTGTAATTTCTTTAGTATTAACGCATAAGCATAAGGCGCAGTTCATGGATTACAGTTGTGAACAGAGTAAAAACTATTTGTTGTATGTTTTTTGGCAGAAATATACAGCGGGTAAAATAAGTATTGAACACGTCACCATTTGTCTCAGTAAATATGTTTCTAAAGGTGCTGCTGACATGAAATTTTTCACCAGATGTCAGTAACAACCCAAGTAATCCATATATACAAAGAAAACAAAACAAATAAGTTCAGAAATTAAGTTATTTAAGAAATTAAGTGTAATTAAGTGTAATTAAATGGAATTACCCAGGGAAAAAGTATTGAACTCGTTTACTGAAATGTATTTTATATTTTGTACAAAAGTCTTTGTTGGTAATGACAGCTTCAAGACGCCTCCTGTAACTAGAAACTAGTCACATGCATTGCTCAGGTGATTTTGGCCCATTCTTCCACACAAACGGTCTTCAAATCTTGAAGGTTCCATGGGCCTCTTCTATGAACTCCGATCTTTAGTTCTTTCCATAGATTTTCTATTGGATTCAAGTCAGGTGATTGGCTGGCCATTCTAGCAGCTTTACTTTCTTTCTCTGAAACCAATTGAGAGTTTCCTTGGCTGTGTGTTTGGGATCACTGTCTTGCTGAATTGTCCTCCCTCATTTCATCTTCATCATCCAGGTAGATGGCAGCAGATTTTTTATCAAGAATGTCTTGGTACATTTTTCCATTCATCCTTCCTTCAATTATAAGAATTTTGCCAGTGCTACACCATGATGTTTTGGGGTGATGTGCAGTGCCATTTGACCTCCACACATGGTGTGTATTATGGCATCCAAAAAGTACAATTTTTGTCTCATCTGACCAGACTATATTCTCCCAGTATTTCACAGGCATGTTGTGCAGCAAACTTTAAATGAGCTTCACCATGCTTTTTCTTCAACAATAGAGCCTTGCATGGTGAGCGTGCATACAGGACACAGTGGTGGAGTGCATTATTTAAGGTTTTCTTTGAAACAATTATACATGCTAATTCCAGGTCTTTCTGAAGCTCCCCACAAGCGATCTTTGGCTCAAGGACAACTCTTCTGATAATTCTTTTTACTCCTCTGTCAGAAATCGTGCGAGGAGCACCTGGTTGTGGCCGGTTTATGGTGAAATGATGTTCTTTCCACTTCCAGATTATGGCCCCAGCAGTGCTCACTGGAACATTCAGAAGTATAGAAATCCTTCTGTAACCAATGCCATCAGTATGTTTTGAAACAATAAGGTTGCGAAGGTCTTGAGAGAGCTCTTTGCTTTTACCCATCATGAAATGTTTCTTGTGTGACACGTTGGTAATGAGACACCTTTTTATAGGTCATCAATTGGGACTGAACCAGCTAATATTCATTTTCACTGACAAGGGGCAGGATTGCTTTCTAATTACTGATAGATTTGAGTTTGTGTCTTGGCTTTCCATACCTTTTTGCACCTCCCTTTCTTCATGTGTTCAATACTTTTTCCCTGTGTCATTCCACTTTATTACACAGTTCTTTTTGGTGAACTAGCTGCAGTTCATCAAATCGGGCTGAAAGAATCAGATTTCCCCATTTCCCTGAGGCTATGAATTGCAGGTAATAATGTTTTAAAATAATGTTCAGTTTCTTGCACAAACCAACTGTTTCGCTTCATAAGACCACAGTATATTGCCAGGAACCACAGATATTATCACTCTTAAAAACAAAGGTGCTTCAAAAGGTGCTTCACAGCGATGCCATAGAAGAACCATTTTCGGTTCGACAAAGAACCATTCAGTGAAAGGTTCTTTAAAGAACCATTTCTTTCTTACCTTTTTATAATCTGAAGAACCTACTTTCACCACAAAGAACCTTTTGTGAAACAGAAAGGTTCTTCAGATGTTAAAGGTTCTTTATGGAACCATTTAAATGAAAAGGTTCTTCTATGGCATTGTGAAGCACCTTTATTTTTAAAGGGGTGGTTTACTGCTTTTTTTCTTTGCTTGATTGTGTTTATGGGGTGCAATATAACATGTCTTTGTGTTTCGTTTGTTAAAAAACGCCTTATTTTTCATATTTTTCACCTTTATTGTAAGCCGCTTTCTCCTCTGTCGTTTGAACGACCGGTTGACTTCCTGATTCTATGAAACCACTCCCTCAGAAACAGGCGATGGGCTCAGATTGGTTAGTTGGGCCGGTGTGTTGTGATTGGCTAAACTGCGTACTGCGCGTTGTCTGGAAACTTCACGGCCATTACCTTCACAAGCGACAGTTGCATGAGCTCCGGTCAAATGTAAATAATGGTGTCAATATTGCCGTATCAGTTTGAGCCAGAATCAGACCCAGAAAGCGGTAATGAAGAGAGTCAAGCAGAACTTCCGCAAGCACAGCTCTTAAAAAACGTTTCTGAATTGAAGTTTGCTGTTGTGATTACATATAATTTTTTGAAGTTTGTACATGTTTGTCTTATACACACAAAATAGCATCGAACTAACTGGCTACTAACCAAACAGCGTTGGCTTGTGTTTACGTTCTTGATCAAATCGAAAAATTACGTCATAAAGTATGTACATGGAAAATACATTTACAAAATTAGTACATAATTACAAATTCGGGTCCAAAATGTTTGTACGTGTTTGTCATAGACACACGAAATAGCTTTTAACTAAATGGCTACTAAAGCCAGCGTTGGCATTTGTTTACGACCTTGATAAAACTAAAATTTTACGTCTGAAATTATACATGCAAATACATTTAAAATTATGAAATCTTACTTACAGGTTGTGGCCCAACAACTGCTGCCTCTGGTTTTAAAGTTGGAACTGCTCCATGTTTTAGTAATAGTTTCTGTGTGAATCCGGCATTGAACTCGTGTAGATTCTGGAAGCTGTCTTCCGTAAAATGCGCAGCACAGAGAGCTAAATTAGGATTGTAATTGTCAGGAACATAATCAAACATAAATTTTAACCGTTGTTAACGAACTACAGCGTCCGTAGGAAGCCCGAACACAGAAGACCTGACAGCTGGGTGAAAATAACACCGTTTCGACGGCATGACTACAACTCTCCACTATAACTCTTCCTCTTCGACAAAGCCGCAGAACATGGCCTTGCCCCCTTTTTTGCATGTTCCGGAGGGAGGGGTTGATGGGTTTATTTCGTATGCAACCCGGGAAGTAGTTTGTTGTAGTCCCATAGGAGTCGTTTTTGTAGGCATTAAACTTCCTGATTTTTAAAAGACGATATCTCCGCTTACGTTGAACTTTCAGCGCAGCAACTTTGCAGATACTGTTCATGCACCAACAGCAACATTACACACTATTTAAAATGAAAAAAGTGAAAATCGCAGTAAACCACCCCTTTAAGAGTTTAGGGCCTATTAATTTTGTGCTCCTTGATATGCTTTTTTATTTTTAAAAATGGGCAACTGCTGACTTGCATTTTATGAATCACCATGAACCACAGTTTCAGCTAAAAGTCTTCTTTATTGTTCTGCTGAAGAAAAAATGACACCTACATACATCTTGGATGGCCTGAAGATGAGTAAATTAACAGCAAATTTAAATTTTTGGGTGAAAGAGCAAAAATATCTAAATAAATAAAATAATAAATAAATGCATACAAATTTAAATATTACATACAATTATTTATTCTGTAGATTCAACACAACTTCCTGAACTGAAACCCACTGAGCTGAAAAAAGGAAGGATGGAAGGTACTACAGTCAATCTGAGCTGCTCTGCTGAAGCCCCCTGCCCCAAACAACCTCCTACAATATCCTGGTCTAACATCCCTGAATCTGCCCACATTACAACACCGTTACAGGAGAAACCTGATGAAACCCAGTCAGTGTTTTCATACATGACCTTCAAAGCTTCATACAAAGATCACAGGAAGAACATCACCTGCACTGCTACATATCCAAGAAATACACCTGATGCCTCAACTGTGGAGAGCACCGTGATGCTACGAGTCCTGTGTAAGAGATGTGACTGCTTATTTCATTTAACAGAACCCTGTGCTTGTTTAAATGCACATAAAAGTGCAGCTTAAACATAGAATCTGATGCTCAGCTACCCAGAAATGTCTAATGCAAAGATTTCACTTTTATCCCATGTCTGTGCTTGTGTTTTTGTCGAAGTTTCTCCAAAAGAAACTCACATCACCATCGATCCATCTGATTCAGTCTCTGCTGGTACAAATGTGACTTTGACCTGCAGAAGTAAAGCCAGTCCATCAAATAACTTGAACTACACCTGGTACAAACGTGGACAGGAGATGCCAATAGCTCAGGAAAAGAAGATTAATTTTATTTTAAATTACAATAATACAGGATTGTACTTCTGCAGAGCACAGAATAAACATGGCAATCATCAGCAGAGATTCAGCTCACAGCTGAAGGTGAGTTTACAGAGTTCAAATGTAAAAAAAAATAAAAATAAAAAAAACCCTGATTTGCAGATCTAAAGCAATGAAGATCATTTGAAATACAACATTATGGTCCAATTACAATCATTACACACGACAACAGTTTTCAGAGTCAAGATTTTCTCTGTCATACAAAATAAACCTACCATGCACTGGGTGTCATCAGTATAGAATCTAGCAATGTTGGTGATGATTCTGGGCTTGATGACGATATTGTGAGGAAGGATCACACAAGTGTTTGGAGTTAGCATTGTGCTTCTATTTTTGGAAAACCGTGGTTGCTATAAAATAATTCAACGTCATTGTCAGACTGTGTCTCCGCGTCCTGTGTTTTTCCCCTCCTCTTGTGACCATATTTGGTGTTCCCGTCCTAGTTTTGTGTTTATGAGTTCATTAGTCCCCAGCCCTGTGTAATTAGTTTCCTAATCTCCTAGTGTTCTTAGGTCCTGTGTTCCCTGACCTCTGTGTTCTGTCTTGAATTGTCTTGGTGGTTGTATGTTCTTTGTTTCCGGAAGCTCATCATTAACGAGTGTGTTAGTTACTATATTCCTTGTCTCCTCGTTTCCCTGCTCCGACAACACACGTGACAGTCATAATGAGAATCGATAAAAAAAAATAAAAAAAAAACTCTCCAGTCTATCTGCCTCATCCTGAAAAACCTCTTATTTCTATTGCTTAGTTAGAGCTGACCCTTGACGCTTCTATATTGTGACCCTGGACCAGTCATAAGGGTCATTTTTTTGGGAAATTTAGATTCATACATTGAAAAAGCTTTCCATTGATGTATGGTTTGTTATAGGACAAAGTTGGCCGAGATACAACCATTTGAAAATCTGGAATCTGAGGGTGCAAAAAAAAAAAAAATCAAGATATTGAGAAAATCACCTTTAAAGTTGTCCAAATGAAGTTCTTAGCATAGGCTATTACTAATCAAAAATTACGTTTTAATATATTTATGGTTGGAAATTTACAAAATATCTTCATGCAATGATTTTTGGCATAAAAACACGATAATTTTGACCTATACAGTGTATTTTTGGCTATATTGTTACAAATATACCTGTGCGATTTAAGACTGGTTTTGTGGTCCAGGGTCACATATGTGAGCTTTCAACCAATGATGCACCGGAGCTCCGCAATGGACCGCCTCCCTCATTTCCATGTTGTGCACAGAAAAGTAAAAATAAATAAATAAATAGACCTCAAATAAATGTGAGAATAAATAAATATAAAAATAAATGCATATATATATATATATATATATTTAAAATAAATGAAAGTGTAAGTAAATAAAAGTAAAAAAAAAACACGTATTTCAAGCATGATGAATACACAAAATTAGGATCTTATGTGCTGTAGCCAATAGTAACACTGAAATTAATATTTGGAATTTTAACATCAATCATCAAAACAACATGCATAAACAGAAGCTTATTTAATTAGTAATTATGTTAGTACATGCTAATGAGCTGTTCTTCAATGCCTGACTTTTAATTAAATGCAATTCTGCATGTCTTCCTACAGGAGGCAGTCAGTGGTACATCACATCAAGTCAAGTCAAGTCATCTTTATTCATATAGTGCTTTTAACAATACAGATTGTGTCAAAGCACTTAACAGAATCAAATTGGAGGATAGAGTGTCAGTAATGCATAATGATAAGATTAAACACTCAATTTTCTCATTTTTCAGTTAAAGGCATTTCATTATTGAATTCAGAGATGTCATTGTCTAGCTCAGTTTAGTTTAAATAGTATCTGTGCAACCAAATCCATGATAATCGCTAGAAATGAAGTGTCCCCAACTGAACAAACCAGAGGCGACAACAGCAAGGAACCAAAACTTCACTAAACATCACTAAAACCATGTTTAAAAAAAGAGTAGCAGAAAAAAACGACACCTAGAAACACTTAAAGGCTCAAGTTCCTTTTTCACATATAGGCTAAGTACATGTTCACACAACCTTCTGACAGCATTCAGTTAATAGTGTCAATTTTTGGTTTGCATTGTTGCATCCTTGTGTTGCATACCAATGAGAACAAAGAGAACAAAGTCTCCTCTGCGGTCACTTATATGGTTAGTACTACAGATGAGCAGTAAAAAATGTGTCTATCTGTCTATATATTCCTCTATCTATCTATCCAGTGCAAAGGGTAAAAACGTGTTTTGATTAATTCATTTTAATATTGTGTTATTGAGTTTATTGACATTTTTCTGTCATTGCTTCCATTCTCTTTGAACAAATAACATGTGTTAGAATGAATGAAGGCAGATTTGTATCTCTTCCTGTGGTACTGCCAGTGGTACATCAAGTGTTAAAAAAAAGTCTTGCAGAGAGGAAGATGTTTTTATGCTGCATTTCTTTGACTGCACTGCTCTGTGGTGAGGCTTGTCTCTTTGACCACAAATTGACCTTTTTTTAGAATAGAAATCATTAGAAAATTTTGTAAACAAGTTTTTTTTTTTTTTTTCAGAAATGTATATTTAGTTTGTCTCTTGTGTTTGTTTCAGTGATTCAGTGATGTCTGTGCTTCAGATCACGTCCTTCATCATCAGCTGTATGTTTCTTCACACTCACTCAGGTTGGTCCATATTACTTTTGGTTTATTTTCAATGTAAAATATCATTTACCAGAAGAACCACTAATGATATAACAACACAAGTGGCAAAATATTCTACAGCCATGTGATTGGCAAAGGACAGGAAAATGTATTGAAAGTCTGTTCCCCAAAGCTAACGTTTGCTGATGTGTCTTTCAAAAGACTTTAAATACAAAAAACAGGTAATATATGATTGTAATATATAACTGGTAAACAGGTAATATATACTTAATTAACAGAACAGATATTGAAAGTACAGATTCTTGTTTCATGATATGGAAACTTCTTCTCAATGCAACGTGAAATAAATAAAAAGATTTTGTCAGACAGACATACAGAGGTTTGGTAAAGGGGGAAAACAAAATAAAACACAATGGCTCAGGTCAAAAACATCTATCTAGTGCATATAACAGCAATTAAAATGCAGCACAATGGAACACAAAAAACAGTCCTTAAAGGCATACTCCATCCTTATATAATGGAAATGTACAGGGTGTCCAAAGCTGGTGCTTCAAAAACTTCACAATTTGAACATGATGGTAACCTACACTTTGTTATTGTGCTCACTTGGTGTGATTTTTGAAGTGGTCGCATACTTTTGCATTATATGGGCTAAACCTCTTTATTTGTGTTTCTATATATGAAGAAAGTAAGTCATACATACTGGGATGGCATGAGGGTGAGTGAATGATACGAGCATTGTAGGGTTTTTTAATAATTACATATTGCTATTTAATTATTTGCAGTTAATCAGGTTATTAAATCATTAATTATTTAGATTTTGAAAATAATTTATCGGCAGCCCTAATTGTTACTCAGTATATAGGGCTTAACTGTAATACCACATATACTGTACGCTCCTTGATAAGAACATCACTAAACATGATTTACAATTAATTTAAAAATACAATCTTCATGTAAACACTTTTTGGAGATTTGTAACATTTTATAAAAGCAAAGCAATCATGGCCACCATAATATTAATTGGTAACACTTAATAATAAGTATACACTAATAAAGTACTTACAAATCAGTAACAAACTATTAGTTTATAGTTAATTCTTACTTCATAAACTGTAGTTAATACAGTAATAATATGTGACCCTGGACCACAAAACCAGTCTTAAGTGTCAATTTTACGAAATTTAGTAATCTGAGAGTGCAAAAAAATCAAAATATGGAGAAAATTGCCTTTAAAGTTGTCCAAATGAAGCTCTTAGCAATGCATATTAATAATCAAAGATGAAGTTTTGATATATTTATGGTAAGACATTTACAAAATATCTTCATGGAACATGATCTTTACTTAATATCCTAATGATTTTTGGCATGAAAGAAAAACTGATAATTTTGACTCATACAATGTATTTTTGGCTATTGCTACAAATATACCCCAGCGACTTAAGACTGGTTTTGTGGTCCAGGGTCACATATATTAATATACAGTTTCTACAGTGTAAAAACCATTACGCATATGGATTCAGTATACTACAGCACTTGGTATACTACAGTATACTAGACAGTTAATGGAGACATCAAAATAGACAAAAGACTCAATAGACTCAAATTTGATGGTGAACATTTCAAGCTTGAAATAATAACTGAATCTGAAACATGTGCTTCATGCGTGAAAACAAACATCACTGATTCGGCATGCACACGTTTGAGCTTCTGTTTACCATATTTAATGTAAGATAAGAAAATAAAATGTATTGTAAAAAGTATTGTTTTGTTTTTTGTTTTTTTTCTGTAATCAAGTCTAAGTACAAGTAGTCATTTTAAACTGTACTTGAGTAAAATACAAATGATACTTAAGTACAGTAATCAAGTAAAAATACTCAAGTATTTTACACCCTTGGTCTGTGTGTGTATATATATATATATATATATATATATATATATATATATATATATATATATTTATTTATTTATTTATTTATTTATTTTATTATTATTTTTTTTTGTATGGACAAAAGCACCATAAAAAAAATATTTTGAATGTTTATGTTCTACATATTTTCATTTTAGTGTGAACTGTCCCTTTAAGATCTTTATCACTCTAAGCACTCTAAGTTCTAAGTCATTATTCACTAAAGTATTTTTATCTTGCAGCTGATGATAATATCTACTCTGCTGTGATGCCTCAGACAGTAACAGCTCTGACAGGCTCTTGTGTGCAGATTCCTTGCACATTCAACATCTCTAATTTTGAGGACAAACGTAACAGAACAAAATTTATTTATGGGATCTGGCTAAAAAAGGTATCACAGTATGCTGGCAAAGACAGTTTTATAGCTTTTAATAGCAGTGAAAACATCATTAAAGGATTCAGTGACATACAGATGACTGGAGATCTCAATAAGAGGAACTGCACAACTGTCTTCTATAACATCATGAAGAATCATTCAGACATCTATTACTTCAGACTGCAAATGGAGCCAGATGTGTTCAGAGCAACATTTAACACCAGGACAGATGTTTCAAGCAAGACTGTGAGGATCAATGTCACAGGTAAATGTCATCTAAACTGCCTTTTACATACAGGACAGGTTTCCATACTTTACGTCATTAAATGTAAGTAAATAAATAAATACATTTAAATTTAAATATTATTTACATAATACTATATAACTAACATTATTAAGTTTCTTTATGATTAACTATTTTTATTTATTTTTTATTTTATTATATTTTATTATTTCTTTCCTGTAGATTCACCACAACCTCCTGAACTGAATCCCAGTGAGCTACAGTCTGTGAAGGAGGGAACTACAGTCAATCTGAGCTGCTCTGCTGAAGCCCCCTGCCCCAAACAACCTCCTACAATATCCTGGTCTAACATCCCTGAATCTGCCCACATTACAACACAGTTACAGGAGAAACCTGATGAAACCCAGTCAGTGTTTTCATACATGACCTTCAAAGCTTCATACAAAGATCACAGGAAGAACATCACCTGCACTGCTACATATCCAAGAAATACACCTGATGTCTCAACTGTGAAGAGCACCGTGATGCTACGAGTCCAGTGTAAGAGATGTGACTGCTTATTTCATTTAACAGAACCCTGTGTGTGCTTAAATGCACAAATTGCAACCTAAACATAGAATTTTTAGCTAGCTTAGCTTATGTCTAATGCAAAGATTTTACTTTTATCCCATGCATGTGTTTGTGTTTTTGTCAAAGTTTCTCCAAAAGAAACTCACATCACCATCAATCCATCTGATTCAGTCTCTGCTGGTACAAATGTGACTTTGACCTGCAGAAGTAAAGCCAGTCCATCAAATAACTTGAACTACACCTGGTACAAACGTGGACAGGAGATGCCAATAGCTCAGGAAAAGAAGATTCATTTTATTTTAAATTACAATAATACAGGATTGTACTTCTGCAGAGCACAGAATAAACATGGCAATCAGTCATCAGCAGAGATTCAGCTCACAGCTGAAGGTGAGTTTACGCAGTTTAAATGTAAAAAAACAACAACAAAAAAAACTGATTTGCAGATCTAAAGCAATGAAGATCATTTGAAATACAATATTATGGTCCAATTACAGTCATTACACATGACGCAGGACAAGATGGATACTCTATGACTGTGATCGCTGGTTGTGTGGGAGGAATTGTGGCAGTGCTCATGCTCTCTGCTATTGGATTTTGTACAAGGTATTTAATTACATTTTGTTAAATTTAATTACATTTACATTTACTCGTTCATGTGATTTTGATATGGTTTTAAGATGTGCTCAGCATTTTGCAGGCGTTAGTTTAAGCATCATCCACAGTTAGAAAATAAGAGAGTTGCTAGTGTTTGACTTCATATCAACTATTATAAAGCACTTCAGTCATGCACAGTCAGTCAAATTGTAAGTTTAATTGTTTATTTCCACTAGCAGGACCAGGAAAAAGACACACAGAGGAGACAATGCTGGAGAAAAAGATTGCCTAAATCAGGTATGTGCACTATTCCTTAGTATTAAAGTTCATTAGGGTGATGGTTATTTAGTTTACAATTAAAAACTCTTAAATGTCATATACAGACTGTCTTTTGACACTTGAAACTATTGATGAAACTATTGACACTTATGCTAATGTTTTCACTAACCAACCAGAACAACAGGATCTCTGATGAGCAAAGTGTGCGTGACTGTGAAACTGAGTTCAGTTCTCAGATCGACCACATTACAGAGAACGGTTCAACAGAAGAAGACAACAATGAAAAAGGCTCAGATGTAGTATATGCACAGGTCTACATGTTACACAAAAAACCAAAAGCCATCAGTGTTCTGCCTGAGAGCATTTATGCTGAGGTGAAAGTCTAAGTGTTTTTTTTTTGTTGTTGTTTTTTCCTTTTTTGATGGTTCCTTTAGACATTCTGCTGACTATAAAAACCTCTGGAACAACATGTCAACTAACTCTCAGAGTAGGAGAGTATTAGTAGACTAGGGTTAATAGGTTAGGGTTAGTAGAATAAACTGATATGTAGTTGCAAAGTTACTTATAGTAGAGCGTTTGTTGGGTGACCAAAAATAAAGTGTTTGCAGACGGTCTACTAATGATCTAATGACTGGTAATTGACATGTAGTTGCAAATATAGTCAACAGAATGGGGGACTAATCCAGGAGTCTTGTAATTACCCTCGTTACCCCATGTATTTAAGTCCCAGTCTGTGCTGTCTGTCTTTGTTGGGTCTACAATGTTATGTACATGTGTCTTCAGCTGTTCCTAGTGTGAATTACTCTGTGTGCTGGATTATAATAAAGACTGTTCCTTTGATCCACGTCTCCGTCGTTCCCTCCGACACAGTGTGTGACAGAAGACCTGACCTACAAAAGAAATTTAAAACAGCATGTTTCCTCTCCATTTTTGTTTCCATGGTTTAAGTGTTTTTCCGAATTAATTGAATTTTCCACTCAAATTTAAATTTTTTAACTTGTGCAGAAGATGCGAATATTGCGCAGTCGCAGCAAATATGTCGTGCATTTCGTGTTGCCCGGCACGAATTTGCCTCTATTCACATCTTTGCATTGACTTTGTATGTAACCTACTTGTTTAGATAATTACATTCGCGTTTGGTGTGAACACACCATAAGGCTTGTGTTATTTTGTAATCACAGAGAAAATCTGACTCCTAAAAGCATTGTAAATCTAAGTTTATCAGAAACCAATTGCATCAAAGGTCTCTACTGTCCAAGCAGGCTCACAATGCTTTTTGGAAACGTGGCCCTGGATTGTTCTGTTTTTCATAGGAGCCGTTGGTTGGTTGGGAAACGTAACCCAAACAATTTCAGTTACTGCGTTTCAGAGTCAAGATTTTCTCTGTCATACAAAATAAACCTACCATGCACTGGGTGTCATCAGTATAGAATCTGGAAATGTTGGTGATGATTCTGGGCTTGATGACGATATTGTGAGAAAGGATCACACAAGTGTTTGGATTTAGCATTGTGCTTTTATTTTTGGAAAACCCTGGTCGCTATAAAATAATTCAACGTCATAATGAGAATCGATTAAAAAAATAAAAAAAACTCTCCAGTGTATCTGCCTCATCCCGAAAAACCTCTTATTTCTATCACTTAGTTAGAGCTGACCCTTGATGCTTCTATGTTGTGACCCTGGACCAGTCATAAGGGTCATTTTTTGGGAAATTTAGATTTATACATTGAAAAAGCTTTCCATTGATGTATGGTTTGTTATAGGACAAAGTTGGCCGAGATACAACCATTTGAAAATCTGGAATCTGAGGGTGCAAATAAAAAAATAAATAAAAAAATATTGAGAAAATCACCTATGAAGCTGTCCAAATGATGTTCTTAGCATAGGCTATTTTGACCCATACAGTGTATTTTTGGCTATATTGTTACAAATATACCTGTGCAACTTAAGACTGGTTTTGTGGTCCAGGGTCACATATGTGAGCTCTCAACCAATGATGCACCGGAGCTCCGCAATGGACCGCCTCCCTCATTTCCATGTTGTGCACAGAAAAGTAAAAATAAATAAATAAGTAAATAAATAAATAAATAAACGAATAAATAAATAGACCTCAAATAAATGTGAGAGTAAATAAATATATATATATATATATATATATATATATATATTAATAAATGAAAGTATAAGTATAAGTAAATAAAAGTAAAAAAAAAAAAAAAGAGAGAGAGAGATACATACATTTCAAGCATGATGAATACACAAAATTAGGATCTTATGTGCTGTAGCCAATAGTAACACTGAAATTAATATTTGGAATTTTAACATCAATCATCAAAACAACATGCATAAACAGAAGCTTATTTAATTAGTAATTATGTTAGTACATGCTAATGAGCTGTTCTTCAATGCCTGACTTTTAATTAAATGCAATTCTGCATGTCTTCCTACAGGAGGCAGTCAGTGGTACATCACATCAAGTCAAGTCAAGTCATCTTTATTCATATAGTGCTTTTAACAATACAGATTGTGTCAAAGCACTTAACAGAATCAAATTGGAGGATAGAGTGTCAGTAATGCATAATGATAAGATTAAACACTCAATTTTCTCATTTTTCAGTTAAAGGCATTTCATTATTGAATTCAGAGATGTCATTGTTTAGCTCAGTTTAGTTTAAATAGTATCTGTGCAACCAAATCCATGATAATCGCTAGAAATGAAGTGTCCCCAACTGAACAAACCAGAGGCGACAACAGCAAGGAACCAAAACTTCACTAAAAAAAGAGTAGCAGAAAAAAAACGACACCTAGAAACACTTATAGGCTCAAGTTCCTTTTTTACATATAAATACATGTTCACACGACATTCTGAAAGCATTCAGTTAATAGTGTCAACAAAGAGAACAAAGTCTCTTCTGCGGTCACTTATATGGTTAGTACTACAGATGAGCAGTAAAAAATGTTGCAGTTAGTATCTATCTATCTATCTATCTATCTATCTATCTATCTATCTATCTATCTATCTATCTATCTATCTATCTATCTATCTATCTATCTATCTATCTATCTATCTATCTATCATCTATCTATCTTATCACAGTATGCTAACGAAGACAGTTTTATAGCTTTTAACAGCAGTGAAAACATCATTAGAGGATTCAGTGACATACAGATGACTGGAGATCTCAATAAGAGGAACTGCACAACTGTCTTCTATAACATCATGAAGAATCATTCAGACATCTATTACTTCAGACTGCAAATGGAGCCAGATGTGTTCAGAACAACATTTAACACCAGGACAGATGTTTTAAGAAAGACTGTGAGGATCAATGTCACAGGTAAATGTCATCTAAACTGCCTTTTACATACAGGACAGGTTTCCATACTTTATGTCATTAAATGTAAGTAAATAAATAAATACATTTAAATTTAAATATTATTTACATAATACTATATAACTAACATTATTAAGTTTCTTTATGATGGACTATTTTTTTTAATTTTTTTTAATTATATTTTATTATTTCTTTTCTGTAGATTCACCACAACCTCCTGAACTGAATCCCAGTGAGCTACAGTCTGTGAAGGAGGGAACTACAGTCAATCTGAGCTGCTCTGCTGAAGCCCCCTGCCCCAAACAACCTCCTACAATATCCTGGTCTAACATCCCTGAATCTGCCCACATTACAACACAGTTACAGGAGAAACCTGATAAAACCCAGTCAGTGTTTTCATACATGACCTTCAAAGCTTCATACAAAGATCACAGGAAGAACATCACCTGCACTGCTACATATCCAAGAAATACATCTGATGCCTCAACTGTGAAGAGCACCGTGATGCTACGAGTCCAGTGTAAGAGATGTGACTGCTTATTTCATTTAACAGAACCCTGTGTGTGCTTAAATGCACAAATTGCAACCTAAACATATATAATCTGATGTTTTGCTACCCAGAAATGTATAATGCACAGGTGTTTGTGTTTCTGTCATAGTGCATCCAAAAGAAACTCACATCACCAGTCCATCTACATCGGTCTCTTTTGGCACTAATGGGACTTCTACAGCACTGAATAAATCTAGCAGTCATTCAACAGCAGAGATCCAGCTCACAGCTGAAAGTGAGTTACACAGTTTAAAAGTAAAGAACAAGATCATTTACAGCAATGAAGATTATTTGAAATACATTCTGTTCCAGTTACAGGCATTTCACATGACACAGGACAAGATGGACACTCTATACCTGTGATTGCTGGTTCTGTGGGAGGAATTGTGGCACTGATCACACTCTTTGCTATTGGATTTTTTACAAGGTAAATTAAATTATATTTACAGTTACATTGCTGATTGTGTTAGTTTAAACATCAGGCACAGTTGGAAAAACACATGAATAACATATGAAATGAAGTTGCTAGTGTTTGACTTTATACCGTGACTAGATTAGCTTTTACAAAGCTACTTGAGAAGTCATGCACAGTCAAGTTTTCAGTGGATTTTTCTTCCTCTCACAGGACAAGAATGAAGACCCACAAAGGAGAAAAAGTTTCTGTAAATCAAGTATGTGCACTTTAATCTCATACATACTGTTTTAAACTCCCAGACAGTTAGAAAAGTAAGACGCTGGATACTATTAAAAACTGAAATGTGTTCTCAAGTCAGCAAAAAACAAACCAATTTTCATTTCTGCTTTACATGCTATATAAAGTGGAGCATGTTTCCTCAATCACCAGTCATTTCACACCACTGACTGAACAACTACAAAGTGTTTTTAAGTAGATGACGTTTAAGTTGGGCAAAGATCAAAATGTATTTTAAGATAAAATACCAAATACCTTAATTTTAAGTGTAAACTACAAAATAGAGCAGCCACACCATGTATCAAAATAAACTACTGTATTTTTGTATTTTAAAAACACTACAAAATATTTTTACAAGTTAGTATGAAATTTCTTCGCAAACCTTCCATCATTTGGCCTATTTGATCTATTTCTTCACCATTACACTGATTAAGTTGATTAAGCAAACAATGTTTGATAGCAACAGCTTTTCTCTGCCCAAATCATGCAATAAATCTGACATATGCAACCATTTAACAGATCAAATATTCGCATATCCCTGTGCTCTCCCAGATGAAGGTTAGTTGTAACGTAACCAACAGTTTGCGAATGACTCATAATTGTATCCTACTTTAGTTACTTGGTGTTTGGTATTTTGGTATTAAAATGCATTTTAGCATTTCAACAGTTATTAAATGATCAATATTTTGATTTTACATGTAACATAATCAGAAAGTAGCAACAGACCTTGTTAAAGGGATAGTTCACCAAAAAATTAGCCAAAGATTTACTCACCCTCAGGGCATCCTAGGCGTGTCTGACATTCCTCTTTCAGATGAACACATTCAGAGTTATATTCGACATTGTCCTGTCTGTTCCAGTCTGTATAACTGCAGTGAATGGTGCCCCTGTTTCTGAATCCGAAAAAAAAGTATCCATCCATCATAAAACTATGAGGTGTTAATAAAGGCCTTCTGAAGCGAAGCGATGCATTAGTTTAAGAAAAATATAGATTCTTACAACTTTATAAACTGAAATGTCCAGCTTCCGGTCGCTCAAGCAGGCGAGTTCACAACAAGGTGGTCGAGTGTATGACGTTGGCGTAACGAAAAGCGCAACGTAAGATCTGGAAAGAAAAAAAAAAAAAAAAAGTGAAGTGACATACGGCCAAGTATGGTGACCCATACTCGGAATTTGTGCTCTGCATTTAACCCATCCAACGTGCACACACACAGCAGTGAACACACACACACTGTGAACACACACCCAGAGCAGTGGGCAGCCATTTATGCTGCGGCGCCCGGGGAGCAGTTGGGGGTTCGGTGCCTTGCTCAAGGGCACCTCAGTCGTGGTATTGAGGGTGGAGAGAGCGCTGGACAGTCACTCCCCCCACCTACAATCCCTGCCGGCCCGAGACTCGAACTCGCAACCTTTTGGATTACGAGTCCGACTCTCTAACCATTAGGCCACGACTTCCACGACTTCAGAAGACTGTAGTCTTGTGAGAGTAAACTCCGGGGAGAAGCGTGTAAACTTGCGAGAACCAAGTTTTGTTTACAGCACATGGAAAACATGTGAACAAGTCAATTGTATCTGTTTTGGTTAAAATGGTGTGTTCGTGTCAATAATAAAAAATATGTTCGTGAGATGTGTTTTGTTTTGCTTTCTCCGCATTCGTCATGCACGCTCTACCCAGATCTTACGTTCGCCTTTCGTTACGTCTACGTCATACACTGAACGTGCCTGCTTGAGAGACCAGAAGATGGATATTTCAGTTTATAAAGTTTTAAGAATCAACATTTTTGTTAAACTAACACATCGTTTCGCTTCAGAAGGCCTTTATTAACTCCCCAGAGCCGTGTGGAGTAGTTTTATGATGGATGGATACTTTTTTTTCGGATTCAGAAACAGGGGCACCATTCACTGCAGTTATACAGATTGGAACAGACAGGACAATGTCGAATATAACTCTGAATGTGTTCGTCTGAAACAGGAATGTCAGATACGCCTAGGATGCCCTGAGGGTGAGTAAATCTTTAGCTAATTTTTATTTTTGTCTAACTATCCCTTTAAGGAATATTAACCCAACTCCAACCATATCTGAGTTATATCTGAAGTTTCATCTGTGTGTGATGATATTGCAGGGTGTTCCTAATGAGCATATTTCATCAAGTTAAGTGAACTTTTACAGATCATCTAAATCCCTTTATGAAGGGCCCTTACACAAGTCTGTTAGAGAAGGGTACATACAATGGTCACTTCTAGGAGGTAATTTTATAATTTATGGTCATCTGACCCAGGGTGGACTGGTCAATGTCCTAAACTGACCCGCATGTGCAAAAGAACAATAAGATGGTATACCACACACTGTCATATGAAAATAAACATGGAAATCACAGAAATTAGCATTTACAGATTGATTGTAAGTTGATGTACCATGGAAGCCAGCAAATTTGAACACAGGATAAGGAAAGGGAGCAAAGAGTTTTCTAATCTTCATATTTTTTCCTAAAATTTTGCATTTAATACATTAGAACATTTACATATGACAGTGTCAATTAAAAGCAAATGGCAAAGCATTTCTTTTTAAAAAAGCAATAATTACAGTGGATGGCCAGTGTGCATTATCTTAAACAGTCATCACGATTTTTCCAAAATTTTATACCAGGATATATATCTGGTGTACAGTCGTGGCCAAAAGTTTTGAGAATAACATAAATATTAGTTTTCACAAAGTTTGCTGCTAAACTGCTTTTAGATATTGGTTTCAGTTGTTCCTGTGATGTACTGAAATATAATTACAAGCACTTCATACGTTTCAAAGGCTTTTATCGACAATTACATGACATTTATACAAAGAGTCAGTATTTGCAGTGTTGGCCGTTCTTTTTCAGGACCTCTGCAATTCGACTGAATGCTCTCAATCAACTTCTGGGCCAAATCCTGACTGATAGCAACCCGTTCTTTCATAATCACTTCTTGGAGTTTGTCAGAATTAGTGGGTTTTTGTTTGTCCACCCGCCTCTTGAGGATTGACTGCAAGTTCTCAATGGGATTAAGATCTGGGGAGTTTCCAGGCCATGGACCCAAAATTCCAACGTTCTGGTCCCCCGAGCCACTTAGTTATCACTTTTGCCTTATGGCACGGTGCTCCATCGTGCTGGAAAATGCATTGTTCTTCACCAAACTGTTGTTGGATTGTTGGAAGAAGTTGCTGTTGGAGGGTGTTTTGGTACCATTCTTTATTCATGGCTGTGTTTTTGGGCAGAATTGTGAGTGAGCCCACTCCCTTGGATGAGAAGCAACCCCACACATGAATGGTCTCAGGATGCTTTACTGTTGGCATGACACAGGACTGATGGTAGCGCTCACCTTTTCTTCTCCTGACAAGCCTTTTTCCAGATGCCCCAAACAATCGGAAAGGGGCTTCATCAGAGAATATGACTTTGCCCCAGTCCTCAGCAGTCCATTCACGATACTTTCTGCAGAAGATCAATCTGTCCCTGATGTTTTTTTTGTAGAGAAGTGGCTTCTTTGCTGGCCTTCTTGACACCAGGCCATCCTCCAAAAGTATTGGCCTCACTGTGCGTGCAGATGCACTCACACCTGCCCGCTGCCATTCCTGAGCAAGCTCTGCACTGGAGGTGCCCTGATCCCACAGCTGAATCAACTTTAGGAGACCAAAGTTTTGAGAATGACACAAAAACATCCTCCGAGAGCAACTTCTCCCAACCATCCAAGAACAGTTTGGTGACGAACAATGCCTTTTCCAGCATGATGGAGCACCTTGCCATAAGGCAAAAGTGATAAGTAAGTGGCCTGGGGAACAAAACATTGAAATTTTGGGTCCATGACCAGGAAACTCCCCAGAACTTAATCCTATTGAGAACTTGCAGTCAATCCTCAAGAGGCGGGTGGACAAACAAAAACCCACAAATTCTGACAAACTCCCAGCATTGATTATGTAAGAATGGGCTGCCATCAGTCAGGATGTAGCCCAGTAGTTGATTGACATCATGCCAGGACGAATTGCAGAGGTCTTGAAAAAGAAGGGTCAACACTGCAAATATTGAGTCTTTGCTTAAACTTAATGTAATTGTCAATGAAAGCCATTGGCACTTATGAAATGCTTGTAATTTTACTTCAGTATACCATAGTAACATCTGACAAAAAGATCTAAAAACACTGAAGAAGCAGACTTTGTGAAAATTAATATTTATGACATTCTCAAAACTTTTGGCCACGACTGTAGTTATGAAACTTTAGATGTTGCAGGCTAATAGATCCTTAACATGCAGTCTGCTAGCAATCACGTCATAGTACATGGCACAAGCTGACAGGCCTCTGCAGATTCCTCAGTCAGTGATCATGCCTGCTCAACTTTTAAACAGTTATTTTCAATGTTCGCAGTTCCTCTGAAACCCTCCACCTCCCCCAGCTCCACCAGTCTAGATCTGCTACAGGATTTATGTGTGTCTATTCATGCAGCAGCAGCACATCTTACACACTGACATCAGCATGTCTGTGTATCTATGGACTTGTGTGCATTGCAGATCTAAACCATCAAGGGTAGATGATTTTGGAAAGGCTAGCAATAGCAAGCTAGCCTTAAAAGCATAAGATTCCATCCTCTCAGCAAATCCCTCTACAAAGCTACACCTCCTCCAACAAACATGAATGTGCACAGGCAAACAGGCTAACCAACGACATGATGAGAGATGGCATTGGTGGAGAGTTGAATGCAACGCTGTCAGATTGCCTCATGTCTCATTCACCAGTACAAAGTGCAAAATGTTATAATAATAACACCTTCCATTTTTGCTGGCTGTGACCACCTAATTTAGTGATTGCTATATTGATGTGAAGAGACTTTCAACCAGCATAACAAAAAGTGCTTTTTGAACTAAATGACCTGCCCTGCCTTTAAAGGGTTCATATGATGCTATTTCTATTTTTCCTTTTCTTTAATGTGGTATGTAGCTGTTTGTGCATGTACTGTATAAGATCTGCAGAGTTACTCAAAGTCTCCCACAAAAGGATTTATTCTATCTAAAAGGGAAGGCTGATCCAGACCGGGCTAAAATGCCTCATTAAAACACGCCCCCACATGTCTATGTCACGATGTGGAAATATTTGCGTAATACCACCCAAATCTTCACGCTAAGAAAGAAGGCGTGGTTTCAGTAACCGCAGTAGTGTTGATGCAGCCATGTCAGGGAGACGCTGTGTGTTTCTATGTGAAAGCAAAAGCACTTTATTTGGCCTTCCGAAAGTAAATGCAATTAGAAATCATGGTTAAGATTATTTACAACAGAACAGCACAGCCCAAATGTTAGAATTTGTGCAACACATTTTATGGACAACAGTTTCGTGAACCTAGGAAGGCTGGCTGTAAAGAAAGAAATTCCGACTTGACAATCTAGCGCTTCTGAATCAGCGACTGTAAGTATGATTTAAGTATTTGGGTCAATGATGTGATGCTATTTTTTTTGTGTCCATATTGTTTAATTAAATTTAAAAGGGTTAAAATTTCAAAATAAATATGCAAATTAACTGCATACATTCTCTTTTTTGTGGACCTAGTACAAAATTTCTGGTTTTAATTAATTTTGAGAGAATATTTAGGGGATTATTGCAAAAATGTCAATGTGGTGTAACCGTAAAAACCTTGTATCAAAAAATTTGTCTTATTTAAAAAAGGTGAAATTCTCAATAAAACACCAGATCAGCTAGTTTGGCATAATCATACATTAGTACTATTTAATAGGAAATAAAAGTAAATGGCTTCACCATTTTTCTGAATATTATAATTAATTTGGGGAATTATGGGAGTCAAGTCAAATTCCTTGAGTGTCAAGGTGGTGTAACCACCATTCAAGGAGCCATTTTGTTAATATATTGCAAGAAGATCATGTGACAGGAAATTATATCACAGAGAAGGACCTCTGGGGATACTAACTGCTGCATGTAACATTTTTAGGGTATGGTCAGGTATTCTTAGGTATACATGTCAAATGGTATGACCTCAGAAATACATTGATAATTCATCATTATTATGAAAATAAGTATTAACTTTAAAAATGACATTTGAAATATTCCCACAAAGGCCATGCACTTACACCGGTGTCCATGATATTGCATGTGAAATTTGATTTTAAACTGAAATGTCAAGTGGTGTAACCGGTTACAAGCCTTTCTGTTAGGGGCCAATTTAGTCAAATATCACTAGTTTATGATGCTGATTAAAGATGTAATATAAACTAACCTACTATTTGAAACTATTTTCAAGTGTTAAAAGTTATATTTGTTGTCTTTATCTACAACTTTATTATTAAAGCTCTGTAAGTCTAGGATAAAACAATTATGTTGCACAACATAATAGCTTTAATTAGGGCTGAACGATTTTGTAAAATAATCTAATTGCGATTTTTTTTTTTACCAATATTTCGATTGCGATTTAATATGCATTTATTTTTTAAAGCTCTATATGTTCTGTATTATTCAAAGAAGACAAGCAATAAATCATTGTATAGTATGACCAACACAATATTAGATAGATTAAACATAAATATTCTTTTCTGTAGGCCAGGCCTATATGTTGATGAAATTAGGTGATGCATGAATTGATATGAATTAAATTTTTATTTAACAACTACAATCAGTAGTATATTGACTGATTTGTTGAACTTCCAGCCTTGTAAGCATGTAATAATTATGTCAACATAAAGCACTGACAAATAAGCCTGGTGTAAACATTAATATGAAAGTCAGTAACAAATCACACAAACTAAAGTGGATTGCAGAAATATAAAAACAAATCTGTTGCTTTACCACACTCAGTATTTAGATAATTCAAAGTCACTGTAATAAACATATGTAAACATGTGGATTGCACTTTTTAAACACTGACAGACTAGACAGATTTAAATAAATAAATAAGAATATATATATATATATATATATATATATATATATATATATATATATATATATATATATATATATATATATATATATTTATTATATATATATATATATATATATATATATATATATATATATATATATATATATATATATATATATATATATATATATATATATATATATATATATATATATTATTATTATTATATAGCCAAAATTATGGGGGGGGGGGATAGGCCTATACATTTTTTGGAGGGGTACCCATGGTAAGATTCGCATTTCAGGGGCTAAATATCACATTTTTGGAGGCAAACAGTGGACTTGGCAACACTGTAGCGTGCCAACTTGATGCTTCCTCTGAAGACTGCTTAGATGTGTTCGACTTGAAGCAGTGCTGCTTAGACCGATCGGTGTTTGTCATCGAAGTACTGTGAGAGCAATAGAGAGTTGACATCTCCTTATGCTTTCTCTAGCCGTACTTTGGTGTCATACACCGACCGGTCTTCAAGTCGAACACACCTCTTTACTCTCGCAAATGTAATTAATGGTTCAGCCTAGCTTTAATACATATTTCTATTCCATTCACTTAACATTTTAAAGGGATAGTTCACCCAAGAATGAAAATTACCACTTGATTTACTCACCTTCAAGCCATCTAAGGTGCATATGACTTTCTTCTTTCAGACGAATACAATCAGCATTATATTAAAAAAATGTCCTGGCTCTTCCAAGCATTATAATGGCAGTGAATGGGTGATATTCAATAGTCCAATAGAAGTCCAATAAACTGCATTTATCCATCATAAAAAAGTGCTCCAGACAGCTCCGGGGGTTAATAAAGGCCTCATGAAGCGAATCAATGTGTTTTGTTAGCAAAATATCCATATTTAAAACTTTATAAACCGCAATTTCTAGCTTCCGTTAACTGTCATACGCGTGTTCACGAGAGTGGCGTTCCAGCAGATGAGGATGTAGGTGTAGTGTAAGCTCTGGTGAGAAGTGACGAGCATGGAATCGTAGCGGAGAGAGCAAAACAAAGCACTGGTCATGAATTAGAAGTACAAAATGAGGATTTGTAAAGAAAAATGTCGAAGGATTTCAATGTAAGCCAAGAGGAGATTGGTTTTCCTTTGCTGTAAACAAAACTTGGTTCTCACGAGACATATTCTCACTAGTGCTTACGCTACGTCTACATCCTACATCCTCCACTGGAATGCCACTCTCTCGTGAACACAAATACGACAGATAGCAGAAGCTATTACGGTTTATAAAGTTTTAAATATGGATATTTTTCTTACAAAAGTACATTGATTCGCTTCAGGCGGCCTTTATTAACCCCCTGGAGCTGTCTGAAGCCCTTTTTTATGATGGATGGATGGATGCAGCAATGATCTTTAAAATAGCATCATATGACCCCTTTAACATGCTAAAACTGTCCAGGGAGTTGAAATGCTTATATACACTAAATATTTTTGTTTTAATTTTTTAGGCACATGATGAAACTATTGACAGGAATTCCACATATGCTACTGTTCTCACCGTAACCAACCAGGACAACAAGATCTCTGATGATCAATGTGTGCCTGACTGTAATACTGAGTTCAGTTCTCAGATCAAAGGTTCAACAGAAGAAGACAACAATGAAAAATGCTCAGATGTAGTATATGCGCAGGTCCATGTGTTAAACAGAAAACCAAAAGCCATCAGTGTTCTGCCTGGGGACATTTATGCTCAGGTGAAAAAGTAAAAATAATTATTTTTTACATCTCACAAAAAAAAAAAACAATATAATTGTCTTATTTTGCTTGCTGTCACTTTAAATGATTTTTCTTCCTTAAAACATTTCAAAATGCAGATGCAGACTATTTTTCCAGTCATGTATTTTGTCACTGAGGATTTTCTAAAAATACTGTGTAAAAATATCAACTCATTCTCATTTTGAAATCTTGTGTTGTGTCTCATTTCGTGAGTGGTTGCTCATCTCGTGGTGAGTGGATTCTAACTTAAGCACCTCTGATTGGCCATTGCGTTCAAGAAGTCTACAGACATAGACTTGTAGACACATGTAGACACAATTTCCTTTCTGTAGACCTGACTATTGCATTAAGATTGCAAGCAGTATTGATAATGTCAAAATGTGATGTGCAGTCAAATGTCCCAGTGTGTTTTCTCTTTAACTAAATGTTTACTAATACACTTAAATACACTTATTAACTAATAAATTAACTAAAACACTTATTGTGCTTTTTGGAGTTTTGATATGTTTTATGGACTTGATAGGGTTTCTTAAAATCAGTCAAAAGCTGTATAGCTTTTTTTTTTTTTTTGATTGATTGATTGATTTATATATGTAGATATTTTTGTAGTGTTTTTAAAGTAATAAATGGAAAGCAAAGTTATGTTTGTATTTCTCCATGGATTTAGTGGTTCATGACAATTCATTAAATATCAATGGCTAAAATGAAACTAGTACTCTGCGTAGTTTTTGAGAAGAGTGCTTTGTACTTAATTACTTTTTTAACACCTGTACTTTTACTTGAAATTGAGTATTATTTCAGCAATGTAACAATACTTGTAAATGAGTACAAATGTTCAGTACTCATTCCACCACTGATTGTTTGGTAGTTCTCTTTGATTTCTTTAATGTTATTCTTTATTCATTAGCATTAGTATTGTTCATTCATTATCCCAGTGATTCATCGCTGACAGCAGGCAAATACGCTGTATTAGAGACACTGACCACTTAAGAAATGGATCAGAAAACAGTGGATGTCCAAGCGAAGTAGTTTTAATAAGACCATCTCTGAATTTGATTCTGTATGATAGAAAGAACAGCTAGAAAACTTAGAGAAGAGACACATCATTCTTAGTGTATTGCATTTTATTAACATCATAAAGGCAACACAAACTTCTTTTTTATCAAATGGCCATACATTATCAAAGGGATATATATAAATTCACAAACTGTAAAGCAATTTTGAGCAGGTCTATTTCACAGAGAGAAGGACTCTTATTTTGACATTCTCAGATGCAGATTAATATTTATTATTTTAATTATTTTAAGGAATTCTATGATGGTATGACCTAAAGAGGTCGATAATGAGCAATAGGCATACTTTGTATTCAAACAAAAAAATATGTTGAAATATGACATCACATTCACAAATCTTTTATGCAAATACCCCCAAAAAAGAAAGAAAGAAAGAAGAAACAACCAACTATGAATGGCCACAGGTTACCTAAAGAGTGAAGACAGAAGTGGCCTAAAAAAACAGAAGTGCTCTCACTGCAAGTCATGCTCACAGCAATGATAAAAATGTGACTAAGCCACCACATGATCCCAGTCGCCTCACCACCACCATTCACACAGTAAGTGAGAGCAGCTCTGTGGCCACCACTGGTTTAAAAACAAAACCTACAAAAATAAAAAAATAAACAGCTTAATTAACGGTGGGTAATGCAAATTAAACAAACAACATATCAGCACCATGAAACAGTCACTATTAGCCCAGTTTCTTTGGGGCCTAAAGGTCAAAGTATACTTTGGTTTTTATACGCGTACAGTGCGTGTGATGCAAATTTCGGCACCAGAATACTACGCACAGCGTGCGGATCCATCTGCAGAGCTTTTATTAACAGGCGTGGTCACAATCAGGCATGGGTCAGACAATGGCAAACAGGGATCAAAGTCAAAGTTAAAGTTTATTTATTAAGCACTTTTTTAGAAACAACAAGTGTTTACCAAAGTGCTGTACAGGCATGAAAAAGACAATATTACCAATAGAATAACAAGGTTAAAAATTATTGATGAATAACATAAATCAAAATAGCAGCTCTCACACAGTGTTAAACACCAGACTATAAAGGTAGGTTTTTAAGCTAGACTTAAAAACAGAAAGTGTTTGGGTCTTTCTAACATGTAAAGGCAAATTATTCCAAAGTCTAGGGCCCGCCACTGCAAACGCATGGTCACCCCTGCTCTTCAGATTGACACGGGGGACAACTAACAGTGAATGATCAGCAGACCTAAGTCCCCTCGATGGAGCATATGGCTGTCGGTTCCAGACCATTTAATGATTTAAAAACTAAGATTAAAATCTTAAAATCAATTCTAAAACAAACAGGAAGCCAATGAAGAGAGGACAAAATGGGAGTAATGTGTTCCCGCTTTTGTGTTCCCGTTAACAAACGAGCTGCAGCATTCTGAACCATCTGCAGTCTGGTGAGGGAGGGCTGACTAATACCTAAATAAAGTCCATTACAGTAGTCAAGACGGGATGATACAAAAATGTGTATAATTCTTTCAAAATCTTTATAGGACAGAAAAGATTTAACCTTAGAAAGTTGCCTCAGCTGGAAAAATTTAATTACCAAATTAATTTGTTTATCCAGTTTAAAATCACTATCCATTAAAACACCCAAGTTTTTACAGATGGCTTCACAAATGGGTTTGAAACACCTAAATCCAGGTCAGGAGACCCACAGGCACCCCCTGGAGTAATCAATATAACGTCCGTCTTATCCTCATTAAATTTAAAAAAAAATTACTGCCATCCAGGCTTTAATTTCCTCAAGGCAACACAAAAGTGGTGCTATAGAATTTGGATGTTTTTGTTTCAATGGCAGATATAATTGTGTATCATCTGCATAACAATGAAACAAAACATTATACTTCCTGAAAATGTATCCTAGAGGAAGTATATTTAGAGAAAATACAATAGGCCCCACAATGGAGCCCTGGGGGACCCCACACGAGAAACATGCAACAGAAAAGCTCCTACCAGACAAATATGATCGAAACCACTCCAACACAGTACCCTTAATGCCGACACAATGCTCCATACGAGAGATCAAGATGTTATGGTTAACATTGTCAAATGCAGCCATGAGATCTAGGAGCATAAGAACAGCATAGTCCCTTAACAGCATATGCCCTTATAATGAAAGGGAAACATCTGATGGCAATCGGACAGAAGTCCACAGACCGGATTTGTGACAAGCACCATCCACCACCATTTCTTGTTGCATGTGCACATTGTTTTGCTTTTGCACTAAATAGTTCTCCCACAAGGTGATAATCTGGCCTATAGGCCGTTGCTTGCGTATACCCTAAAAAACTAAGTATACTTGGGCCTTAAGCTCTCAGCCCTACAGTAGGGCATTGTTTTGATGCTTACATCCGAAAAAGATTTTTCGGTTACATTTTATATTAGGTGGCCTTAATTACTACATAAAAAAATAAGTACAATGTACTTATTGTGTTCATATTGTATTGCAAAACACTTTTGCTGCTATTGAGGTGGGATATGGGTAAGGTTAGGGACAGCTTTGGTGGTATGGATAGGTTTAAGGTGTAAGAGGTGGGTCAACAGTGTAATTATAAATGTAATTACAGAAATTAATTACAGATGTAAGTACATATAGGTATTTTTGTAAATGTACATACAATGTAAAAACATGTATGTACACAATAAGTGCATTGTATCAAATGATTAATTTAAATGTAAGTACATAGTAGTTAAGGCCACCTAATATAAAGTGGGACCGATTTTTCTTTTGACTCAAGAGTCAAATGTCACCCATAATGCTGGGGCTGATTTGGCTTGTAGCACCCCAATCGCGTGTCCCATTACATATAAATACTCAATAATTAAATCCAAACAGCCAAGTGTTTATAATAATGTACATCAAAATCAAGAAATATAATGTTAAACAAATGTCTTCTATTTTCATGCTAATCAATTATCACAATAAGAGGTTACACTTTATATTAGGTGGCCTTAAGTACTATGTACTTACATCAAAAAATAAGTACAATGTACTTATTGTGTCCACATTGTATTGCAAAACACTTTTGCTGCTATTGAGGTGGGATATGGGTAAGGTTAGGGACAGGTTAGGGTGGTATGGGTAGGTTTAAGGGTGGGTTGACATTGTAATTATAAATGTAATTACAGAAATTAATTACAGATGTAAGTACATATAGGTATTTTTAAAAATATAAGTACAATGTAAAAACATGTATGTACACAATAAGTGCATTGTATCAAATGATTAATTTAAATGTAAGTACATAGTAGTTAAGGCCACCTAATATAAAGTGGGACCCAATAAGATAACATACACAGCCAGTTACTTACAATCAATTTAATTCAGTATCTTAATATGTTGTGTTACCATGTGAACTATGATTGGACTGATTGGATTACACTTCTAAATTTGAATCTTTAGCATACCGCAACTTTTTCCTGCTTACCAGCACTCCAAGTAAAAGCGTCAGTATCTCTGCCTGTGAGCAGCAAATGCTAACTAGCATAGCAAACAAGCAATCTGAAAAATCTTCAAGTATTTTTACATTTATTACTTTATATACTGTGCCAAGATGTATTTATTATTTCCAGCTGGTAAACGTGTTTTGAATGTGTCTCCTCTGACCACTTGTGTTCGGATTTTGTCACATGCTAAGTGTGGTGCACAAATGCTAATGAATGAACCAACCCATGTAACAGAGTTATGACCGAGCAACTGATTATGACTGCTTTTTTACTCATCTTATGTTATGACAAAAAATGTTAAATGTGTTACTAGCAGCAGTAGAACAGTTGCTAGTCTCTATTGAAATAAGTACCACTATCTGAGTAGGCCTAAGTACTAGTATCTAATAACAAGTACCTAATGAATCTAAGGAATCTAGTATCTAATAAATGAATACCATTATCTGTTAAATAAGAACTAGTATCTAATGAATAATTACTAAAATCTTTTAAATAGGTACTAGCTAATGAATAAGCACTAGTACCTAAAGAATAAGCACTAGTAACTAATGAATATGCACTTATATCTAATGGAATAGATACTAGTATATTAAAAACTAAGCACTAATAGCACAAAAATAGATACTAGTACATTTTCATTTTAAGCATTAACTGTTCAAACAGGCTTGCCATAATGCCTGTTGGTGTACATCATTGAGTGGGCACAGGACATCATATAAACAGAAAATACTGGTTCTTACTTGTATCATCATAGATTCATAAATTTGAAAACACGAGATTTGAAAACTAGAGAAGACTTACACCCAGCATAGTCACTGCTCACAGTAATGAATTAAACTGACATACTGGTTCACAAGGTCTAATGGAAACATATCACAAGGTCAGGTTTGTGTAGATAATGACTGTAATTTCATTTTTGGGGTTGAACAGTGAACTATACAGTCCCATATGTCTGTTGTGCGTGTTTGTTCTGTTGTTGCATTTATTTAAGTAAATGGCAATACGTAGGCCTATTTTAGCAGGGCTTTGTTTCTTTAACTCTGTTTAAATATATTAGTTAAATCAGTAAGTGAATCATAGTTAAATCACAACCAGTTGTTAAAGAAGACAAAATTGTAGCTAATCGTAGCTAAAAATGTTTAGTAAAAAGTGTAACTGCTTCTGTGGCTTGAGGCTGTTAGCTAATAGTAAACAGACAAGAAAACACTCTGACAGGATAGATTCATGCAGACAAGCTTTGTGAATCTGTGGTTACAGAGAGAGTGAGTGTTCACTACTTTAGACTCTGGTCATAATCAAAGATTTGTAAATTAATACATTTTTATGTGAGTCTGTAACAGATGTTGCAAGTTAGCACTGTCTTATAAACTGAACACAAGTTATGGGATGATGATATCTAATTAACAGATAGCGTAACGTAATGCACATATCTTTTTCTTTGTAAAACATGATTTAAAACACAAAAGAAATAGAAGAAGGAAGAATCTCTAGTGACGTCTATGGTTCCTACACATATCTTCCTGTGATTACATTATATTGGGGGTGTAGTGCAGTGTCACAACATGAAGTATGTTAAAAAAAAGTCAGATGCAACAAAGAGGACAATTTTAGGAACATCTACTTCTTAGAAGTTGAACTACTTTTCTGAGGTAAGAAATTTAATTATTGCACTTTTCTTTATATATATATATTTAGGCTATAACCTGTTCATTTCAAAGTCTTTTAAAAAAAGTGGGAGCTGTGAGTTGTTTATGGGTGAGAGTTTAAAGTATTTTCTCAGCTTACTGTGAGTTTCTGTGAGTTTTTCTGTGAATCGATTCTCAGTTCCATAAAACATTTATCTCCATGTTTTAGCAATAAAGGTATTTAGTTTTTGCCACAATGCGAAAATAATTTGGTACAACCTGTATTCATGTAGGTTTTTTATGAATAGAATTATATTTAGTGAATGAAAATAATTGATGTCGCTCAGATTAATCACTTTTACTGATGTAACTGTAAATGTGATCAGCCTGATGAGTCAAGTCATATATTTTTACAGTGTATCTGCATGAGTGTAACAGTGGAAATGTGGCTCATCCTTATAGATCATTCTATTGCACTAGGTAACAAATATAGTAATCAGCATGGTTGTTAAATGTCCGTGACAGATATGTATTTTGTGTTGTTTAGTGATAAAGTGTACTGTGATGGTGTTTTGGACTCTTTCGTTGCTATTGTAAAGTCAAATGTCATCCTCTCTACAAACCCTGATGGCAGGAAACCAGATTGCTTCCTTTATTTTTATCAGCTCTGTGTTGGTACATACTCACTCGGGTTGGTCAATTTTTGTTGTCATTATGAATTAGTATGAATATGATTATAATGTGTACTAATAGGAATTAAAAACCAAATGCTCATTTCGTCATGACTAATGTGTTTTTATCTTCCAGCTGATGATAATATCTACTCTGCTGTGTTGCCTCAGACAGTAACAGCTCTGACAGGCTCTTGTGTGCAGATTCCTTGCACATTCAGCGTCTCTGGTTTTGAGGACAAACGTAACAGAACAAAATCTATTTATGGGATCTGGCTAAAAAACATACCACAGTATGAAAACAAAAACAGTTTTATAGCTTTTAATAGCAGTGAAAACATCATTAGAGGATTCAGTGACATACAGATGACTGGAGATCTCAATAAGAGGAACTGCACAACTGTCTTCTATAACATCATGAAGAATCATTCAGACATCTATTACTTCAGACTGCAAATGGAGCCTGATGTGTTCAGAGCAACATTTAACCCAAATACAGATGATTCAAGCAAGACTGTGAGGATCAATGTCAGAGGTAAATGTTATCTGTAAGACCATCTATGCACTAAAGTACAAAGACGAATTCGTCTTTAGAAAGAAATGAAAATATTAGTTAATTGCATAATATATTGATAATAATTCAGTTTTACACTAGGGGAGAGCGGGGCACAAAGTAACACTTTTTGACATTCTCAAAACCAAACTTTGTGTTCAGAGTATAATTTTTTTATCCACAGTAATTTCACACTTGCCTAGTACAAATATGTCACTTTGTTTCATAAATACAGTGTATACGTTTATTAACCCTCAAAAATTGGAAGTGAAATGTGACAACATGCCCCATAGGTGGGGCACATTGTAACAGCTGAGGGGCACGTTGTAACATGACCATATGACACCCTAAAATATTATCTGATCTTATGAAAAAAATATAATATAACTAAACTAAAATATTTTGTCAATAAAATAAAATAATTATTTATTTTAAATAAAATAATGGCGTTTTTTAATAATTAAAAGTAATCTGATTTTTGAGTTTGACAATGAACATATTGCAACCATGCCTGGGAAGGCCCACATAAACGAGCCAAAATGCTTTACATGTCTTGAAATAATAATTTCTGAACATTAACCAATGATGATTTATTCACCTGTTTCTTGTCCTTTCTCATTAAAATGTATTAAAGTAAATTACATCGCTAATGTCATAGAATAGCACGTAGTGTTACAACTTACCCCATCTGTGCAACTTTAATTTAAAACTGGTTAGTGTCTTCTGCTAGTTATCGAGGCATTAAAAAACTATCTAAACTGATAAATAACAGATTGAAGATTAAAATAATAGCAGATTTGTCTCATTTTAAATTAGTAATAAAAACTGAGATGAAAAATTGACTTAAGCCAGAAAATTCATTTTACTATGGTAAAATAAATGTTCAGCGATATCTTCAAAAGAATTTTGGCGCACTTTTTTTCTCTATATAATGTTGATATGGTAACTAGTAAATACTGTAAATGTAGCTATGCTAGCATGTGTGGAAATATTTAAAAAACGTGTGTTACAACTAACGCCGCGTTACTTTGTGCCCCGCGCATTTATTAGCTGAGACATAGTAATAATACAGATAAAAGATACAAGAATATATTGATTCAATAATATTTCAAATATTGGCAGCAGTGGTTATACCTTGTGAAACAAATAAGAGTAAGTGCAAATGTGCTAAACCTCACCACAAGTGTGACAACCTGACCTTCTAACATGACTGCATTGTATGTTTTCCGTAACTCTTTCTGTCATCTTTTACCCTGTAGATTCACCACAACCTCCTGAACTGAATCCCAGTGAGCTACAGTCTGTGAAGGAGGGAACTACAGTCAATCTGAGCTGCTCTGCTGAAGCCCCCTGCCCCAAACAACCTCCTACAATATCCTGGTCTAACATCCCTGAATCTGCCCACATTACAACACAGTTACAGGAGAAACCTGATGAAACCCAGTCAGTGTTTTCATACGTGACCTTCCAAGCTTCATACAAAGATCACAAAAAGAACATCACCTGCACTGCTACATATCCAAGAAATACACCTGATGCCTCAACTGTGAAGAGCACCGTGATGCTACGAGTCCAGTGTAAGAGATCTGGAGTAGTTTTGTGTTTCTCATGATCCTTGATGTGATGGAATGAAAATGTATCAATTGTTTTCTTTTTTTTTTTTTATGTTTTATTTATATATTTCAAAATACATTACAAAAACATTAAAAAAAAAAAACAAGGACAAAGGACAACAACAACAAAAACACATTTAACTATGTAGCTGTAAACAAATACACGGAAAGGTAAAATAAATAATAAATATTTTAAATAATAATAATAATAATAATAATTAGCAACACTAGTGTAACCCTACATCCAGTAAATACAGTTCTAAAGCGCTGACCAATCTATAAATAGATCCAAAATCCAGAACTAGGCTGGAAATTGGGGAGTGGGGACTCAATCACAAAGAGCAGGGTCAAGCTGGAGAGTTTGAACATGTTCACAAAGGGGTTCCAAAAAGCTTGAAAATAGTGCTAGGTTGATGAAGAGAGTACCTAATTTTCTCTAATTTCATAAAATAAAGAATATCTCTAACCCAACGGGTGTGAGACAGAGGCTGAGGGCTCTTCCTGTTTAGCAGAATCAAACACCTAGCCAATAGGGTCAAAAAGGCTACAAAGTCTGAAAAATGGGAAGGTAAAGAGTGGCCAGGTGGGAGAACACCAAATAAACCAGTAATTGGACAAGGAGGAATGTCAACAGAAGTAATAGCTGACAATGAGACAAAAATTAGCCTCCAAAAAGAAGACAGGGCAGGGCAGGACCAGAACATATGGATTAGAGTAGCTGAACCAGAATGACACCCACCTGTCACATTCAGGATCAATAGAGGGGTTAATGTGAGCTAGCACAGGGATCCATGCCCAGTATGGTGTCCAGATTTGAAGGAAGAAGTTGACTAATTTTTTGCGCACAAAATCTCGAATTTTTAAATATCTGAAAAAATGGCCTATATTATACTGAGAGGATATTAAACTGAGAGGTCAACTGATCAAAAGAGGCAAAAACACCATTGATGTAAAGGTCACCAAAAGAAACCAATCCAAGGTCCAATCCAATCCATGAGACATAAGCACTGTCCAATGTGAAAGGGCAAAACAGAGGATTAGAGTGTTTTGGGGATGATAAAGGGATATTATGAAGACCAAAACAATTATATTTAACAATTATATTATTTGAATATTGTATTGGGGTCATTGTATATGGGAGGCATAAAAGGGCAGCCAAAGAGGAGGACTGATTACATGAGGGGTTCTCAATGTGCAGCAATGTGCAACTAATACAGAGAAGAGTGTAAATTCGCTGCCCAATAATATATTTTAAACTTTGGAAGAGCCAGACCACCCAATTGTTTTGTCAAGGTATCAATTGTTAACCCCGTATACAGGTGCATCTCAATAAATTAGAATGTCGTGGAAAAGTTCATTTCAGTAATTCAACTCAAATTGTGAAACTCGTGTATTAAATAAATTCAATGCACAGAGACTGAAGTAGTTTAAGTCTTTGGTTCTTTTAATTGTGATGATTTTGGATCATATTTAACAAAAACCCACCAATTCACTATCTCAACAAATTAGAATATGGTGACATGCCAATCAGCTAATCAACTCAAAACACCTGCAAAGATTTCCTGAGGCTTTAAAATGGTCTCTCAGTTTGGTTCACTAGGCTACACAATCATGGGGAAGACTGCTGATCTGACAGTTGTCCAGAAGACAATCATTGACACCCTTCACAAGGAGGATAAGCCACAAACATTCATTGCCAAAGAAGCTGGCTGTTCACAGAGTGCTGTATCCAAGCATGTTAACAGAAAGTTGAGTGGAAGGAAAAAGTGTGGAAGAAAAAGATGCACAATCAACCGAGAGAACCACAGCCTTTTGAGGATTGTCAAGCAAAATCGATTCAAGAATTTGGGTGAACTTCACAAGGAATGGACTGAGGCTGGGGTCAAGGCATCAAGAGCCACCACACACAGACGTGTCAAGGAATTTGGCTACAGTTGTCGTATTCCTCTTGTTAAGCCACTCCTGAACCACAGACATCGTCAGAGGCGTCTTACCTGGGCTAAGGAGAAGAAGAACTGGACTGTTGCCCAGTTCTGGACTTTTGGTCCAAAGTCCTCTTTTCAGATGAGAGCAAGTTTTGTATTTCATTTGGAAACCAAGGTCCTAGAGTCTGGATGAAGGGTGGAGAAGCTCATAGCCCAAGTTGCTTGAAGTCCAGTGTTAAGTTTCCACAGTCTGTGATGATTTGGGGTGCAATGTCATCTGCTGGTGTTGGTCCATTGTGTTTTTTGAAAACCAAAGTCACTGCACCCGTTTACCAAGATATTTTGGAGCACTTCATGCTTCCTTCTGCTGACCAGCTTTTTAAAGATGCTGATTTCATTTTCCAGCAGGATTTGGCACCTGCCCACACTGCCAAAAGCACCAAAAGTTGGTTAAATGACCATGGTGTTGGTGTGCTTGACTGGCCAGCAAACTCACCAGACCTGGTGAGAATCTATGGGGTATTGTCAAGAGGAAAACGAGAAACAAGAGACCAAAAAATGCAGATGAGCTGAAGGCCACTGTCAAAGAAACCTGGGCTTCCATACCACCTCAACGGTGCCACAAACTGATCACCTCCATGCCACGCCGCATTGAGGCAGTAATTAAAGCAAAAGTAGCCCCTACCAAGTACTGAGTACATATACAGTAAATGAACATACTTTCCAGAAGGCCAACAATTCACTAAAAATGTTTTTTTTTTTTATTGGTCTTATGAAGTATTCTAATTTGTTGAGCCAAAATCATCAAAATTAAAAGAACCAAAGATTTAAACTATACTTCAGTATGTGTGCATTGAATTTATTTAATACACGAGTTTCACAATTTGAGTTGAATTACTGAAATAAATGAACTTTTCCATGACATTCTAATTTATTGAGATGCACCTGTATGTGCTTGTGTTTTTCTTAGTTCCTCCAAAAGAAACTCACATCATCATTACTTCTGTTGGTACTAATGTGACTTTGACCTGCAAAAGCAAAGCCAGTCCATCAAGTAACTTGAACTACACCTGGTACAAACGTGGAGAGGAGACGCCTATAGCTTGGGGAAAGAAGATTCATTTAACCAAAACTCAGAATCAAACAGGATCATACTTTTGCATTGCACAAAATAAACATGGAAAACAGTCATCAGAAGACGCCCAGCTCACAGATGAAGGTAAATAAAGCACTGTTTTTGAATTTTTATGTTCAGATGCATCACGGATTCATGAATTTTAACTTTTGCTTTTGTAATTTAGGACCGAGTGGATTCTCTCATCTGGTGATATATGGCTGTACAGGAGGACTTTTCGCTTTTGTTCTGTTGTCTGCAGTATTTTTCTACTGTATGAGGTAAATGTATAATAACAGGAATGTAGCTCATGTCTGTAATGTTCTATTTATTAATTGCATGTATATATAATTTATGAAATGATTTTTCTTTTTAATTTACTTTTTTAATTGTATTCTTTTTTTCCTTTTGTTTTTTTGCAACAGAACAAAGGCTTCAAGACTGGCCCATGTCATAGGAAGTGATCAGGTACAAAGTTCAATAAGCAGATGTTAACATTGAATAATTTAAATTTTAAGTTAAATATTGCCAGTTGTTTTGTCCACAACAACAAAAATGGTTCCAAATAAAGTAAAAGCAGAACTGACTGTTGCACATCTGTGTCTCAAACCATAGCATTTTTTTTCGAATGATTCAGTGGCATAACCATTAAAAATATATAATAATTGTATCTGAATGGATCTGTGTAAATGAACAAATTGACTGAGGAAAGACAACAACAGTTATACAGAAAATTGTTGTAAATTGTTTGTATAAGTAAATTGTTTTCTGCTAATCTTCTAAAGACTAATTCACTTCACTCACTGTATGATCTCCTCAAACAACGCTTCTTTTACAGCAGAAAGAAAGTGATTTAAAAACACTAATTTTAAAAATGTCTTCCTCTCAGGCTGAGGATAAAAACAGAGACATGATGGCTACCTATGCTAACAATGCCATTGTGATCAGCAAGAATTGCGAGAAGAAAGAAACTGGTGATCTCCACTATGGTGAAATCGACTTCTCCAAACTCCAGACGGGCCACAAGACAAGGGAACACTCGAACAATGGCCCAGAGACAGAGTATGCTGAGCTTCAAGTGACAGAGAGAAATAGACAAATCAACGGTGCTCAGCAAATGGACAAACTTTATGGTCAGGTGCAGAAAAAGTGATTTTTCCTCATGTCAAATCATGCCCTTGTGCCGGAGGCCTGTGCCTCTTGTCAGCCATGGACAGTCACCAGTTTTCACAAATCCCAAAATAACATCTCTTTTGATTGGTGTAACATTGTCTAAATAATGAAATAATAATCTATACTCCAGCAGCTACAAGGATATAACTAGAATAATATTAAATGCTCTTATAGTGCTCTTAAATATATTGATAATCTATTGATATAAGATGATATAAGATGTAAATATTTATGTAAATAAAATATTAAAGGGGTCCCATTGTTTTGTTTAGTTTTTTTTACATTTCCAACTTCCTTTAGTGTGTAATGTACATGAAAAAGTTAAAGTAGTGTGTTGTTGCCATGTCCAAGAGACGCTGTTTCACAGATCTAAGACTAATATATGTTCACAGGATTAGTTCACTTCCAGAATAAAAATTCTGTCATTTACTCACCCTCCACTTGTTCCAAATCTGTATGAGTTTCTTTCTTCTGTTGAACACAAAAGACGATATTTTGAAAAATGTTGGTATTCGAACAGTTGATGAGCACCATTGACTTAGTGTTTGTTTTCGTACAATGGAAGTGAATGGTGCTCATCAACTGTTCGAATACCAACATTTTTCAAAATATCTTCCTAAATATCCTTCCAAAATATACAGATTTGGAACAAGTGGTGGGTGAGTAAATGATGAAAGAATATTCATTCTGGAAGTGAACCACCTCATTTAAATCATAGCTAATTTTACACACAACAACAGAAAATCGTTCTTGACACATAAATTAATCCTTTAGTCAGTGCTTTAATTTTTAACTAAATAGAATTTCAAAACTCAAGCAAGTCAGTAATAAAGAAGAACAAATAAACATTACACACAGTAACTCTTCAGGATAAAGAGCAGTATTTTTCTTTCTTTTTCCTTTAGCATTATTACCCTTGATTGTTTATTAAGGTCTTCATAGACTGATCTACTAGGCTGCTCTCATTCTAATGCACAGATCTGTTTTGAGTGTTTTGTGCCAACAGGCAATTCTGGTGTTTACTGTCAAAGTCTGTTTTTCTAGTGGAAAGATGGTATGTTTGATTTTTGTTTCAATAAAGTAAACATACATATTTTTTCCTTAAATATTTGTATTGTGTGTTTTTTTTTTATAAATGTATCTTGTATGTGGCCTATAGCTCTTCACAGATTCAGACCTATGTTAAATCTGTGCTGCAGCTCTCTTCATCGACTTTAACAATCCATGACTGATTATGTGAAATACCACAAAACTCACATTTAAATTCAAATTCACTCTTGTATTATTTGATTGTATTTCAGGACAGGGTGGACCCATGAGTGTTGGGTGTGTGGGAGGAGTTGCTAACTGTTATTTTTTTGCGCTTGTTTTAGTATAAAACACAATTTTACCAAATACTACATTTCTTCAATTGCATCATAGCGTACATCTGGGGTTTTGCAGCACAAAATAAGCACAAGAGACTCTTTGTGGTGAGCACTATAGATTTTGCCATAGTAGCCTAAAGATCTATAGATGTGGTCAGTGCTATAATGTAGATTTGAATGGTTTCAGAATACACTCAGGAATATCTAAAATTACATTAAATGCCATTATATAAGTTATGTTTTCCATAATCTTTTCTATGCTCGCACCTCTCATTTTTATTGTATTATTGACTAATGTTTAGATTCAAGACTCCAATGCATGCTGACTATATATCACCTGATTTAAATCAGAGGGTCGTGCCGCGTCTCGCCAGAAGATGGCACCTGGAGCTGAATCATCCATCCACCCATCTATTCTCCAAACCATTGGTCTAATATGTGTACACTGTAAAAAATAATTCAGAGGCTTTGTAAATATCACAAAAATAAAAACTTGTATTAACTTAATAAAATCTCTGAATATCATTTAAGAGATTATATGAGTTGGGTTTACCAAAATTAATGAGTAAAAATCCCACAGTTTATTTTATCTCAAATTTACTTGTTCTACTTAAGTATGTTTTAATAAAAATATTAAGCATTTAACTAACAAATTATATTTTTCACATGTCCTTAATGTTTTTGGTACATTTCAATGAAAATAGTTGAGAAGGTTGCAATAAAATCTATCAGTTTTAAGAGCAGAAATTACTGCTTAATTTCAATCAATTTTTTTTGTATTTTGCATATACTTAAAAAATTGAGTAAGTTTCGCGGCTATTGTGATCACGTGAACAACGATCGCGCGCTCAACGACGGTAAATCTGCTTACTCACAAGAAAGAAAACTGGAAGAAGGAGAAGAAGAAAGAAAACTGAGGCTAAAACCACGGTGAGACTCCGTTAAAATACTGGTAAGTCAATTATCAAAAATTAATGAAATATTGGCTGTTTTTTTCGTGTACACAAAACGTTCGGTGTAATTTTTTGAATGCTGTTGCGGCCCTGCTGTTCTGTGGTAACTTTTTGGAAGGGGCAAGCATTTCTAATCACTGTGACTTGTTTTTTTGTTTTGTTTTTTTTAAACCACCAAATATTCAGCTAAAATACGGTTAATACAGCTCGGCAACTTCAAATGTGTGTAAAATGAGTCAATTTTCCCTGTTTAACGCAACACAACGTTCCCGTGTATGAGGGGGAGGGCCGTATTACTATTAACCGCCGAACCGGTTTCATCATTGTTATTTACTTCGGTGATGAGCATATGTGTGAGTAATTGCAGAAAACAACGACTAAACCAGTCTATCCGTAGTCCAGCAATTGTAGACTGGCACAATGGGACAAATCCCGGCGCTGCAGCTGCGTCAGTGGCCCGTTGAAAAATCTCGTTTTTAATCGGCCGTCTCTCTGGGTGAGTTCACTCCATGTCGGAATAGCCGAAACTACAATATAACTGTGTGTAAAAAGCTACCATCTCTTTGTATAACTCGTAATTTCAACTGTAAACTCGGTGCAAAGTTTTCCGAGAGCCCTACTGTCCTCATATGTTTCAAAGCACCGCTGAAACGTCCTCCGGAATCACTCGAATGGCAGACGCAGAACGTTAGTGAAGAAGTTATCGCGCTTAAGTCGAGGGCCGAGTTTCTTTTTCACCTTTACCAAAATCAACCATGGTTTATGTGGTAAAGTGTAGTAACCATGTTTTTGGCAGATTGATTACCATTTGTATAGGACAGTTTTACTACAAATACCATGGTTAAAATATGGTTAATGTATTAATGTTTGATACCATGGTTAATTTGTGTTTACCATGGTATAGCTAACGTTACAGTAAACATGTTTTTTTTTTTTTTTTTTTTTTTTGTAGTAACGCTGGCTAATTTTCATAAGGGCAGTCAATCACAACCTTACTGTTATTAATTTGAAGTGTAAAGTTATGAATCTCATGGCAAAACTGTTGAACATTTGTTTTACAGCATTGACGTCATCCTCCAAAAACTTCAAAAGAATAACAAAAGGCAGGAGGTAAGTGCAGTTTACTATAATGTTTCAGTATAATTATATTTATAAATGTAGAAACACAGGTCACAAAATTCTAGATACCTTAACCAAATTGTTTAAAGAATCCACATAAGCTTGATTTTCATCAACCGGTCAGCAGCAGGGCATACAAATTCTGTCTATTTTTTTTTTGGCCAGACAATGTGTGCATGTATGTAGCCTATATGTTTTTATCTACTCTCAAAGAGACAAGAACTGGGAACCTGCATTATATGAATCACCAAGGAGCACAGTTTTAGAAGAAAAATGTCACCTACATATTGGATGGCACCTTATTTCAAAATATAGATAATATTTGGTAGTCTTGTAAGTCCATCTCTAAGTAAACTTGATGTTTGAGATTTAACTTTTTAACCCCTTCAGACCTGCCGTCCTTTGGAATGGACATTACATATTTCTGTGTCTAAACCAATGCTCAGCAGAAAAAAATCAGGTCTGAAGGGGTTAGTCATGATTTGTAGCACCTTGAAGATGGTCTGCTTCTCCAGGTGATATGAACCATATTATCTGTGTCCTTGTCTTGTAACATACAGGCTGAATATCAGCTCTAACCTGTTATTCTTTATATTTGTGTCTTCAGGATGTTGCTGATCCACCTATTTGTGTTCAAGAGGAATTAGCTGTCTTCAACAAACTCGGTGATCTTAGCAGAGGCTGCTGCTATCTTGTGGGATTGACATATGCCTCGGACCTGCGATACCCCAAGAATTTTAAAGGGTTAGATTACCCAAAAATGAAAATTAGCCCATGATTTACTCCTCCTCAAGGCATCCTAGGTGTACATGACTTTCTTCTTTCAGACGAATCCAATCAGAGTTATATTAAAAATTGTCCAGGGCTGCGTTTCCCAAAAGCATTGTAAGCCTAAGTTCTTAAAAACGATCGTACGACTGATCTTAATATTACGGTCTGTTTCTCAAACGCATCGTAACTCAAGTAGCACTTGAAAATCATCGTAGATTTACGAGTGCTCTGTAATCGTAAAGCACTAAGTGCATCTTAAAGTCAGCATGAAATCAAAATTGAAAATTCATATTTTTTAATGGAATACTGTAGTGTTTATTATAAATAATTTATCCGTGCACTTCATAATTTTTTTTTTTTAAATTCATGTGCCTTTGTAATCTTTAATCTAAAATGTTAACCTCCCCTCCCCCTCAAAACGACTCATCTTCTCTTCCGGTCACGAGTGATGGCACAAGGGCCGAGCTAGTGACGTAAGGGGTAAACGTTGGGATAAACGACAGGGGAAAAGCTGAAGCTGATGCTTCACTTTATAGAAATAAATGCATTGAATAGTGCTGACGTGAGCAATAGGGTAGTACACTAGCCTTAAAAATTGAAAGGCTATTAGGATATTACCACAGCATTACTCATAGGAAATCGCAAACAATTTGTTTTAATGAATATGACTTAACCTGATGGAGGACGCGTTCAGTCATTCAGGCAGTCTCTCTCTCTATCGGTCTCTCTTGCACGTGCTGTTGGATGTGTTTTGTGCTGTTGATCGTCCTCGTCGCCGTCATCCTCACTAAATAAAAAAAATATTCATGCTAGGGTGTCGGCGGTGAATCCAGTGGAGAGAAATCTCCCCACAACTAACTGCAAACTGGCATTCAGATCTGCCTCCATTTTGTTAGCAACGCCCCAACTTCCGATGATCCAATCAATTCTCGAAGGACAAAATCAAGTCCCGCCCTCTCATTTCAGATGCCGTTTCACTCAACTACATGTCACAGTAGAGAAAAAATGACAATCGCTACTTCCGTTTCATGCTGACTTTAAGAAGACTAATGAGTAAAGAGTAATGAGGTCACCTGCAGGACAATAGCCAGATTACACCTTTAAATTTATTCAAGTGCAATGTGATTGTAATATAAGGTTTTGATTGTACTTTATTACTCTTTATTTTATTTTATTTATTTATTTTAATATATATATGAAATAAAAAGGGCAGAAAAATATAAATAAACAGACATATGTTGATTCCTTGAATGTAGTGTTAATCAGAATCCACTCACTGCTCAAAATACTGGAGTTCTGTTCATTGCTGAGTTATGCCATTATAGAGCTTGGAAGAGCCAGGACCATTTTTAATATAACTCCGATTGTATTCGTCTAAAAGAAGAAAGTCATGTACACCTAGGATACCTTGAGGGTGAGTAAACCATGGGCTAATTTTCATTTTTGGGTGAACTAACCCTTTAAATACACTTTGGAGGTCTTTTCCTGGAGCTGGATCCACTGAAACTTTAAACAAAGGTTCAGAGACTAAAAAATTACCTGATTACATAGATTATTGTCCATCGTCCATGTGTTGTATATTTGTAAAAATGCATTTTGGTTGGGTGTTGTTACCTTTAATGTTAGGTTCTAATTGTACTTTGTAAGTCTGCACATCCTCAGTTCAGTGGATAAAATTTCAATTTATTTAACATGTTGTCATTTGCAAAGTATACCAGGTTGAACTAAAGTTAGAGATAGTTCACCCAAAAATAAAAATTCTATCATTAATTACTCGCCCTCATGTAGTTCCAAACTTGTAAGACCTTCATTCATCTTCTGAACACAAATTAAGATATTTTAGATGAAATCTGAGATCTCTCTGACCCTCCATAGACAGTAAGGGAATTGAAAATTTCAAGGCCTAGAAATGCAGTAAGGACATCGATAAAATGGTCCATGTGACAACAGTGTTTCAATTGTATTTGTTGAATAAAGTTATTTTAGTTTTTCTGCGCACAAAAAGTATTCTTGTAGCTTCATAAAATTACGGTTGAACCACTGATGTCACACCATTTTAACGATACCCTTGCAACATTTCTAAGCCTTGATCATGTTAGGACCCTTGCTGTCCATGAGGGATCAAAGAGCTCTCGGATTTCATCAGGAATATCTTCATTTGTGTTCCGAAAATGAACAGAGGTCTTAGGGGTTTGGATCGACATGAGAGTGAGGAATTAATGACAGAATTCTCATTTTTGGGTGAACTAAGCCTTTAATTACGTTTTTTTTTTTTCATTGGTCTTATTTGGCAAGTAAAGGTTAATGTCTAAAATTGTAAATGTTATTTTTGATTAATTTTGTATGTTTGTAAGTATCCACTGTTCAATGGCTAAAATTTATTTCAACAAGTTGTCATTTGCAAAGTATGGTTGAATTGGAGTTATGGTCAAATCTGACAAATAAATGTTTAATTAAAATAATGTGTTTTGTTTATCACTGTTATATTTATTGTAAAGTACTAACAGAGTAAATGGTAATACAGTTAAAAATATATAAGTAAAAAAGTAAATATAGGACATTGTATATACAACATATAAATTAAATCTACTCAATTTTTTTGTGTTCGGATTTACTATTGAATTACTATTGCATTGCATAAGGGTTTTAATTATATTTACTCATTTAATGGATTAATTAAATCCATTTAATTTTTTAGTGTGTTTTGATTTAGAATTACTGTTGCATTGCTTAAGGATTTTAATTATATTTACTCCATTTTATATATGACATTAATTAATCTAATTATTTGAATCTACTTAATTTTTAGTGTGTTTTGATTTAGAATTTCTGTTGCATTGCTTAAGGATTTTAATTATATTTACTCAGTTTTATTTATGAGATTAATTAATCTAATTATTTGAATCTACTTAATTTTTTTAGTTAAATTTACTTGATTCTTAAAGTATATTTCAATGATTTCACAACTTTAAAATCTACTCAATATTTTTTAGTGTAAAAATGTTTCACAAAAAAAATTGAGTAGATCATAGTAAAAGTTTTTACAGTGTACAGCCAGTATAATATCATACAGGTATAAATTTCTTTTTTATTTATTATTAATGGAAATTTATACATGCTAGTTTCCATGAAAGAGTTCAAGATTTTCATTGCTACTGGAGCTGGCAATTTGCTAAGTTTTCTGATGATTAAACAGAAAGCACAAACTATGCAAAGCGGGATAGTAATGTACCCAGATAGCACACTTACGTCTGCAAGATGTCTGTTAAAGATCACTTGTTCTGGAAAGTATCTGTTGTGTACAAACATCTGACAGACGTCTGTAAGATGTCAGTTTTACATACATTCTTCTAAATCACAAACATCCTAAAGACATCTAATATACCAGTGTTAATTTTGGCAGGCATTTTTGATTTAGTCTTAGTCTTTATCATGAGACGAAAATGCTTAATAGTCTTAGTCACATTTTAGTCACTTGAGTCTTTCATAGTTTTAGTCTAGTTTTAGTCGACGAAAAGTCATTGCATTTTTGTCAACTTTTAGTCATTACTTTTAGTCAAACTGCAGTTACCAACATTTATTTTGGTAGCCGTTTTATACGTAGTCTTCAAACAAAAATAGTCATTAATTAATCTCTCTTTAAATCAATTAAGCTAAGATTTGAATCAAGGATTGAATCTGGAAAAACTGGAATAAATATTCATTTTTTGGTAGATATACAAATTAAACTCATTTTTCAGATACAGTAGTATTGTCAGTATTGTCACCATGACAAGTATACATTTATTTAATATTTTTCGTTGGTTAACATTAATTGCACATATAGGTATTTAATAGGAATGCTGTCCATTTAAAACGGATGCATGTAATACTGACGCACATTCAGTTTTTACCCACCTGTTTAAGTTCACTTAAGCCATATCCGATTGTATTTACGTGAGATATTCTAGTACACAATAGACATTTGAACTGCTGTGTGTATTTGAGCGCTGAGAGCTGATCGCGCGCTGTATGAGAACTGAAGAAGTGGAGCGTGCGCGCGAGAGAGAGAGAGAGCACGCGGTTCTATCAGCGAGATTCCGCCTTCACTAACTTTAAGTTAATCAACAACGAATTGTGACTCCCGTGAAAAACGGGACGGTCTGGTCACCCTATCGCTAACCCTTCAGGTGCTGAGGCCATGGTTTCAGATCGCTAGTTCGCGTTTTGGTAGCCAATCCGTCCGCGGCTGCCATATTGAGACTAGATATAAACGCCCCTCATCTGACTGTAATCTAATGACAGGGACACACATTTTGAAAGACAAGACAGTTAACTTAGCCTGTAGGGTGTATTTTGAATGTCCAGTAGTCCTCAAATAACATTTTAGTCCCGTCTCGTTAACGAAGACGCGGCATACATTTCGTCATAGTTTTTATCATCAGATATTATTTTTAGCTCGTCAACGTCTCGTCTTAGTCACAGAAAAAAGGTTATTAACGAATATTTTTCGTCGTCGTCTTCGTTGACGAAATTAACACTGTAATATACGCCTATTTGACATCTGATAGGAAACGTCCTAGACATATAGCAGATGAGCAAAAAAAATACGTCTTCCAGATGTAAATGCAGATGTCAAATAGACGCTTCCGTGATGTATGTGTGCTATCAGGGTAGTGAATGAGGGTATCCTTTACCAAAAAGTAGTATACTTCAAGTTTATTTTATAAACATACTTTATGTAAGTATACAAATATCAGTGTACTAGTAGTATACTCATACGTGTACAATTTCAATATTCCTTTCTAGTATATAAAATATACTTTTAAGTATGCTTTAAGTATAACAGTAGTAAACTTTGAGTACACAACTAGTTTGCATTAAAGTTTTTAGCTTGTACTGCAAGTATACTAAAAGTGAACTTATAGATATACTGATAGTTTACTAATTAAATACTTGTAGCAGCATTTTTAGTACACTTTGAAGTATAGTCTCAGTAAACCACTAGTTCAGTAGTTTTATGCTGCAAGTATACTCGTAAGTTTTCTTTAAGTGAACTTTACATCATACTTTAAGTATACTGCTATGTCCCTATTTATTAATTTGTATATATTTTGTTATATGAATATCTGAGCATACATCAAAAGAAAGAACAGGGTATCTGCTTGTAAACAAACAAAAAAAATATTCTAGCTTCATGCATTCTTTTTTTAAACACTTGAATGTGGTTAAGTTTCATAAATAAAAAATAAAGAAATAAACAACATTTTGAACAAAAAGCTTAAAAAAGACTGAATTGGATTTAGAATGATAATCAAAATGTAGATGGAGTCGATCAACACCCCAAAGCTTGACAGCCATTATTATCTCTTCATTGGTCGACATTTTATTCCATAATGTTACACAGTTTTGATGATGTTTTATGTCTGATGATCGTGTTAGATTACACGTGGAAGCATCTGCTGTTTCTGTTTCTTTTTCACTTATGTTTTTTATGGGGTTTTTTTGGGAATTCTGTACAGAAGATGTGTACTAGCGCCCCCTACCATATAACAATGAAGACATGGATTCTAGGAGCACTAATAGCTCAAATATATTTAGAATTTTTCTAAGTATAAGTCAAGTATACGTAAATGCCATTTTAAGTATATTTCTCAGAAGTACATAAAGCCAATTTCTGAGAAGTAGACTAAAAGTATACTTTCCTATTTTTACGTTTAAAAGAAGTATACTAATAGACCACTTGAATAAACTTCTTTTTCATAAGGGATACGTGGCATTTTCGGACACAGCATTTGAGCGTTAGTATTTACATCAGGGACATTTAAACCAGCCCAAACTTTTCTTATACACGTCATTTTCTTTCATTCACGTAATTAAGTGTTTGATCTAATATACAATAGCCTATGTATTGTATAACATCATATTGTTTTATAACGTTATTTATCTGTTGTGTGTGCCTAAACTTTTCTCAAAGACATTTACTTTTAGTCTAGCCTACTCGTGATGCCGAACAGACACGGAGGCTTTTAATGAAACAACGTTAGTTAACGCAAAAATGAAAATCGAGGCCTACTCACCATACTGTTCCAAACCTTCTGTTGAACATAAAATATTATATTTTGAAGAATGTTGGTGGTAACCGGAAAGTATTGGTTACCACTTAGGCCTACAATGTATATTGTTAAAATAAGACAATTGTAAACTGCCAAAATCGAAAATGGCAATATCAATCATTTGGTTGTGACCAAATATCATAATTTCATTAAGCATGAATGGTGAGTTTTGATGATGTTGATTTGAGTCGCTCAAATTGGATTTGAGTGCTGGTTTCATTTAATTAATTTGAAAAGAACAATTTTCAAAATACTCAAACTCTACTGAGTGAGTGAAATTGTTCATCACTCAAAGTGATTTTGACACTTTATCATTTTTAATCTTTTTTAAGCATTGTGTTTTGTGTTCAGCAAAAGTGAGTAGTATGGGTTTCGGAATTACATTTTTGAGTGAACTATTCTTTTAATATTGTTACAGATGGTTCATGCTGGCTTAACAGAAAAATCAAAAGGAGATGATGTGCTTGAAGAGAAGAGCTCTTGTTAACAACAGAGAGACATGAGTAAGCAACAATTCATGTTTAAGATTATTGATTGTAATATTTAATGTTTTTGACCTTTTCTAAATAAAATGTGTAATTTGTCAAATGTTTATGCTTGAACTGTTGTTTATGTGTCCCATACATTTAGAGATCATGAACTTGGAATTATTTCTGTCATTAAAAGACTATTTTCCAGTAAGATGTTTTTCTACTAAATATATATTTACAGGTAATTTAATGTTTTCCTTAAACAAATTGTTCACTTGAATTATCATTTACTTATACTCATGATGTTCCACAGACACCATGTATGAAGGCTCTTTTTGGATTATTCAAAATGTAATTTTTTTGTGTTCTTTAGAAGACAGAAGGTCATACTGAAAAAACATGAGGGTAAATAAATGATGACTGTATTTTCAGTTTTGGATTAACTATCCTTGTATTCAAATTGGTACTTGACTCTGACACTTCACGTGTTAATAGTTTTGATATATGGATGTGAAATTATCCTGTTTTTAAAATTTTACAGGAGCACATATGTGATGCTGCAAGTGGGAGTGGAAATCTTGCTTGACTGAAAAAAAAAAAAGAATGAGACTAACACTCTCCAATGAGGTCCAAACACCATTAGTAAAGACTTTGTTCAGTGAGCATTAACATGCATTCAAAGTTGAATAAGAGAGTAATGAACGGTATTCTGTTGTTAAAGCTGATAAATGTATATGCATTATAGGTATTCAGAGTATATGTAGTTTGTGGTGTTTTGCTTTGACAGAATGATGTTTTAATTGTTGTAAGAAGAACATGTTGTTTGCATGTATTGAAACGAAAGCAATCAATGTGAAGGCATTTTGGTGCAGGTGCAAAAGATTTACAATGTTTACAATGTACAAAAATTAAATGTAAAGTCAAGAGTTATGTTAAGAGTAATGTTTTTAGGAGTTATCAAATGAACATGGTTAGTTATATAAATTTAAGGTAGTGTTATTTTACTCTGAAGAGTTTAACATTCATAAAAGATGTCAGATTAACTCCATGAGGGTTAAATATTGAACTCTGAGGCTTTTATGAACACTTTCAAAAGTGTTCATTTTTAACTAAATAGAGGTTCAAAAACATGCAGGCAAATATTCTGTAATAAAGAAGAAAACATTGCAAGCAGTAAACAAGGAGTGATTATTCTCTTAGCATTATTATTACTCTTTGATTATTTTTAATGTCATCATAACCAGCACCAGATCTAAAAGGCTGTGTTCAATCTAATGCACAGATCTGTTTTGAGTGTTTTTACCATCTGTTTATGTTCAGACAGAACTTACTGTGTATTGTTGTATTTTTGCATGATTTTTTTTGTGAGTATTTTGGACAATAAATGAATACATTGCACACAAATAGTTTTTGAACAATTTATTTGTTTTACTTTACTTTGTTTATGTATTGCACTATTTATTTACATATTTTATTGCACTATAGAGATTTTTTAAAGGATTATATTTTGCACCTGGAACATTAGATTTTTTCCAGTGGCTTGTCCTTTGCTAGGGCCATAATAATTATGTGTAGGGCCAAAAATGAGCTCCCTATTATTATTATTATTATTATTATTTATTTTGCACCACAGATAAATTACATTTAGATTTTTAGCAGGAAAATAGCTTAAATGGGTATTACTGTATTGCAGTGAGCTCTGTGTACGGCTAGGGCAAAAAGGCTGATACCCAGCCAGGTTCCTGGGCCGCTCAACGATGTTGTGAAAAAACTTTTCACAGCATTGGCAAGCCATCTTCCCCATGACTTCCCCGTTTCACCAGCATAAATGTCACAGAAACCTCTTTCCTCGTCCCTTCCTAGCACCTTAATAGTCGTGTCTCTGAAAATTTATGAGCCTTCCCCGAAGTTTGAAACTGCATCATATATAGCTGGCCTGTCATCAGGTTTTGCTAGGACATTAATAATCATGTGCTGGGCCCATGTGATGCACATTGGTCTGCCCATGAGCTCCAAAAAATTCAGAGCCTCTAGGGCGTTTTCTGCATGCTGGAGGTGTTCAAAGGTCACAAAACCATACCCATGAGACCGGTCGGTTATTGTGTTTCTGCACACTGGTACAGAACAGATTGCTCCGACTGGGCTGAATATTGCATGCAACAATTGTTCGGTCACATCTGGGTGCAATTCACTGACAAGCAATGATGACCCATTGGCAGTTGGTTCTTGGCTGCCCTCACCTGGTGTTGCCATTTTTTATTGTCTTTTTAAGAATATTCTTAACAAAAAGCTCTTTGTAGAAAGCACAGTTGCTGACTCTAAATGAAAACTTAATGATGAAACCTTCCGATGACGTCACAACACCGTCACGTAACATCTAATGTTGATTTTTTTTTTTTTTTTTTAAATCATCCCCCACAGTATCGGATAAGATACAAATAATAAGACATATAATTCTCGTGTTTTATTTACGATAAAGGTCGGCTATAATGACCGAACAGATCTGTGTATCACTGCACAACACCATTAGCAACCATCCGTAGCAACATAAACATGTTTTTATTATTATTATTATTATTATTATTATTATTGATATATTGTTATTCTTGTTAAATGCGCATGCATATCAAATATATTTCAGCAAAATTACCGGTGTATTAATAATTTAATTGGGTATGAGTGACCCCTGCTGGCAAAGAACGGAAATAAATTAAAATACATTTTTATTATTTAACGTTAAATGTTTTTGTGATTCGGGTATGATACTGTATGTTCATAGACTTATAATGTTTAATGTTAGGCTGACTCGCGAAAACCGGTCTAGTTTAAACTGAAAGGACTGAAGCGACCGTTTTCTCAGAGATAAGCAGACGCAATATCATGTGTTTAAAAATAACACGGAGCGTAAGGAAAGTTCCTAGTCTGTTTTATTTTAGGTTCATCGGGCTATCTATCCTATTTGTTCTCCTTTTAAGATTGCTATTTTATACTTTATACCAGGGGTCACCAAGTTCGGTCCTGGAGGGCCGGTGTCCTGCAAAGTTTACCTTCTTCAACCCTAATTAAACACACCCGAAGCAGCTAATCAAGGTCTTACTAGGTATACTAGAAACTTCCAGGCAGGTGTGTTGAGGTAAATTGGAGCTAAAATCTGAAGGACACCGGCCCTCCAGGATCAAGTTTGGTGACTTCTGCTTTATACAATATGGTATAGGCCTATAATACATAAACAAACAAATAAATAAATGTTAATGTTATGTTGAAGTTCATATTAAGCACATTACAGACTTAGTATGGTCAATATTTGCTCTATTTCGCCAACCGTTGCGTTGGTGTTTCCTTCCTGAATGATTAATCACTTTTGTAAAAAAAAGTTTTTAAAAATGGAGTGATGATTTAATAAGCCATTCATAAAGATGCTAGCTAAATTGAAGTTGTGTACTAGTATACTACTTTAGCTTTATCTTTTTAATGACAGAAATGGTAAGAGTGCTATGCTTGTAGACTGTTCTGAAATTTAAAAAAAAAAAAAAAAAATTCACTCACTTCATTATAGAATTTATATGAATTATGACATCTTTTTTTACTATGGTTAGAAAATTTGACCTTAAGTAAAAAAAGGGCCCCTGGAAATCTTTATTGGAAAAGTTATTTTCTGTCACTGTCAAGGACTATTTTATTTATTTATTTTCTAATTAGCTTTAAAAGTTTTTTATTCCAAAAAAAGTAAAATATTAATACATACTTTTGCTTTTGTTATTTGTATTTTGTGTTAACCATTCTGTGTGTGTTGTGATGGTATCATGCATAGGCTATGTATCTCAGGAAGTCTCTTCATTGATTCAGACCTGAAGTATTTGTGAGTGCTGCTAACAAGCAGTTACTGATCTAATGACGTGAAATGCCACAAATTCAAATTCACTCTTTTATTATTTATAATTTTTCGGACAGGGTGGACCCATGATTGCTGGCTGTGTGGGAGGACATTGTTTTAGTATGAGGTAAATTTAGCTTTCTTTTGCATCACAGTGTACATCTGGGGGTTTTGTAGCACACTAGCTACAGAAAATTAAGCACAAAGTGTTTCTTTGTGGTGAGTGCTGTAGAAGACCTATAGATGCAGTCACTGTTATAATGCAGATTTTAATATTTTAAGAATACACTCAGGAATAGTAAAAATTACATTAAATGCCATTGTATGAAAGATGTTTTCCATCATCATTTCTATGCTCACAGCTCACTCTATAATTGATTAAAGTTCAGATTCAAAACATTATGCAAAGTTTATATTCACACTGAATCTTATTTGATAATGTCTTGTTCAAAACAGAATGGATGTTGTAAATGTGAGATTTATGGCATATTGTATGAAGTAAAGAGATAACTGTAGTATCAGTTCAATCTTTATGAATGATAGTTTATCACATTTGATGTTGTTAGAAAACTGAGTGACGCACATATCAAAGTTTGGTTTAGAGTTGTATTTATTCAGTCAGCTCATGTAAAAACATGCACACATTCAATGGCTGAGACTTGTCTGTGTTCTTTGGTCCGGATCGTTCAACCCTAGCTCAACCTGATTCATGTCAATCATATTCCACTGATAAAAGGCAAAATCCTTAGAAAGAAAAATTCAGCTTTCATTAGGTAACCAGTAAAATGATGATAAAAAATGATGGTATTGGTGCTCTCCTTAAAGACCTGTCTAATATCTTTGCTCAAAATAAACAGATATTAGGTATTGTACTCATAAACTATATATATATATTGAAGATGCTGTGGTTTAAATTCATAACGTGGTCTTGTTTAAAAAGTAAAATAATCTAAAAGGCATTTTGAGACATAGTTTGTAAACATTAAATAGAGTTTTTAGCTTCTATTGTAAGATAAAATAAGGCACCTGGGTTTTGATACCACTGACGGCATCTAGTGAACTTTTTGGTTTTGTGTTTCTCAGGTGCAGCATCTACTGCAGTGCAACAGTCACATTAAAACAGTTACCACCACCTCAACCCACCCTACTCTTCACATCTGCTCAACATCAATGTAATGTAGCGTCTGTTCAATCCCTCACTCTCTCCTCCAGCGCCCTCAGCTCTCCTTCCACTTGTGCAGGTAGATCAGCTCCAACCTGCTGGGTGAAGTAGTTCCGAAGCTCCTGTGTTTCCTTCTGCCAGAAGGGTTTGGGCAGGTTAAAGAGGGCACCCATATCGATATTACCACCCAGGCCTTCTGTGTTTATGGCACCGTTTTGTGGAATCCATCCCACAATGCTTTTGGTGGCAGCCTCGTCTTCACTGGTACGGCCACATCGTTTGAAGATCCACTCGAGGACGCGGGCGTTCTCTCCAAACCCTGGCCACAAGAAAGAGCCGGTCTTCTGATCTTTCCGGAACCAGTTGACGTGGAAGATCTTGGGGAGTTGGGTCTGGCCCTTGCGCGTCTCCATACTCAACCAGTGGGCCAGGTAGTCACCGAAGTTGTAACCGAAGAAAGGACGCATGGCGAAGGGGTCATGCATGATTACTTTACCTAAAGAAAATGAGCCATATATATATATATTATAATTTTTTTAAATATCAGTATGAGTTTTTTGTTCAGTTTGTCAGTAAGTGCTTAAATGTACTTTTTATTATATGGAGAAATGAAAGTTTGTACCTTTATGTTCAGCAGCAGCTGTGGATTCAGATCTCATGGCTGCACCCACAAACACACCGTGACGCCAGTTAAATGACTCATACACCAAAGGCACACCTGGGAAAAAAGACAGGTACATTTTAAGATATAATGTTGTCAAGGATGGGTTGTTTTGTGCGCTCAACGGATAAACAGAGTGGGAATGGAATTTAAGGGGATACTTTCAAGGTCGTAATTAATGCAAATCAACATCACTATCTCTTGGGAAAGTATAAGGGAGTCTACTGCATTGACCTTCAAGATAAGGTTGGAAACTGTTGTCATTTGAACAATATTCGGTGCAGGATCCTGGCACCACGTTGATTATGAAACCTCAGAGATATTGCCAATTAAGAACTCATGTTTTTCTGTAATTAAAATGAAGTGCACCCAACTGGGAGGGGGAGCGAGCCTGGCCAGTTTGCTTTCTCTCTCACCTGGAGGGTTGTTCTTAAACCGCACCTAATTTTAAAGTATAAAAAAGGGAGTTTATTTCAGAAACCGTGGAAGCTCAGCCGTGGGATAAGCACGCGTCGCCCGGCATTCTCAGACAAGTGTTGGTCTTCTACTGTGACTGAAACAGGCTCCCCAGTCTTTTGAATAGAGGAGATGATGGCACGGTTTTGAGGTTGCATATTTGTTCTAATACTTGGCTTTTAGTGTATGCTCACTCATTATTATTATTATCTTTTATCCATTTACTCATGATTATTCTTATATTATACACTGGTTTGTGATTATTCTGCCTTAAACTGTTTATTTTTGATTATCATTATTCTTTTATGCATTTACCTATGATCATTGCCACACAATCATTATTGTGTATCAACAATAAACAGTTGTATTGCTTGATTAGTATGGTGTACAGACCTTTTATTGGCACATCCTCTTGCTGATTTTATTTGCTTGATTTTTATTTGCGTCCAAGGCTGCATTTATTTGATTGAAAATGCTGTAATAATGGCATTATTGTAAAATATTATTACAATTTAAAAATTACTGCTTTCTGTTTTAATATATTAAAATGTAATTCATTCCTGTGAAGGCAAAGCACAGCATTTATTTGAATTTTTTTTGGTAAATTTAAATCAAATTAATGCATCCTTACTGTTTACACCAGGCATGATAATAATAACTAGAAATACATAACGATAAATAGCATCCACACCAATATATACAGTATTAATGCTCTGCAGTTTGTCATCTGCCACTTTAAATGCTTGAGCTCTTTAAAGCAGGATGGATTCTGATAGGCTGCCAATGCTATCATTCATCAGCTGGAAAAACATGAAAGTGATTCCAATGATATCTTTCCTCTGTGCCAAGTGTGGACTATATTCATTTTAAATGCTATTCTTTTAAATTTAGAAAGATTTTAAAACTATATCTTTTTATCATTATTGTTAGTGTTATTGTCCTTATTTTAGTAGCAAGATACTATTTTAGTTTTTATAAATATTTAGAATTTTTTTTTTATATTTTGTATTTCCCACTTGTGCATTTATTTTATTTCAGATAACAAGTTTATTTATTTTTTTCATGGTTTTAGTTTCATGGCCTTAAAAGTATTGATTTCTTACATAATATGTGCATTTTATATCTGCAGTTTTGATTCAGTGATACCACCCACCTTCTGGTCTTCTTCCACCAAATACAATGGCATCAATGGGGACGCCCTCATCACTTTCCCAGAGTGGGTCTATGATGGGGCACTGGCCAGCTGGGGCACAAAACCTGGAGTTCGGGTGAGCGCACAGTGTAGAATCACCTGAGAAACACACAAAGACATAAACCAACACCATTATAACACCATGCCACAGATGCTGAAGTTTTTGTCCATTATAAATGCTTCTAAGAATGGAAATATTCTGTAACAATGAGTTTCCTAAACAATGATCTTACCATACTTCCAGGATTTTCCATGCCAGTCTGTGAGCTTGATTCCAGGTGCAGGTGGTTCCAGACCCTCCCACCAAACTCCCCCATCGCTGGTCTCGCCCACATTAGTGAACACTGTGTTCCTGGAGATGGTTGTCATGGCATGAGGGTTTGTCTTCAGGGACGTCCCGGGGGCAACTCCAAAGAAACCATTCTCTGGATTAATGGCTCTGAGTTTACCTGGTGAAGAAAGTAAAAATACACCACCGTCTCTGTTGAAAACATCTATTTATAACCATAAACAACAGTATTCCAATCAACATTCATACAGCAAAACTGTTTCTCAGCAACTGGGTGTTTTGTTTACTGTGAGCCATGTACTTATTTCTATTTTAATTAGTTCTCTTTCTGCTGCCCAATAAAAATGCTAAAATAAAAGATATGGTGTCATTTCTTGGCTGCCCATAAACCCACACTTGTCATGCTGTGTCAACAGATGCATATGTTATCTAGGACAAGTCATATTTCTCACCCTGACTGTCAAATTTCATCCAGGCGATGTCATCGCCCACACACTCGACCTTCCAGCCTGGCAGCGCTGGTTTCATCATGGCCAGGTTAGTTTTCCCACAAGCGCTCGGGAACGCTGCTGCAATGTAGCGTTTTACACCCTGAGGATTTGTGATTCCCAGAATCTGGTGGAGAAAGAAACACATGTTTTACAAATGATGACTCCAGCTAAAAGAGTAGTACATAAGTGCAATGCACTGTTACTTGATCGATATGGCTAATATATAAACTTTCATTAAACTCAAAGGTCTTATAGGGGATAAGGGGGATCCCATACCAGCATGTGTTCAGCCAACCAGCCTTCGTCTTTGGCAATACGTGAGGCAATACGAAGAGCAAAACATTTCTTTCCCAGGAGCGAGTTTCCACCGTAACCGCTGCCGAAGGACAGGATCTGTCTGGTGTCAGGAAGATGTGAGATCAACACCTTGTCCGGGTTACAAGGCCAGCTGTTTACTAGAGGAGCTGTGCGGGAATAACACGGAAAGATAAGATATTGACAAGAAAATAAAAATATATACAGTTTAAAAGTTTGGGGGCAGGTTTTTTCTTTTTATAAATTAATATCTTTATTCAGCAAGGACACAGTAAATTGATCAGAAGTAAAGACATTTATAATGTTACAAAAGATTTCTAGTTCAAATAAATGCTGTTCTTTTAAACTCGAAAGAATCCTGACGAAATGCATTACGGTTTCCACAAAAAATATTGAGCAGCACAACGGTTTTTAACATTGGTAATAATAAGAAATGTTTCTTGAGCAGCAAATCAGCATATTCAGAATGATTTCTGAAGGATCATGTGACACTGAAGACTGAAAATTAAGTTTTTTCAACACAGGAATTAATTACTTTTCAAAAAAAAATTACTTTTTTAAAATTATAGTAATATTTCACAATAGAGCTGTGTTTATTGTATTTTTAATCAAATAAATGCAGCCTTGGAGACTTCTTTCGAAAACATAAAAGCTTACTGACCCCAAACTTTTGGAAGGTAATGTAATTAGCCAAATAATATTGTAAATAATAAATAATATGTGGCAAATAAAGTGACACAATCGATCATTTGAAGGAACTGGTGAAATTTAGAGGTTCATTTGATCGAATTAGTCACATTTATATTTAATCTGACATTAAAATAAAGCAGTAAGGTACCTTTGAGTGGTAAAGGTCGGCCCAAAGAGTGCTGGCAGCGCACAAACTCCGCACCCTCGGCTAGTTTCTCCAGCACAGGTGTCCCCATGCGTGTCATGATGCCCATGCTGGCCACCACATATGGAGAATCTGTCACCTGAACACCGAACTTAGCAAGAGAAGAGTTCACAGGGCCCATACTGAAGGGGATCACATACATAGTGCGTCCTATAGAGGGACAGAAAAACACAAATATTGAAGAGATTCATTCCGAAGGTTTCCTTTCAGTGTCCCAGACTATCCTACACGAGTGTGTGGACTGATGAACAATTTCATGGATATTCAGATTTTAAAGGAATATGTCAGGTTAAATACAAAAAAAGCTCTAATGAAAGGAATCTGTGTAATTCTTAATCAGCGCACACATGACTCTTTTCTGTGCAAGTCAGAATTGTTATATATAGTATTTCTATTTGCTTAACACAGTTAACATTGCACTATTGCTGTTCATGAAAGCAAACTGAATTTGATTTAAGAGAGCTCTGGTTTGTGTACATTTACTATTGATCATGGGAGCAGTTATTTATCAGATGATGATCAAATAATGGAGAAAAGCATTATAACTGGGCATATATCCAGCAGCACAATATAGACAGATTTTAAAGAGCTGATTCAGATCCCTGGATTTCAGTGGTGTCATTATTATTGAACATATGCACTGATATACTGTTATATTTTATACGTTTAAAAATTCAGTAATGTTTTATATAATTCTAAATAACATTTAGTAGTATATAAAATAATATTTAATATATTTATATAATATAAATAATATTTATTATATTATTTAATATTATTATTTTAATATTTATTTTTATTTAAGACATATTTTCAACAACATTTTTTTTGGGTGGTTAAAGGAACTATTTGACAGGTTTCAGTTATTGTTCAGTGGTTTAAATAACACACACCTGCCATGCAGCCAGGAAAGCGGTCCATTCTGGCTTTCTGAAAGTCTTCCTCACTCATCCAGCTGCCCAGCTGGGACTTGGCACCTCCGGTGGGAATGGGAATAGTGTCTCTTTGGTCCTTAGTGACAATCACAGTTTTACTCTCGACGCGAGCCACATCTTTAGGGTCAGTACGTGCCAGCCAGCTGCACACAGAAAAGAGTAGAAATTTAAATCAGGATTAAGGCGATGTAAAATCATTCACATTATCATCAGTATTGGTTTAAAAACTAATGATGAGACTGGAAAAAAAGTACTTACCAGTTTTCATATTTGGCAAGTTTCTTCACCATGCCCTCTTTCTCCAGGTTGGCCAGGATGTCTGCTGTCTCCTCTGGAGTGCCTGTGACCACGTGCACTTTAGCAGGTTTACATTCAGCCACTGCGCCCGACACAAACTCCGCCACCGACGGGGGCAGAGAGGGGATGGAGGCGAGTGACCGCACACCCATTGAAGCTGTACTGATGGCATTTCGCCTGCATGGACAGACACAAACATTAGTACAACATCATACAGATATGGTCTGTAAATATCATGCATCTAGTGCTGTCAAATGATTAAGCGCGATTAATCACATCCAAAATAAAAGTTTTTGTTTACATAATAAATACACACAGTACACATATATTATGTATATATATAAATACACACACAGTATATATTTTGAAAATATTTACATGTATATGATTTATATTACAGATAAATATATTTAATATATAAACATAAATTTTTCTTAAATATATGCATGTATGTGTGTATTTATATAGACATAATAAATATACACAGTACACACACATACAGTGGGGGGGGGGGGGAATTATTTGATCCCCTGCTGATTTTGTACGTTTGCCCACTGACAAAGAAATGATCAGTCTACAATTTTAATGGTAGGTTTATTTGAACAGTGAGAGACAGAATAACAACAAAAAAATCCAGAAAAACACATTTCAAAAAAGTTATAAATTGATTTGCATTTTAATGAGTGAAATAAGTATTTGACCCCGTCGCAAAACATGACTTGGTACTTGGTGGCAAAACCCTTGTTGACAATCACAGAGGTCAGACGTTTCTTGTAGTTGGCCACCAGGTTTGCACACACTGGAGACTGGCTAGACCACTCCAGGACCTTAATGTGCTTCTTGAGCCACTCCTTTGTTGCCTTGGCCGTGTGTTTTGGGTCATTGTCATGCTGGAATACCCACCCACGACCCATTTTCAATGCCCTGCCCCTGACGGTACATGGCCCCGTCCATCGTCCCTTTGGTGCAGTGCAGTTGTCCTGTCCCCTTAGCAGAAAAACACCCCCAAAGCATAATGTTTCCACCTCCATGTTCGATGGTGGGAATTGGTGTTCTTGGGGTCATAGGCAGCATTCCTCCTTCTCCAAACACGGCGAGTTGAGTTAATGCCAAAAGCTCGATTTTGATCTCATCTGACCTCAACACTTTCACCCAGTTCTCCTCTGAATCATTGGCAAACTTCAGACGGGCTGTACATGTGCTTTCTTGAGGGGGACCTTGCGGGCGCTGCAGGATTTCAGTCCTTCATGGCGTAGTGTTACCAATTGTTTTCTTGGTGACTATGGTCCCAGCTGCCTTGAGATCATTGACAAGATCCTCCCGTGTAGTTCTGGACTGATTTCTCACCGTTCTCATGATCATTGAAACTCCACGAGGTGAGATCTTGCATGGAGCCCTAAACCGAGGGAGATTGACAGTTATTTTGTGTTTCTTCCATTTGCGAATAATCGCACCAACTGTTGTCACCTTCTCACCAAGCTGCTTGGCGATGGTCTTGTTGCCCATTCCAGCCTTGTGTAGGTCTAAAATCTTGTCCCTGACATCCTTGGACAGCTCTTTGGTCTTGGCCATGGTGGAGAGTTTGGAATCTGATTGATTGATTGATTGCTTCTGTTGACAGGTGTCTTTTATTCCAGCACTCCCTTTAAGAGAGTGCTCCTAATCTCAGCTCCTTACCTGTATAAAAAACACCTAGGAGCCAGAAATCTTGCCGATTTATAGGGGATCAAATACTTATTTGACTCATTAAAATGCAAATCAATTTATAACTTTTTTGAAATGCGTTTTTCTGGATTTTTGTTGTTGTTATTCTGTCTCTCATGGTTCAAATAAACCTACCATTAAAATTATAGACTGATCATTTCTTTGTCAGTGGGCAAACGTACAAAATCAGCAGGGGATCAAATAATTTTTTTCCCCCAATGTAAACAAAAACTTTTATTTTGGATGTAATTAATCGCGATACATGTGAGCTTTTAGTTAGCATGTAAACATTTTACCAAAATTCACAGACCACACAAAGTTTATCTTATTAATAGTTAGTGTGTTGATATACAGTCCAACAACACAGTGACTTCTTGCCCTTTATATCATTCTGTGTAGGCTATTAGTGGTGGGGAATTATTCATCTATCTCTGCAAGTAACATCAATACACCAGCAGTAGGTGACAAGTCATTGTCTTTATGACTCATTTCAATCATTCACTCAGAAGATTGGTTCCAAATATTGATTCACACAGGAACGAAACGACTGAATTCGTTCAAAAACACCCATTCACACAGGAACGAAACACTGCTACCGTGTGTTGCTCATAGATGCGCAATCGTTATTCTCCTGTAACGTTCTTTGGACCTATTTCCATTGGCTGACCATACAGCATCTGAAATGTACGTTACTCAATATTACCTACCAATTTATTGAACTAACCTTGAATTATAAACAATAATTGTCTAACATTTATTAAAGAGAGTGTGTGTCCTCACAATGGCCTAATCTAATAATGTATTTCAACAAGAAAGTGTGACGTATCAGTGAGTTACTCTGTCTATTCCTGAGTTACAGGTGACTGGTTGTCTGCAGGTGATTGGCTGATGAGGTGTTGCACCTGGTTTAAATCAACAATCTTCAAAAGGGACTCAGAGGAACAATGGCGGAGGAGCAGTTGTTTGTTGGCGTTTGCGTCTGCCGGAGAACTCACGGGATACGGAGGTTATGGGAGACTGCCGTCGCACTGGATGAGTTTCCGTTTTGATTAATCTTTTCCTAGATTGGACGTTTGGGTTCTGAGTTTTGTTATTAGTGTTTGTTTGGACTGTTATTGGTACTACTTACAAACACCTGCCGACATACTGACTATCACTTATACTGACTACATTACAGGTTTTCTTTTCTTTATTGTTAAATAAACTTGTTTTGTTAAGCAGTGGTTGTGTGCGGCGTCTCCCTGACTACTTTTGTTGCGATTTTTGGTGAAAGATTCGTAACAAAAGTAAGCTATTTGTAGTGAATGTGCTAGCCTTCCAAGCAGCTCTAAGGATAAATGTCAAACCAGTAAACGGCAAATGTATTTGCACTAAAAACCAGTGTGCTTATGATTACAATTAATATAATATAAAAATTAACAGTTTGCAATATCAAACAAAACAATGGATTGTTTTTGTACAGCTAAAATAACTAGAAGCTGATGACACAGGAAGTCTTGTGCATTCTAGCAAAAATGTGGGCGCTCTTATGGTAAAAAAATAAGGTGGATAATATAAAGCCAACTCAGTTTAAAGTCTAAGCTAAAGACTGTAGATAATGTATCTATGTAATCCATCACTTTACATTAATAAATGAACATATATTTGAGCTGGCAGCATGTCATTATGAATGTTGCATCATAACCACTAAATGTACTTTAACACAGATCTTTGACCGGAACTAAAAGATAAATGATTAAGAATCTGCAAGACTAATTAGTGTCCTTTGGAATGAAATGCACAATGAAGAACTAGTATAGATATACAATGAAGAACTAGTATAGAACAAATATTCAATCCGAAATTGCTAGTGAATTTCACAAACAATTACAAGAAAACTGATATTTTTAAATAGAAAAACCTATACAGTTTTCTTGTACAACATGCTCCAATAATGTTTTATTTCTTTTTATGAACTTCAAAAAATGCTTTAACAGTCAAAGGTTTACAGCCCAGTTCAGATTTTAAGTCGCCTTTATTCTGCAAAATATTGTTTTATCAGTGACTGAAAACATAAATAAATAAATAAATATATATATATATATATATATTTTTTTTTTTTTTTTTTTTTTTTTTTTTCACATTTACAGCAAGTAATTTTTTGTGTTTTTAATTTACAATATTAAGCAAAAGGTATGGCTATGATTCCCAGGGAATGCACAAACTGATAGAATGCATACCCCCTCAATAAACTGAATAAAATGCATGATAAAGACAAAAAAGGAAGAATGAGGAGGAGAAGAGGATACTCTCTATCAGTATTTCTCACATGAAAGCATGAAAATGAGGGAGAGAAACAGAGAAAGCTAAAGAAAGGAAAAACCACAAGTTTGGTGAGCAAACAAAAAAGCAAAAACAGAACAAAGGTTTCATGCTAGACGAGAGACCTTTTTATTCTTGCCATTCAATCCTCTGCTTTCAGAGCTAAAATATAGGTCAAAAATCATCTGAGACCAGATTGTCATTCTTTAACAGTGTTCGTGAGCTGAGCATGGTCAGCATAATCAATTAACAAGACAGCTTGTGACTGCAAGGCCTGTTGGCTATAATGAAGAGAATATTTGAAGGATAGCAAGAGGAGTTCCTTGCCTTTACCCAGTTTATTCAGTTCAGCATAAACACCCACCCCAACTGCTACACTCCCCTCTATTGTTTTCCAAAGCCATCAAACGTATACGAACTTAACTAGAACAAAGTCTTTGAGTCTATCACGATTTTGACCCCTATGATCCCTGACTTTCATCAATAACCACTGAGCTTTAAGCCATCAATTATCGTAGGCAGTTAAAACACCCTCCCCACATGAACCAACCAATCAGATGGCCTCCTTGGCATTCACTCCCCTCCCCTCCCCTCAGAGTCTGGTTAAACAGGGTATAGCCACTTCAGGCACACTATCTTCATGCACATAATACACGTAACAATTTGATAAATGTGTGAAATAATAAAACACAGCCAAATGGGTGCTTTTCTTTGTAAACCTCATGCATGCATTAGAGCTATACCTCAAGGGCGTTTAAGCACAAAAAATAACCCGTTAAACAAGTTAGTAGACCCTTTCACTCAAAACACACACATATACGTCAGATTAACAATCAGTTCCTGGTATCATGCATCTTGTTGGGTAAAGTTTAGCTAGTAGAGACTTTCACACTGTGCATATTTACTTGGAAGTCCTGTGCTGATGTAATCACTCATTCTGGTGAGAGATTGACAGAGCAGATATAGATACAATAAAATGGGTTTTAGCTGGGATCTGCATGGATATCTTTTGTTCAACACCATTATTCTCACTTTGCTGTTGATCTCTAAATATATTCCACATTCCGGTTTAACAGATGACTCAGAAATGCTTCTTGTGACTTTGCTTTTGTGGTCAAAGGTGATGGTAATTTGTTCATTCATAACCTGTTTTTCAGACTCTGTGTACATAGTGAGTCTCTAAACATTTCTCTATGTGACTTAAATGACTGCATTCCTGTACGTGACACACTAGTTTCTCTCTAATAGTGACATGTAATATGTGGCAAATGTCATTATTTGCCAATACCAGACTGCAGGACTCTGGAGTATTATAATTTACTCTTTTTTTTTCTATTCTTTTTTTTATATATATATATAACTCTATCAAAGATCATTCTTCATTATTACAGACTATTGTAGTTTAGTACCCCCACTAAAACAAGGGAGGTGATACTGTAATTGTACAGGGTGTTGGCAAATGTTTTTATAGAACACTTTAAGTCTGTTTAAATATCTGATCTCACAAGAAACTATATAACAAGGATGTTTACCCAAGAAAGATAGGGGTGTGATACTATATATTGAATAGACTGCAGGAAGATAATACACCTAGACCTTTAATTCTGTTTTTAGCTACAACCAGAAAATAAATTTAATGATCTGAATAATAAATGAGAATAATAGCAACTTGCATTAAATATTATGTGTAAATTATATATATATATATATTACATAACATATATAAAATTTACTTTAAATATGTCTAAAAGACACTCACCTCCTAAGTACTCCAAGCAACAGGCAGGACATCTTTGGTGCAATTGAAAATGGTGGAGTAAACAACCGAAATTATGACTAAAAATAAAATAAAGCAATATGAGAGGGGTGGCTTGTTCCTCTTCAGTCCTGTGCACCTCTCATATCAGACTGGTGATAGTCCAGCTCTTGAGGTAGACTAGAGTAAAGTAAGACCCTTGCACTTTAACACGTGTAACTTATCATCAGCTGATCCCACCCTCAGTTCAGATCCTGCACTAATAACGACGCTCTTCTCCCTGCAAAACCAGCCTGAGCTGTTTCGATAATAAATAAAGCTTTATACTGACAAACTTCCTAGTCGATGAACAACATATTTTAAAAGTTCAATATTTTCCTATTATATGCGTGCGCTTCCAATAAAACACGACAAAGTGGGAAAACTAGCTGTTGCATTTCAGTCAAAAAGCTCTAGATTGACGCTGAGTCATTGAAGTCAATCAAATAGAGTGAATCGCGAGGATTCAGATCAGTTCGCGGTCCGCCGGCTGACTCGAGCGCGCTTCGGGTCCTGTATCCGAGAGGACTCGCTGTGCTCCGTCCCGCTTTCCTGCTCGACGCCGGCTGCAGAACACAGTTGTGTAGAAGTGAATCTTATTTTTAAAGCTTCTTTAGCGAGCTCTGAGGTCTCGTGAGCGTCGTTGCCTTCAGCAGATGTTGATAAAGTTGAGTGTGAACTCTATGGTGTGGACGCTGTAAGGCGGAAGCTCACTGGGTCTCTGTGACGTCGCTCCATTCATCATCACAACTGCTGAGAGTGTAGGGCTCGAGAGACATTTACAGTAACTGGCATTCATAAGTGTAAATATGAGCCTTTGTTTTGTGAGTTCAGTACCCGCACAGTACGAAACAGTACCCGCCCTTACGAAAATAAACCATGGTTTTACTACAGATTGAACCAAAAACCATGGTTACTATATTTAAAGCATGGTGACCACAAATAAACCATGGTTTTGTATCACTAACCATAGTGGTTTGCAACACATAAACATGTGGTTATACAAATGTAATCAATACGCCAAAAAAAACTATGGTTACTACAATTTTACTACAATAAGACCATGGTTAATTTTCGTAAGGGCTGTTCAGCAGTAGGCTACCTAAAACTATTAATTTTGAAAGAAATAAGAAAGCTGTGTTGTCTGTTAACATTTAGTTTTTATTTCATTTATGTTATTCTTTGAATTTTAAAAATCAAAAGACACATTAAAATGGCCGTGGAGATTAATGAACTGGCAATTATTTGAAATAATATAGATATAATAATGTGTCTAATTATTTTGCATTTGCATTGTTAAAATTAAAAGATTTAAACTTTTTCTTTTTGCTATTTGAAGGTCACTTTAAAAGTTACAAAGAGTGTATTAATCATCAATTATTTCTATATTCAGTAGTTTATTTCGGTAGCCTATATCAGTAATATAAGCCATACTTTGCTGTCTGTAAGAATTTTAAAAATGTTTTTTAAAGAAGTCTCTTATGCTCATTAAAAAAAATACAGTATAAAAATACAGTAAAAACAGTAATATTGTGAAACATAATTACAATTTAATAATAACTATATAAATACATTTTAAAATGTAATTTATTTCCTGTGATTGCAAAGCTGAGTTAAAATGTCAAATGTCACATGATCCTTCAGAAATCATTCTAATATGCTGATTTGGTGCTCAAGAAACATTTTACCAAATTGCATATGGTTACTGAAAATTAAGCTTTGCCGTCATGAGAATAAAATACACTTTAAAATGTATTAAAATAGAAAACAGTTATTTTAAATTGTTTAAAATGTTTGTCTTTGTGACAACAGAGAACCACAGAATGCTAGACACAATACATACTTAAGAAAACTAAGAAGAATGTAAAAAAAAAATAATAATAATCTGACACATCCACTAAAATGGCTGAAGTTAGTTTAGAGAAAAGCTTTAGCATTGCTTGTTTTACGGACTGTCTCTTGGTTTAATATTGTGTTATGTATACAACAGTAACATTTTGACATTTTTAAAGTGGCAAGTGTCTAAACGCTTTTTGGACCCACTGTAATGTTGATTTGTCAGTGCATACACAAACCAGAGCTACTGTATTTGCTACATGGTAAACAGCATGCAAAGTCTCTGTGCACTGACTGTGACCACTGAGAATGTGAGCGAGGACAGGAACACTGAACAGGCTAAAGATCACAGTGTTTGTGTGAGAGAGAGGTAGATTAGAGGAGAGTGGATAAAGATAAGATGAAAAGTCATTGTGGTTAGACTTTAATCTGTGTGAAGTAACAGATCAACAAAAGCCCAATGCCCCTCGTTATCCCATTGTAAACACATCTAGAGTTAAGATGAAATAATAAAAACATATTTCTTGTGAAAGCTTATCTAGGGTTCTTGTATAGTTTATGGGGGTTTAACTCTTATATACAGGTGCATCTCAATAAATTAAAATGTCGTGGAAAAGTTCATTTATTTCAGTAATTTAACTCAAATTGTGAAACTTGTGTATTAAATAGATTCAGTGCACACAGACTGAAGTAGTTTAAGTCTTTGGTTCTTTTAATTGTGATGATTTTGGCTCACATTTAACAAAAACCCACCAATTCACTATCTCAACAAATTAGAATACTTCATAAGACCAAAAAAAAAAAAAAAAAAACATTTTTAGTGAATTGTTGGCCTTCTGGAAAGTATGTTCATTTACTGTATATGTACTCAATACTTGGTAGGGGCTCCTTTTGCTTTAATTACTGCCTCAATTCGGCGTGGCATGGAGGTGATCAGTTTGTGGCACCGCTGAGGTGGTATGGAAGCCCAGGTTTCTTTGACAGTGGCCTTCAGCTCATCTGCATTTTTTGGTCTCTTGTTTCTCATTTTCCTCTTGACAATACCCCATAGATTCTCACCAGGTCTGGTGAGTTTGCTGGCCAGTCAAGCACACCAACACCATGGTCATTTAACCAACTTTTGGTGCTTTTGGCAGTGTGGGCAGGTGCCAAATCCTGCTGGAAAATGAAATCAGCATCTTTAAAAAGCTGGTCAGCAGAAGGAAGCATGAAGTGCTCCAAAATGTCTTGGTAAACGGGTGCAGTGACTTTGGTTTTCAAAAAACACAATGGACCAACACCAGCAGATGACATCGCACCCCAAATCATCACAGACTGTGGAAACTTAACACTGGACTTCAAGCAACTTGGGCTATGAGCTTCTCCACCCTTCCTCCAGACTCTAGGACCTTGGTTTCCAAATGAAATACAAAACTTTCTCTCATCTGAAAAGAGGACTTTGGACCAAAAGTCCAGAACTGGGCAACAGTCCAGTTCTTCTCCTTAGCCCAGGTAAGACGCCTCTGACGTTGTCTGTGGTTCAGGAGTGGCTTAACAAGAGGAATACGACAACTGTAGCCAAATTCCTTGACACGTCTGTGTGTGGTGGCTCTTCATGCCTTGACCCCAGCCTCAGTCCATTCCTTGTGAAGTTCACCCAAATTCTTGAATCGATTTTGCTCGACAATCCTCAAAAGGCTGTGGTTCTCTCGGTTGGTTGTGCATCTTTTTCTTCCACACTTTTTCCTTACACTCAACCTTCTGTTAACATGCTTGGATACAGCACTCTGTGAACAGCCAGCTTCTTTGGCAATGAATATTTGTGGCTTACCCTCCTTGTGAAGGGTGTCAATGATTGTCTTCTGGACAACTGTCAAATCGTGTAGCCTAGTGAACCAAACTGCGAGACCATTTTGAAGGCTCAGGAAACCTTTGCAGGTGTTTTGAGTTGATTAGTTGATTAGCATGTCACCATATTCTAATTTGTTGAGATAGTGAATTGGTGGGTTTTTGTTAAATGTGAGCCAAAATCATCACAATTAAAAGAACCGAAGACATAAACTACTTCAGTCTGTGTGCATTGAATTTATTTAATACACGAGTTTCACAATTTGAGTTGAATTACTGATATAAATTAACTTTTCCATGACATTCTAATTTATTGAGATGCACCTGTATATTGAGGGTGGTGAACTGCTGAAACGTATTCATATTAGTTACATTTTTACACTTTAAAATGATTTTTTGAAGTTGTAAATAAAACAAACATTATTGGAGTGTGTTTTACCCAAATTTCTTTTCTTTTCTTTTTTTTTTAATTTTTTAAAATTTACTAGAATGTCTTAGTTCGGTAATGAAAATTAAATGCTAATGAGTAATGAATTTGTTAAATGACTGTACTTGTGATAGCAAGGATCCTTCTTACGTTCATTCAATAACACACACACTCTCTGTTTGATGAGAAAAAAGAACTTTGCCCTTTGGACTGTGCAAAAACATGCATTGCATGGGTCATTTCAACCAATAATTACTAAAACCACGAACTTAAAAAGAGTTTTGACCCAATCAAAAATAACATATGCACATTGAATATGTTCTTTAGAGAAATGGTTCATCCAAAAATGAAAATTTGATGAAAACCTACTTATAAACAGCTGATAAAAACATCACAATAATCCACAAGTGAAAACAGTCCAAAACAGTTCTAAACAAATAGGTCAGTGTATTTTGATGTGAGAAGACAGCAGGGGATGGTCTTTTTCACTGGAGGAAGCATTGTTATGGATTATAGACTCATATTTTGACCAGAAGCAATGATCTAAAATTAATATGCCTTAATGGTGGATTTGTTTCTCACAGACATGCAGATTTTCACTTCACAAGATGTTGTTCGATGGACTAGAGTCTTGTGGATTATTGGGATGTTTTTATCAGCTGTTTGGAAGCTCAATCTGACGGCACCCATTCACTGCAGAGGATCAATTTATGAGCAAGTGATGTAATGCTAAATTTCTCCAAATCTGTTCTGATGAAGAAACAAACTCATCTATATCTGTCATCTATTTGGCCTTTCAGCAAATTTGGTGAACTATTCCTTTAATTCAGTTTGACAAGATCAAGGAGACATGTTCAGTCCTTGATATGCAAACAACCCATGTAAACAGTGGTATTCTGAGGATATCTATGATGGAATGAGCGGAAAGTCAATGGATAAACAGTGTTTCAGTGATTAGATCTAGTGGTCTGCACATAATTGCAGTGTACTTTGGCATTTGTATTATGGGAAACAGCATGCAGTGTTCTCTTTCTTTAGGTGTTGACTCTGTCTTTTGTTTTTACCATTAAAAGCAACCTTTAGGAATAAATTAGGCAGTCTCTTGCATAACAAAGTATTGAACAGACTACTGTTTTTCTCTGTCGGTTATAAATGCAGTGGTGCTCATGTCTTCTAGGCCTTTGAACAACAGATGTGACTGATCAGAACGTGATACATGTGGTAAGCCTTTGCTTTGGCAGCATATGAATGTGTTCATGAGAACATTTTGAGAGCAAGATCAATAAAAATATTTGGGGTGGACTAATAATTGGTTAATATGGCAAAATAATTTTTTGACACAGTGAGTTAAAATAAATGTTCCAAATTTTGTTCCAAACTTGAATCTAATTTGAAGTTGGTTGTGTATAAATGAAATGTGTAATATATATAAATGTGAAAATTGCAAAGAAAATTATATAAATTGCAAAGCTGAATTTAAATGTCACATGATCCTTCAGAAATCGGTCTAATATTGATTAGACCGATTTCTGATTTGGTGCTCTTGAAACATTTTACCAAATAGCGTTTAGATGATTTCTGAAAATTAAGCTTTGCCATCATGGGAATAAAATACACTTTAAAATAGAAAACAGTTATTTTAAATTGTACATGTATAATTATATATATACAAAAAAAATAGTGCCATGAAAAGGTTTTTGCCCCCTTCCTGTTTTTTTCATTTTGCATATTTATCACACTTAAAAGCTTCAGATAAAACAAATTTTAATATTACACAAAGATAACCCGAGTAAATACAAAATCCAGTTTTGAAATAATGATTTAATTTATTAAGGGAAAAAAGTGGTCCAAATCTGCCTGGCCCTACATGAAAAAGTAATTGCCCCCCAAATGTAATAACTGGTTGTGCCACCCTTTGCAGCAACAACTGCAATCAAGCATTTGCGATAACTGGCAATGAGTCTTTCAGCCACATTGGAGGGTTTTCGAGCATGAAAGGACTGTTTAAGGTCATGCCACAGCATCTCAATTGGATTTAAGTCCGGACTTTGTCTTGGCCACTCCAAAACCTTCATTTTGTTTCTCTTGAGCCATTCAGAGGTGGACTTGCTGCTGTGTTTGGAATCATTGTCCTGCTGCATAACCCAAGTGCACTTGAGCTTCAGGTCACAAACTGATGGCCGGACATTCTCCTTCAGGATTTTCTGATAAAGAGCAGAATTCATGGTTCCATCAATTATGGCAAGTCGTCCAGGTCCTGAAGCTGCAAAGCAGCCTCAGACCATCACACTACCACCACCATGTTTGACTGTTGCTATGATGCTCTTTTTATGAAATGCTGTGTTGGTTTTACGCCAGATGTAACGGGACACACACCTTCCAAAAAGTTCAACTTTTGTCTCATCAGTCCACAGAATATTTGCCCAAACGTCTTGGGGATAATCAAGATATTTTTGGCAAATGTGAGACGAGCCTTTGTGTTCTTTTTGGTCAGCAATGGCTTTTGCCTTGGAACTCTCCCATGGATGCTGTTTTTGCCCAGTCTCTTTCTTATTGTTGAATCATGAACACTGACCTTAATTGAGGAAAGTGAGGCCTGCAGTTCTTTTGATGTTATTCTGGGTTCTTTTATGACCTCCTGGATGAGTCGTCTTTGTGCTCTTGGAGTAATTTTGGTAGGCCGGTCACTCCTGGGAAGGTTCACTACTGTTTCAAGTTTTCTCCATTTGTGGATAATGGCTCTGACCAAGGTTTGCTGGAGTCCCAAAGCCTTAGAAATGGCTTTATAACCCTTTCCAAACTGATACATGTCATTTCTTTTGTTTCCAATCTGTTCTTGAATTTCTTTAGATCACAGCATGTGTTGCTCTTCAAGCATGCTTTACTTTGTCAGACAGGTTCTATTTAAGTGATTTCTTGAGTCAACAGGTCTGGCAGTAATCAGGCCTGGGTGTGGCTAGTGGCATTTAACTCAAGTTTCTAAAATAACGTGGTTAATCACGTTTCCACGTAGGGCCAGGTAGGTTTGGACAGCTTTTTTCCCTTAATAAATGAAATCATCGTTTAAAAACTGCATTTTGTATTTACTTGCATTATCTTCATGTAATATTAAAGTGTGTTTGATGATCTGAATCTTTTAAGTGTGACAAATATGCAGAAAATTAAAAAAACAGAACCTTTTCCCGGCACTGTATATAGAAGTATTGTATATATACTTCTTTTATGTATAGAAGATACAAGATACGCAAAGAAGATACGAGAAACATTGTATAGGACAAGGCGCCATCAGTCCCGTTCAGTGATTTTAGTTTTGGGTAAAACCAAAAATCGCAGGGTACCAAATCTGGGCTGCGGAGGGCTGAGTCACCTGGGGGATTTGATTGATGATTCACCAAAAGACACATCTCAGACATATTGCATCTCAGAATCAGAAAGAGCTTTACTGCCAAGTATGTTTACACATACAAGGAATTTGTCTTGGTGACAGAAGCTTTCACAGTACAGACATAATGACAGTGACAAGACAGACATTAAAAAAAATTAAATTAAAATGGAATAAGTAAATAAAACACAATATACAAAGTAGACAATATACTGTATGTATGTACATATATGCAAATGCAGGGCTATGTAAATAAGAGGTATGGTGTGCTAAATAAATAAGTATAAATAGTGTCATGTAATGAAGTCCACTATCATCTCCACTGTTTTGAACATGTTCAGCTTTAGGTTGTTGTGACCGCACAACAGGAAACTGGTGAACCGCTGACGGAAGGAGATGGGCACAGAGAGCTGGGTTCATTTGTAGAGGAGGTTAGGGATGATAGTGAAACAGGATCCTCACATAAGTCTCGGCTTTGTCCAGATGTTGCAGGATGTTGCATCATCCACAGACCTGTTTGCTCAGACTTAAACTGAAATGCTGACTGTTTTCTATTGTCTTCTTGCATTATCAACACACCTTTTTCCTGTTTAACAATGTAAAGCTGCTCTGTATTGTATAAAGCACTATATAAATAAAACAAATCAATAAATAAATATCAGGTCAAACAAATAACTGAAATATATCCCAAATACATTTATTTGTTTCATTACATTTTATCTCACTGGACTTAAAAAAAAAAAAATGTATTAGCAATATTTTAAACACTTTTCTATACTTTAAAATACATAAAAAGGGTAAACAGTATTTGTTTTTTGTACATTTATATATTTTAATAGCCTATATGTAATAAGGAACTTAAATATATCTCAGATACATTTAATTTGTTAACTGTATTTTTTTAACTTAATTTTTTTTAATTAATTAGCAATATTTTGGACATTTTTATGTATTTTAAAATACATGAATAATCGTATATATTTAGATAGTCACCTTAAAATTAATTACATTAATTTTCTATAATTTGTTAATTCCTCTTTCACACAATTGCTCAATCCAGTTTTTACCAAAAGTGTACCAATGTGATCTAACCACTGGTACCATTGAAAATAAAATAAAAAATATAAAAAAAGAAAAAAAAAGTAGGACTTTTATTCTATTTGGCAAAACAAATCCCGTTTCCGTAACTCGCTGAATGTTTTTTGTTGTCGCCCCCCTCCGGTCACATCAAGAATGATTTATTTGACGCTTAATTCACTTTCATTTTCATTCTTTGTGCTGACTAACTGTGACTTCTCGTCGTTTCGTCGATAACAACTGAATCCCATCTTCTCTTTTCAACTAAAATCCCACGGTATCCAGTGGGATAAGATATTAAACGCGTGTTTTTCTGCAAACAGCTTTAATAAAGTTTTACAAGACAAATCGAAACGATAATTCTGCAACGATGACTTCCTTAGACATGAGCCCTGCGTCTAAGAAACAGGTAGGGCGCCTATTTTAGGCCCGAAACTTGATTTAAACTTATTTACGACTGTATATTGAGCAGAAATGATGCATTTTGAGTCCAACCTGCTTATAAATATAAGCGTATATATTGAACCTGTGTTTGTGTGGCAAGTTTGACAAACACTTCCTATGTAACTTTGCAGGTGGATGGATTCTCCAAAAAAATCACCAAGGAGGTAATTATACATTTATTCAGTCACGCTCTTTCATTACTTTTAAAAATGTACCACAGTAATTGTAGTTTATGCCAAAAATACCACAGTTAGTTGCTGTAATAAAACTGAGCATTATGCTCTATTATAAATATAAGAGGAAATACATGACCGATAGATTCATGCAGCAGCTGTAATGAAAGTTTGTTAAATTGTCAAATGCTTGATTGTTTTAATCAGGCCGAACAGTTGATCTCAAACTTCTTCCCTGAGAAGATTGCAGAGATGGACAACATCTTACAGGTATGAAGTCCTTTATCATATGAACAAAGAAGGTGCGTTCATCAGCATCCACACTTGTTGAGTATAGTTTGTGCTGCGGTTAAGAAATATTGAATTTTTATTATTGTGTTATTTAGGGTTCCTGTAGTCTGAAGGATCTGTCAGTCCTCAAGGCTCCTCTGGACATCCCAATCCCAGACCCTGCCAAAGAGGAGCTCAAGAGGAAGAAGAAAGAGGAGGTAATCAGAACACATCATTTATTATTAACAAGCATAATTGTTGGCATTTTTTTTTTTTTTTTATTTAATAGATTTTCTGATTGCACCTTCAAGCCAGTCTGTGGTTTGATTTAAGTAATTGATTAGGCTGGTTTTATTCACACAGAAAGAGGCCAAAGAGGGAAAGAAGGATGGAGATAAAGAAGAGGATGAAGGTAAATGTTTAGAAGCTATTTGGAAAATGGAACTGAAAATGTTACTTGTTCGGTTTGCTTTTCCCTAGACCTGAATTCCCCCACATGTGTTTAATTCTCAGCATGAACACAGGGTGGCACTGAGTCACTGTTAATATCATAGAAATTATTGCATGTCTTCATTCATCTCTGTCCTTACAAGCTAGTGACTGGTTACAAAGTGCACAAAATTAAACTAATGATGTTAATTGTGATCTGAAAGGTCCTCCCTGTGGTCCCATCGCCTGTAATGAGACGGTAGAGAAACTTCTCAAACAGATCAAGCCTGAGATTCAGACTCTGAAGGAGTGTCTTAACACGGTGAGGAAGTGTTGTCATGTATTATATATCATATGTAATTATGCAGGTCTCAGAAGTTACAATGACGTATGTTGAAAAATCAAAACCATCAGAAAAAGTTGTTGTTTTTTGATGGGTTTGACTTTTTAAAAAGTTTTTTTGATATTGTAATTATCAACTGTTTTATGATCTATAATAAAAGTTTAATTCGTAGTTTATTATGTACTCCTTGTAGACATTTCATACTGTATGCTGGCTCTGATCAATTTAATACATTGTGTAATATTTGTGTTGTGCACCTGTGCAGGTGTCGATGTGGATACAGCTACAGATTCCCAGGATTGAAGATGGGAACAACTTTGGTGTTGCTGTACAGGTCAGTTAACCTGTCTTGTGTCACGCTTACTTGAGGCAGAATGAAATAACATTTGTCAAGTGATTAATTCTTATGTTTAGCTTAAAAAAAAAAAGAAACCTTCAGAAATAGATTAACTTAACCAATAATTAATATGTAGTTTATCTCAATTACTCAAAATGTATAATTCATGCAAGTTTTATAAATTTGTGTGGATGACATTTTTAGCAAAATATATATGATTTTATATATATATATAATTTCCAACAAGGACGCACACTACACACTGAGATCATCAGCTCGTTAGTTCAGTTCTCAATCTGATCTCAATCAGGTGTGTTAAGTATGGGAGACATGCAAAATGTGCAGAGCAGGGGGCACCCAGGACTGGAAGTGAGAACCACTGCACTACATTGATTAAAAGAGGCAGCAAATATCTATATACAGTGCCTTGCAAAAGTGTTCATACCCCTTAATTTTTTTTCCACATTTTGTTATGTTTTTGCCTTATGTTAAACTGCTTTAAATTAATTTTTTGCCACATCAATCTACACTCCATACACCATAATGGTAAAGCAATGTACTTATTTCAGTTTTTTATTTTAAATAAATTTACAAAGTTGGGACAATTCTGTTTTTGCTTTGTCAGTATGGTGTATGGAGTGTAGATTGATGTGGGGGGAGAAAAAGTCATTTAAAGCAGTTTAACGTAAGGCAGCAACATAACAAAATGTGAAAAAAATTAAGGGGTATGAATACTTTGGCAAGGCACTGTGTATGTGTGTGTGTATATGTATATATGCATATGTATGTGTGTGTGTGTGTGTGTCTGTGTGTGTGGGTGTATTTCAAATTAAGCAGCACATCTAATTTCAACATTAGCAGTAATAAATGTTTTTTTTTTTAGCTCCAAATCAGCATTTCTGAGATTTCTGTAGGATCATGTAACACAAAAAAACTGGAGTAATGAGCTTTGCATCGCAGGAATAAATTACATTTTAAAATATACTGTAATAATATTTCACAATATTACTGTTTGTACTGTATTTTGATCAAATAAATGCAGACTTGGTGAGTATAAGGGACTTCTTTCAAAAGCCAAAAAAAATCTCACTGACCCCAAATTTTTGAACGGTGGTATATTTCTATATAACTCAGTTTGTGTGAATTTTATGTGAATAAAAGCAAAAATGTTCCTACAGGAAAAAGTTTTTGAATTACTTACCAACACCCGCACCAAGATCGAGGGATTCCAGACACAAATTTCCAAGTAAGTGACCAGACTGCATTACAAACACAAACACCTTTATAGTTATTCTTGTATTATTAATTTCATTTTTTTAGACATGAATTTGCAGTTGTGACTTGATTCTGTTTCCTCAGGTACTACAGCGAGAGAGGAGATGCTGTAGCCAAGGCTTCCAAACAGCCACATGTGGTCAGTTTATTTAATGTTAGAATTAAACATGATTTCAAAATTCTTTGTTCTGATAATTTGACTGTTTTGTTGCTTGGCAACAGGGAGATTTCAGACAGCTTGTCCATGAACTGGATCAGCACCAGTATTGTGAGTTGCGCATTATAGTCCTGGAGATTCGCAACACTTATGTAAGTTCAGTCTCAACTTACTCTAAACAAAACATCATGTGGTTATGTGTCTGGTAAGACGGCTGTGACTGATTTCATCCGTTCCTTCAACTCTAGGCTGTGCTGTATGATGTCATCACCAAGAACTGTGACAAGATTAAGAAGCCCAGAGGAGACTTATCTTCAAAAGCACTTATCTACTGAGTACCGCAGCCGATCTGCACTGACAGGACACACAAACACACATTTGCTGAAAAGTAAAAACATGTCATATTGAGTTTCTCATCCACAGTCACACTGCATTGACTTAAGCTTCAGTTACATCAACAGAACCTACTGTAGTACAGTTTTCACTCAATAAAGACTATCTAAATGAGCTAGCTCTGATGTTTTGATTCAAAATGTCATAGAACATTAGTTTTATTATGCTTGTAATTATTAAAGTCGGACAAAACTGGAAATTGCTATTTATTTTTTCATATATGCCACTGTTTAAAATTATCAGTACGATTTTAGATCAGAAATTAATACTTTTATTCAACAAGGATGCACCTTTTTTTTTTTTTATAATGTTACAAAAGATTTCTGTTTTACATAAATGGTTTCCAAAAAATATGAAATTATGAATATAAAGTGTTAAAAATCAACAAATTAATGACATTTATCATCTAAATAAAAGAGTTTTATACACGTGTAGCAGAATATACACCCATGAATGTTTATTTATTTTACTTTAATAATGTTAATTATAATGTTAAATTACATTGTCATTTAAAAGTTAATACTGTTATTTGACAAAGACACAAAAAATTGTAGTAATGGGGTAATGAAAATTCAGCTTTGACATCACGGCAATAAATTATATTTTAAAATAGATTAAAATTGAAAACCGTTATTTTAAATTGTAATAATAATCCACAACATTACTGTTTCAAATAATTGTAGCCTTTTGGTGAGCATAAGAGACCTCTTTCAAAAATGTAAAAAAAAAAAAAAAAAAATCCTGTTGACCCCGAACTTATAGATCCAAAGAAAGGTATGTATATTTTTTGACTCTGACACCGCTTTATAAAAGTTCTCATTTTCTTAACATTCATGTTGTCTTATTTGATGCAGTATTACATGTGTTATCTGAAAGCAAAGCTTTTGGTCTTCCAACACAGCACCAGCCAGGCTTTAAAACATACCGGCCCTTATAATAAAGGCCCTTCCATCCCAGATACCCAAGAGCTCCTCCAACCAGCTGGGAAGGGAACAGCGGGAAGTGTGCTAGCAAGCAAACGATCAGGAAGAGCCAGAGACTCATCAACAACACACACAACAAGAAGAGTATCCTCAGCGGCGTCCCTACAGGCTTTCCTAGAGCCATGCAGGGCCTAAAAACCCCTATTTCTTCAGCAAGAATCAAACAACATAAACTCAGAATGAGGATGTCATCAGACACCTCACATCCCTGCCACTGTAGGCCGGCTTTAAGGCAGGCCGCTTTACCCTTTTCCTCTCTCAGTAGTAATAAGGGGCCTGTATCAGACTCCAGGAGCTCCCTGGGGTTCCTGTGGACTTCTTTGGGGCTTTGAAGTGGCTCAAAACAGCTTCCAGAGGCGTCCACTAGGAAGGCGAGGAGACGGCGGAACAGTGCCCACAGTGTCCCGGCCACAGCGAGTCGAGAGAGGTGACGGACTGAGTGAATGAACGAGTTACTGATGCAGTATGAGAGAAGAAAGATGAAAGAGCCACATAATATACAGGTCCAGCCCCAGCATGAATGCAGGAACAGCCTGTGAGATCACAACCACAATCAATAGCTTATAAAACAATCAAGACAAAGGAAATACAAAATGGTAAATGAACTAGAAATGCATTTATTATAATAAATAAAAAAACCTAAAATACAGTACATCAATAATAGCAGTACACATTTAAATACGCACTAAAAAGAATGAAGTTCTTTAATTCTAAGTTCATTCTCTTCATTATATTAATGATTTTTGAAATGTATGGAAAGAGACTTATGTACAGTAATAATCTTTCAAAACACTCCCAATATATATATATATATATATATATATATATATATATATATATATATATATATATATATATATATATATTTATACACACATACATTTTTATTTATATTAAAATATTAAGACTTGCAAAAAATCTCAAAATTCAGTGATGTTTATACTTATAAACGGGAACGTCTGGAAATAAAACAAACGATTTTCAGCACTGAAATTGAAATATATTACCATATAAAGATTTCTTCATAATATTTAAATATTATACATATTATTATTTTTTTTATATGTAACACTTTTCGCACTATTAACTAGTTGTTTATTAGCATGCCTATTATTAACATGTTGGCTGTTTATTAGTACTTATAAAGCACATATTCTGCATGGCCATAGTCTGCATCCCTAATCCCACCCAATACATAAACTTAACAACTAGCTTACTATTAATAAGCAGCAAATTGGGAGTTTATTGAGGCAAAAGTCACAGTGTAATGGGTTATTAATGGCGAGAATTGAAACTTAAAATAAAGTGTGTCCAAAAATATTGTAATTTGTTAACACTGAACTACTGTAACCATTTTTACAGCAATTAAGTTTTTTTTCTATATACCGGTATATTGATAAGAGTTAAATAATATATTTATAAAATTAACATGACCTAAAATAATATTATATATATATATATATATATATATATATATATAAACACACACACACACACACACACACACACACACACACACACACACACACACACTCACACACACACATATATATACAGGTGCATCTCAAAAAATTAGAATATCGTGAAAACTTATTTCAAAAAGTTAAACTTTCATATAATGTAGATTCATTACATGTAAAGTAAAACTATTCATATATAGTGACCCTGGACCACAAAACCAGTCTTAAGTCGCTGGGCTTTATTTGTAGCAATAACCATAAATACACTGTATGGGTCAAAATTATAGATTTTTCTTTTATGCCAAAAATCATTAGTATATTAAGTAAAGATATTTTGTAAATTTACTACTGTAAATATATCAAAACGTCATATTTGATTAGTAACATGCATTACTAAGAATTCATTTGGACAACTTTAAAGTCGATTTTCTCAATATTTTGATTTTTTTGCACCCTCAGATTCCAGATTTTCAAATAGTTGTATCTCAGTCAAATATTGTCAGATCCTAACAACCCATACATCAATGGAAAGCTTATTTATTCAGATGATGTATAAATCTCAATTTAAAAAAAATTGACACTTAAGACTGGTTTTGTGGTCCAGGGTCACATATGTAAAGTAAGATCAGCTTCACACTCAAAAACAGTTAAGGTAATTCTAGAGTTAACCAGAATAAGATCTTGCCTGTACAGGTAGTGATTCTTGTTGCCAAATATGCTGTATTTGGAGACCCAGAGACTCAGAACAGGTCCAAACATCACCAGCACAGAGAGGAGGAAGTGAAAATGTCTCCTGAATAAGAAATGAGCCAGTAGTCCAGCTGTAAGATCAGTGAAGTGCACCAGAGCCCAGTGCAGAAGCTTGTTGACAGAGTTATGGATCTTATAAAGTATCTCCTTTAGTCCACAAAGATCCATCTTGGTTTGCTGAGGGCAGAACTTCCACTGCATGTTCAACAGATGGACTAACTGAGGGAAGGAGAGAAATGAGATTGTTCTACCATCTGTCAGCAGGGTTATTAACTACCCTTTTGTTTTCTCAGCTGAGTTCAACCTGCTGCTTTATGTCACACTTCCATCATTTACCCTTTCACTCACAGTCCTGACAACATTTTGCTCCCTAACAGCTCCAAACATTCCCATCTTATCAGCTTGCTCCGTGTGTGTGTGTGTGTGTGTGTGTGTGTGATATAAAGCAGTACAGCAACATTCCCTCTGTGGTTTCAACCGTATTTAGCATCTGTATCTGTGATATGGATTAAAATTAACTTTGGCTTTGGAAAAAAAAATAAAAAAAGTCATACAAAACCACACACAAAACAAAACAAACACACACAAAAAAAACAAGAACAAATATAAAACTTACCATCTAATCTAGTGCATGTATTGTGTTTCTTCTAAACCTTTTTGGTTTTCACTTTATTTTAAGGTTCAATTCTCACTATTAACAAACCATTAACTATTACTTTTGCCTCCATAAACTCCTAATTTTCTGCTTATTAATGGTTAGTAAGGAAGTTGTTAAGTTTGGGTATTGGGTAAGATCAGGGATGTAGAATATGGTCATGCAGAATATGTGCTTTATAAGTGCCAATAAACAGTCAATATGTTAATAATAGGCATGCTAATAAGCAAATAGTTAATAGTGAGAATGGCTCCCCATACTAAAGTGTAACCACCTTTTTGTTATTGTAAGATCGCCATTTGCTATAAACTAATATAAACAGATGACTGGTAACTATGGACTATTTGATTATTGTAATAAATGTGCTCATTCAAGGTGTTCTCCCACCATTTATTTTTATTTACACTACTGTTCAAAAGTTTGGCAGTAAGGTTAAAAAAAAAAGTCTCTTATGCTCATCAAGGCTGCATTTCAGTAACATATATATTTTAAATTAAATAGGCTGTTTTCTATTTTAATATATTTGAAGCAGAATTTTTTGCACTCCAGTCTTCAGTGTTACATGGTCCCTCAGAAATCATTCTAATATACTGATTTGGAGAAACATTTCGTACCATCATAAGAAGAACAAGAAAAAAACTTTAAATATTTATAACATGATAAATATCTTCACTGTCACTTCTGATCAATGCAATGCATCCTTGCTGAACAGAGGTATTCATTTCTTTAAAAAAATAAAAAATAAAACTCTTACTGAGCCCACATTTTCAGGCTAGAAAAGACCATGTTCTCCTCTTTAGCTTCACCTTCTGTTATTACAATATAGCAAATATACAGCACTAAATATACAGACACTGTCACTGTCAATGCGAGTACCTAAATTCTGACCTTGTTTGAAAATAATTTTAAAAAATGCATGTAGCACATGAAAACTTGGCTTGCAATGCAAACTAACTGTATTGCTTGCAGCTGGCTGAAATATCTGAGATGTGATTTATAGTCCAAACAAAGAAAGTTGTGTGCATAAGTTTAATTATTCTTGTAAAACAATTTTGTGAGTGTTCCAATGAATTCTAAATGCACTTAAATCAGACACAAATCAAACCTCTGCGTCAACAGAAACATATCTGCACTCACACACACTCACACACACACACACACATAAAGAAACTCACTCCCGTACCCGTAAACTCACAGCTATGTCTCCACACACACACACTTTTAACACACATTCAGAGTTTTGACAAAGAAAAGATTTTTTTTTTACATTGAACTACAAAATCAAATCCTGAACATTAATAGCAATAAAATATCTTACAATATTTAGAATTATTCCCAGAATTCAAAAACATGTCCATTAGGTGTAAAATATTTTGCTATATTTCATTATGCAAGTATTGCTTTTTTTGGGGTAAAAGCAACACAGTTACCATACAGTAATTTGTCAAGCGAAGCAGTTGTGTTTGTGCCTGTCTGAAATCATGCGTTCTTTATATTGGTGAAATTCACTCAAAGTCTTTCAATTAAGTGTAAACGGTCGTCTCCGAGCTGAAAGAGAGGCGTAAAAGAGAAGTTACAGCACGCACCGTGTCCATTAACTAAATGATCCTTTTACTTTAAACATATTTGTATCATCTTTTTGTGTCGGTAATGTGAAATCACAAAAACACCTGAAGAGCCTGCCTAACACTACATCAATATATGATTTCACAAAATTCTCTGCACCAAGTTTGTTCTCTTTTCTGATTTGTTTTTTCTTTATTCCTCCTTCATTCCATTCCTGCAATGATGGCACCATCTACCTCTGACGTCATCAATAGCGTTTGGTTTTCATGTCCACCATATCCACGTTCATCCTCTCTCGATCTTTGTCCAGAGGGTGGTTCTGCGTGTGTTCCCACAGACGGATGGCACCATCCCACTGAGCAAACGTGATAAGAAGGAAAAAAGAAAAAAGACAGCCAATGAGTTAAAAAAAAAAGTCTCATGGTCTTACAAAGGTATACTGTATTACATAGTATTATTATTTTTTTATTTCTTAGTCTTAGTCCTGTGTCAAATGTCCTTTTTAGTTTTTGTGAAGCGTAAGTTTTAGTTGACTAAAAGGGTGGGAATTTTAAATCTTGTGAACTTCTGTTCATATTTCAGTCATGCCACAACACAGAGCTGGGTAGCAACTGATTACATGAAAGTACTTAGATTAAATTACATTTTAAAATACTCGTAATCAGATTGCAGTTACTTTTTATGGATTATATATTATTTACACAATAGGAATAATTAAATTTTCCTTTCTAAAATAGCCTGCCGATTATAGACATTCAGAAATTCACACAGAGATCAGTCATTAGTCAGGTGGCTGCATTTGAACGCTGGATTTACAAAAATCATTTCAGGTTTAAAAAGTGTTTCAACACTGCATCAACTACTGATGAACATTGATTATAATTTTTATTTGAATGATCACTCAGTTGGTTATTTTACCATGCATTCATTTGGAAGGCATTTGTCTTTCACACATATTAAAATTCACAAATTCACCAACTTTTTTGTCATCTGAGCTTCTCTCACCAAATATATTTTTTTATTTGAAGTACCCCTGAGATTTTAAAATGAATATTTTAATAATGAAGTATTACATTGGCAGTTCTCTGACATTGGTTATGGTCACATTACATAAAGGTAAAGAAATAAAATATTTCATTTTTTCCGTAAGCGTTTTATTTTGATTCATTTTACAATTATTTCTTTTAATTTAACATTTTTATGATTTAATTAATTATTAGTTTTTCTTTAAACTCATAAACCCCCTGCAGTTCCTTCACAAACCCCGTAATATAATGTTTAATGCACTTCATGTTGTTGATAAAAACAAATTCTGTGTGTTTTTATATCAATATGGTACAAGATTATCCTATTTAAATCAATGTGAAAAACGAGAAATCTAAAAGCAGTCTGATTATATTACCTAAAATGTGTAATGTAATGGATTACGTTACTAACTACAATTTTTGTCTTGTAATTTGGAATCAGTAACAGACTACAATTTGTAAGTAATCTACCAAGCTTGGCTGCATAATGGTTGAACCAATAATCACAAAATTATAATCGTGATTGCTATGACTGTTCTCATTTGAGAAATTTCATCAGAATTATTTCACTTTCAGCACAAATCAAGGAAATCTCATATCATATACAGGGTTTATTTTACCTATCCTATTACTATTACTATTAACCATCTTGTTTCCTGATTTATTATATTAGCCCATCATTAGCCCTACATTATGAAAACTGTTAAGTTTCTCTCAAATGCTAAAACTAAACTGAATTTCCTATTATTAATTCCAATAATTCCAAATTATATTCATGTTTTTCTATTGAAACAACAAAAAGACTGAATTATGGCAAAGAGTTTGCGTAAGTGCATTTCTTAATTGATATTACAATTGCAAACATTATTGTTGAGATACATGTGGATTTATAAATTCATCACTGAGGTGGTTTCATTGCCGTGTGAAGGAACACAAACTGACCGTATTGTTTTCAGATTATCAGTGTGGTTTTCTTAGACCGGACAGTACACGGTTGCCGGGTTGAAGTACAAGATTAAGTAAAACATAGGGGAAAAACGTATCCTTCCAGAAGAAAAGCTCTGATTGGTGGCTCTTGACATCTGGCAACCGCAAGAACAAAAACTTCTGGAGGTCTACATTTCTCCTCCTCTTTTTTTGTTAAAAAATATAGAGAGATTTTGAATGTATAGTTTTTATTATAATTTTTTATATTACTGTAGTCTCATCTTTTTTTGTCAGTGATGTTGACCATAGATATAGTCACAGTGTTTAATGATGTTTTGTCGCCTTGCCTAGTCTTAGTCGTGAAAAAAAAGGTTGTCAACAAATACTTTTCATCGTTGTTTTCATTAACAAAATAAACAATAGTATTAAACAATGGTTTTACTTACAGAGCTGCTGACCATGTTGTTGTGATACGGGTGCCAGCTGACGTCCCTCACACATGCGTCATGATTGGACAATTTGGACACAATGGCTCCCGTCAACACATCGTAGACTACAAAAAAGATGGGAGGAGGTAGAATATTGCAGATTTGGATAACAATAAAAAGTCAGTTTTGAAAAACTATTTCACACTTGCTATTATTCTCCACTTACTGACGATTTTGCCTGTTGAACAGCCTGTGTAAATAAACTTCTGTCCAGTGCTGAATTCAGGGGAAAAGCGGCAGCGAATTAGCGTGTGCAGAACCCCATGACCCCTGTAGGTCATCACAGAGGTGTCGCCAGTCAGCTTATGCCTCTTTAGTGCTGCAGGCCAACAAAATGAGTCAAAACAGGTGCTTTGTGTTCATGTATAAAATGAATGTTGACAATAAACAAGCAGGTCTTTTAAAGTTACTCAAACATAGTAACGCACCTCTCTGTGGAACCTGCTGCCAGCGGTAGTCCCAGTTCTGTTGTGTGACAGCGAGCCGTGAAGCTGCGAGCCCCTCTTTGGGTGAAAACTTCCTCACGTCCCACAGCTTAATAGTCTGATCTTTGGAGTTGCTGATCAAGTACCGAGCATCGCCCTTCAGGACAACATACATGCATATATTTGAACCTGCAACTTTCATGGTAACAGTCCAAATCTTTAACTGTTTGACTACCTTCATCTTGTTCACTGTGACATACAATACATGGCCAAAAGTATGTGGACACCCACAGTTTGCTTTTATGCACCTGGAATAGTCAAACCCATTAATTAAAGGGACTGTCCACATTTTTCTGGCATGTAGTTTAAATAAATACTTAATATAAATAGTTACACAAAAGGCTGCTCTGCATTCGAATGTATATTTTTATGGAGGAATAAGAATATCACTTAAAAATAAAATAAAGAAATCAATAATGTATTCCTTAAATAAAATGTAAATAATGTTATATTATTAATAATAGCAATAATAAATAATTTATTTGCGTTTAAATTAATGTTTTTTTTTCATTCTTTTAAAAATGAATTAAATAAATCTCTTTAAATGTATATACATATGTAAATGCAGTTCAAAAAGTGAATTATTAATTTATTTTTACATTGAACTACATTTTTAAACAAAATTAAGTATGTTCTAGTATTTATTTGCAAGTTTGTTTTGATTCTTTTACATAAATTGATAAATGATTCCTCCATGTACACTCCTGTTTAAAGTTTGGGGTCAGTAAGATTTTTTAAAAAGAAATTAATACTTATATTCAGCAAGCATGCATTAAATTGATCTAAGGTGACTTTCACAATGTTACAAAAGATTTCTATTACAATCAAATGCTGTTCTTTTGAACTTTCTATTCATCAAAGAATTATGAAAAATGTATCATGGTTTCCACAAAAATATTAAGCAGCACAACTGTTTTCAGCATTGACATTAACAAGTAATGTTTCTTAAGCACCAAATCAGAATATTAGGATGATTTCTGAAGGATCATGTGACACTGAAGGCTAGAGTAATGGCTGCTAAAAATCCAGCTTTGCATTACAGTAATAAATTACATTTCAAAATTTTAAATAGTAATGTTTACTGTATTTTTGATCAAATAAACGCAGCCTTGAGAAGAGAAGGAAAAAAGAAAAAAGACAGCCAGTGAGTTAAAAAAAAGTCTCATGGTCTTACAAAGGTATACTGTATTACATAGTATTATTATTTTTTTATTTCTTAATCTTAGTCCTGTGTAAAATGTCTGAAATGTTTATTGTACCATGCTTACAATCATCTGGTTTATGATCACTTATTATTATGTAAAAGGTTTGTGCAGTGTGCTGTAACTGCAGTATAAAACACAGTATCTTGACAATAAGACCATCAAAAATGACTGTGTGAATTGTGCTTTTATACCTTGCTGTGTATGAAGGTGATTCCATCTCTGTGTCCAGCCAGATGACCCACAGGCTGTGGTCTGTCTTCTCTGAGGGTACGTCTGTCCCATACCTTACACAGAGCATCATCACTGCCTGAGAACAGCAGCTGTGATGAACTGTCGGCAAACGCCACGGCATTCACATCATCCTCGTGAGCGTCGATCTGAAAGATGGTGAGATAAACAACCGAGTTCACATGAGTCATGCTACAGAGGTCAATGTCTGGATAATGTTCTAACTTGCATATCAATGACCACATTCAATTCAGAACGGTAGACCTTTGATGCACTGAGACTGAGGAGCTGTAAAGATTACGCAAGGCTTAAAGGCACAGCTGAGAAATTCGAGAGACTGACAGTAGAGTTAACTGATATTGATCCAATAAAAGGTAAAAACCATGCACCATTAATTTAACATTTTCTACAAACATTTTTCAGAAAGACATTTACTGTATTTAGAAGTGCAGCAGATGAAAATTAACCAAACATTTTTGGGTTACAGATAATGGGGGTATTTGTGACTTTTTCTCTTCCACTAGCCTCTGAATAAATATTTTTCTTGGAATTTTGTCCCTGGATTAAGAATGTAATCGTATGCCCTTCTATTCCTTTACTAATGTGTGAATCATACCTTTAGAGTTCTCTTGTTTTGTTCACGATCAAACACATACAGGCAGCCATCATTTGCACTATTTGATAGAGACAAAAAGCATCTCAGTAAGAATAAAGGAACACTTTAGTCTTCTATGTATGGTAGGTGGTTATTCTGCAATGCAATGCAATAAAATAGTGGAAATCAGAAAAGCAAAACAAATTTTAACATGTTTAAAAAATTATATATCCAGATTTAAAAACGAATAATGAGTTATATTAAAGGATTGCTTTCTGGGGTTAGTTTTCTTAGACCATAGTATATTACTTACCCGCCTAAAATTTCTTTTCCATCTGTGGATGCTGCCAGCGAGAAAACACAGAACCTCCTTTCATCAGGACTGAAAGAAGAAAAGACACCTGTCAGCATCAGCAACACTAAACACTAAAAAATAGTCATTTCTATGGTGATTACATTCAACATACTACACAGGCTATACTAAAACATAAAAAATATATAAATCTTTAAACATCTAAACTCGTTTCCATTCACACAGCTCTACCTTCCTTGGGGATGAACAGAGCAAGACCAAACCTCTAAAAGCATAATATTAGTTTATTATCACAGGGTGGTCACTAAATATTATGTAATGCAGAGAAGACGTCAACATGATCATGTGAATTTAATGAAAGAGGCAGAAAGACACGCTGGCAGAGTCAACTATTGGCATTGTTAGCATATCTGAAGGTGTTATGGCACTTTAATTATAATTTCAATATGAGGGGTTACTGTTCTTACATATTATGAGAATAAACATATGATTGATTGATTGATTATTAGTAAATAATTAAGAATTGCCCTTAAAATATACAAAAGCAACCACATTGGGTCATTACTTTGAAACCAAACTTCCTTCAGATTACACTTTGCCAGCGTGTTCAGTTTTGGTTAGCTCACAGTCACATGATGGCTGTAGTGATAAATGATTATGGAAATCTGTTCTACTGTCTGTCATCCACATGAAGAGGAAGCGTACAGGTGATTACCTGACTTTTAATGCTAAAATGTACTATGAGGAAACACTAACTTGAGGTCCAGAGCGGTGTGCGTTTCATTGTCCCCATCTACACTGCACACATGGACTAAAGTGAGGGAGCACAGACAGATATGCATTACTGGAATAAATGACAGTAGTGCCAACAAAGCAGTTTATGTGACCTGGCGCTGTCTTACTGTAGTCAGACCAACTGGAGTACAGCACACAACTTGCATCAGGGGTGAAACACACATCCAGAATGCTCCAGCCCACGTCTCTGGCCTTCACTGTCTTCTTTAGTGTAAAACGGCCCCTGCTAGTATCATATAACCTGATATTCTGATCTATAAAAACAAAGACAGAAAAAGGAGAGTGTAAGATACTGTTTGCGCTACACAGTTCAATGATTTTTGCATGTTTGCTTCTGAAATAAATTGTTTATGCTCATGTAGTCTGTTTTTATTTGATCAAAATACAGTAATATTGTGAAATATTATTACTATTTAAAATGCCAATTTTCTATTTTTCAATATTTTTTAAAATGTAATTTATTTTTGTGATGGCAAAGCTGATTGTTCAGCAGCGATTACGCCAGACTTCAGTGTCACATGATCCTTCAGAAATCATACTAATATGCTAATTTAGAGCTCAAGAAACGTTTCTTATTATTATCAATGTTGAAAACAGCCGTTGCATCATATTTTTGTAACGACAACAAGCATTTTTTTTATTTGAACTAGAAATCTTTGTAACATTATAAATGTCTTTAGTGTCACTTTATCAGTCTGATGCATTTTTGCACTTCTTAGAAAAAAATAAACCTTACTGACCTCAAACTTTTGAACAGTAGTTTATGTACTTAAATTAAAGCCAAAAAAGATTGAAACAATTACAATATTGCACTTTTGTAGAACTTTGTTATGCATTTGAACATATCTGAGACATGACTGACATTTGGAAAGTCTTGAATTACAATTTCACCTTGGCATGCAGACAGGAACATGTTTCCCTCATCACTGTAGACTCCACAAAAGACTTTCTGCTGGTAGGTGTCCTTGTATACCACATGATTAGGCAGGAAACTATGAGGAAATGTATATGATTTAATATACGTATGCAAAGACTGATCAGTTTTAGAAAAAAAAAAAAATCTGTATTTCAAATGTAATATGTGACTCTGTTTCTGCATCAAATATACATTATTATTGTTATTGCATAACATTTATGTTGCTCTTACTGTGAACGGATTCGGCTGCACTCTCCATGAGAGAAACTTGACCCACGACACCGTCCCTGTTCCCGCTTCAGAAAGAAATACACAGTTAGATTATAGAAAGCTGCACATTTGTGAACACTACTCTATTTGGCTGTATAGAGATTTCCTGATTTCTTAATTACAAATCAGAAGAGCTGCAAAGCAAAACAGCTGAGCTGCTCATTCAGACTCATTGTATTGTTACTATACATGCCCAGCACATTAAGATATACATCCATAGACCCATCTTACCTCTGCTATCATATGTGTGAAACTGTGTCTGCCCTTTAGACCTGAGGACGCAGTGGCAAGCAGGATCTGAGTGTGGATCTCACTGCGGTCAACTTCCTGTGTGTCTGGTTGGGCATCCACTGAGTGAGAAAAAATAAGGCATAGTAAATGAACACAGAATTGTGTTTAATTCAATGGTATTTCTGGCACCATTACTCACTTTTATATACTGAAAATGATGCCATATAGTCCATAATTCTCACCTGGAGGGTCATATCGATGTCCAAGCCTCCCATCCCAGGCCCCATCGCTGTCCTCATCTGAGTCTGAATATGACTGCACGAGCTGTAGGCCCGTCGCTCCACTTCCATGGACCAGGCGGACCTGGCCCCTATAATAGAGAAAAGGGAAGAACACTTTTCAATACCCATAAGACAAAAGAGGAAGCAGCAGAGTTCCAAAACATGTTTAAAGTGCAGCCCCAGACAAAGGGATCGCCAAATAAATGTTTTGTAGGTTATGCATATACTGTAATTACCTTCGCAGTAGGTACGCCAGAACTTGTGCTAAATCAACGTCCTCTTCAGATCCTGACTGCCTCTCAGCCTGCGTGTGACCCGTCTGATTGGAATTCTGGTTGGGTTCTGGTTCTGACTGGTCTGGGTTGTTGCCAGAGCCCCGACCGGACATCCCAGAACTGGACTGAGAGCCCATAGACTGATTGTCTGCCAAATCATTTATTCAGAAATTAGCAATACAAGCAATCACATTCATGTTATTATAAAAAAGCACAACATATTATAATTAATGCTAACACTTCTTACAGTTTTTTTTCAGCTGCTTACACACATTTTCAAAACTTTGCCTTTTTTCCCCAAAACTTCACACACAAATCCAAGAAATGCACACAGAAAATGCAAAATCCCTCACATCTCTTGCAAAATGAAATGCTCCTGCATTCAAAATATCACAAACACATCTCAAAAGCAAACATTTGCAAACACCTTTGCTATAATATTAATTCCTGTTCGATTTTTGTGTGTTACATAGAGAATTGCATGTTGTGTTTTGCAAAAAGTGATTTATGAGTCAAAGGCCAAGAATTAGTGTACGGTTTTGCAGATTTGTAGTAAAGACAAGTAAATATTTTGTGTGTAAGCACAAGTAAAAAAACTGTAAAAGACACTGAACACCATCTTTTAGTAATTAGGTCAAAAATATCACATAGGCCCCAAGTAATATACCTGTGATGGCAAAACTGAATATTCAACAGACATTACTCCAATTTTCAGTGTCCTATGATCTTTCAGAAATATGCTGATTTTGTTTTGACATTTCTTCTTATTATTATCAATACTGAAAATCGTTGTGATGCCTAAAATTCTGTAGAAACAAACATTTTTTTCAGGATACTTTGGTGACTAGAAAGTTTGAAAGTGCATAATTTATTTGAAATAGAATATAAATTATAACATTATAAATTTCTTTATTGAAACTTTTGATCAATTTAATGCATTGCTGAATAAAAACATGAACTTAAAAAAAAATATATATATTTAGACATTTTCACTACAGGACTTTATTAAGGCTTTTTATGCATTTTAACATGTTTAAGAAATACTAAGGAGAGAAAATTATTATTATTATTACTTTAAAAAGCAAGACATAAGCAATTCTAGGTTAATATTAAAGACATTTGACAATAGTTTTAGTAATACTGTAAATAATAGGACATACACCTAAATAATAAGAAATACTCTTGTCTGATCATAAATTTGTGATGGACATGTCAGAATGCATAAATGTGTATTACGCAAAAATTAACGCTGATGTAGTGCATTAATTGTGTGGTGTGTCAGTGTTATTAACATCCCAATGTTTGCTTGTCTTGACAAATTATGATATCAAACAGGTGATTTAAATTAATGTTGACATACAGCTGACAAAAGGCTGTGATGTAACTGACAGGCTAGAATTGAAAAGAGCAAATGTCATGGGACGAACACTTCATATAATGATTTCATATTTACAAACTAAGAGTTTGAAAAAGCAAAATACATAAAAGCCCAATTATTACGTTAAATATACAGCCAAAACAACCGTTTGTTTATAAGTTAGCGCTCACGCTAGCAGACTGTAAGCGACCTACAAAAGAGAGACACCTACCAGTTAAATGGTAACAGCGCTTTGACAGCTCTTTTGCTCCGCTGGTTTATTCCTGCAGACCTCGGTAAATAACCACAAAACAGTGTTATCAAAAATTAAGCTTGTAAACGTGGGAGTTCAGTATGCTAAACGCTTCTATCTCCCTGAGTAGGTTTTAAGACTCTCCAGGTTCGTGACGCGCCATGTTGTTTACGGTCTCGAGACTCGCCTTCCTCTGGTCACGTGACACACAGACGCTCTCCCACAGAGCAAACATTTATTAAATAGAAACAGTGTATTTACATAATTTAATATAGGACAATGAAGCCGTCTATATTGAAAATATTTATTTTTTTTGGCCACCAACTTTTAACACTATACTGCTGTGAAGTCATTGCAATGCTTTGCACAAAGTTTATTATTATTATTATTATAAAAGCCTAACTGTTATTATTAATTTATTGCAAAAAACAAACAAAAAAACAAAACAAACAAAAACAAACAAGTAAGTAAATTAAATAACAGTCTTGTAACCTGGGTTGGCATCGTCTTTTGGCACTAGCATTGATAACACAATCAGAAACACAGGGAAAATAGACATTCCCATACGGTCTAGTCTAGAGACCTGTACCGCAGAAATATATCTGATCTTGTCCAGCTCCCGTCCGCATAAAAGTAATCTATATAGATTTTTTTTTGCAGGACATCTTAGAAATTTACATGAAATGGTTCTGTAACATCTCCTCAGCTCCACAACATCCCAGCATAAACACTCCCGATAAAATATTAGTTATTTAGGCTAAGCATCAACATTCACAAACAGCTGTTAATTTTTAACAGAAAAGCAAGCAGGGCACGGGCTGCTGCGTGCATAGTTTGGCATGGCAGAAAACGACCAGCGCTTCCTTTTTTATCACTAAAAGCTGACATCTCAGTTCATTGCGATCTCATAAAGCTCTGTTATATATATTATACAACATATGCACAATGATTTTTTCACAATGTCTACACTTCGTGTGTTAAAATGAGATGATTCGTGAGGCGAGCACGCAAATATCAGCTCTGCTGTGAGTGGATTCTAACTTCATCACCTCTGATTGGCTACTGCGTTCCAGAAATCAACAGCTGAGTCGGTGATTGGCTACATTGCGCGACCCTTTAAACACGTGTTATAAATAGAAACTCTACCTAGCTTGCGCATGTTAATCATTTTAATGTTAATATTAGTTGTTCTTTTTGCGTTTGTGCAACAGATAAATAACAAATTATATGTTTATGTTTAGATCATTTCTATTTTGCCGGAGTCTATTTTGCGCCGCACCCTGTTGCATTGGGTCCCGCGGGAGTGCATGTCTCTAGTCTAGTCCATGCGGGAAAAACTTCACCGTGGCAGTGCAAATCTGAGAATCTACGTATGAAAAATCTTACTTACCCCCATACTCAGTGCAAATATAAATAAATAGATCAAAAAATAAATAAATAAATAAATAAATTTTGCGTGCAACTATTTGTACTTCTAATTCATTATATTTCATTATAACCAACAAAGTGTAAACATGATGCAAATGACAGCTTCATTTAGTAGCGTAGTCAGCAAATAAAGATGTAAGAGTTTGAAAGAGTGGTCGAAATTCTGTAATCAAGTAATAAGATGATAGGAGAAACCGTTTCTAAATTGTTTATAGTTAAAATTATATTTATAGAAATCATTTAAGTTTCTCATTCTGTTTCTAACAGGGTCAATTTGCACCATCTGCCGGACAGTTTTGTTATAGGCTACTAGATGTACGTATAATTAACAACATCCTATAATGTAAATATCTGTTTTATTTGGATGTTATTGTTGTTTCTATATATATGTTTATGTATATTTCATACTTTGTGTTTTTAATTGTCTTCGAGTTATAGAGTTCCTCAGGATACGTGCATACACACACACACACACACACACACACACACACACACACACACACACACACACACACACACACACACACACACACACACTAATTAAATCACCAATCAGTGTGTGTTTGGACTTTTCTGAGCTTCTTCAACCTTGGTGTGTAATGTAAAAATGAAATCATTTATTTCGCTGAGTACTGGTTGGATGTTAGAGCCACAGATACATAGCTATGGTTAGAGCGGGGACTTTTAATTACGACCCACATTTTTGAACCGGAAGTACTCAGCTGTATCACTGTCTGCGTTCCTCAAGAAACTTGTTTTGTTATTTTAATTCGCGGTAAGTGTGACAGTTGAACATTTATTATCCGAAATATAGATTTGGTTATATGATTAACAGATGTACTTAGAGAAGATAAGATAATGCGATTTTATCGATTTCAAAATTGTGTGCAAAATCTGTAATTTACTGTTGTGATCGTGACAATGTGCTTTTATGAGACGGTTTATATAAAAATGAGAACATGTAAATACCAAGTACAGAAAAATATAATAAACACAAAAACGAGCCTGAAAGGGTTTTGTTAACTGTTTGCCTCTCGAGTCAGTCTGTCATTATTATTTCTCAGTATTGTGTAAGCTTTCTTACTGTTTCTCTCTCACAGTAATTTATCTTTTTTTTTCTCTTTTTTTCTTGTGCAATACACTACCATAAGCCTGATATTTTGTTCTGTTGTTTGCAGGAGTAATACAGCGCCTATAAAACAATGGGTTTGTATTTGCTATTAATCCTTATTCCTAGTAAATTTTACTCATATGCATGTGTCTGTTTAGCTTCCATTGCATGTTTCTTTTTTCCTTTAAGTGTTCAAATAACATTTTCCAGCAGATGTTGAAGACAGGAATTACGGTGGTTGTGAAGGGCCTGATGCCATGTATGTAAAGCTGATCTCTTCAGATGGCCATGAGTTTATTGTGAAGAGAGAGCATGCTTTAACCTCTGGCACTATCAAGGCTATGCTGAGTGGACCTGGTGAGTCTTGGTCAAAGTTTAGCGGTTATGAAACAGCATTTTTTTTATTGTGGAATTCTTCCATCAATTATTTTGTTTTCAAAATCATTTTAGCAATATCTTACCAGTAAGTGGAAGCGCTAACTAACATTTACATATTTTCTTCTAGGTCAGTTCGCTGAAAATGAAACCAATGAGGTGAACTTCCGGGAGATCCCGTCTCATGTTCTCTCCAAAGTTTGCATGTATTTTACCTATAAAGTGCGCTACACTAACAGCTCGACAGAAATCCCAGAGTTCCCCATTGCTCCTGAAATTGCCCTGGAATTGCTTATGGCTGCAAACTTTCTGGACTGTTAGATGGGAATGGAGAATGTGTTATACAGTGACCGACTTACTTGCCATTTGTTTGCCATCATATATGTTCGTATGATTTATGAGTGTGTATTTATGAATGTTTTGCATTTTTTGATCCATTGAGGGTTTTTTTTTTATGTTGTAATTTGAAATGGCTAGATAATGTGTTTTGTATGCAGTGTTTTAAATGTCTTACAATCATTTTGTATTTGCAAGTCTTTTGCAATTGTCCTAGTGCCATTCGTACAAGGAAAAAAAAAATGGATGAACCAAATATGTCATTGTCACACTTCTATGGTTTTTTGGGTTTTTTTTTTTTTTTTTTGACTGGTTTAATATTTACAGCACAGAAAATAAACAAAATGGCTTGCATTTCTTGTAAGACACAAGTGAACACAAAGGGAAGGAAAGCTCTATGTATTTTCAAAACACTGAAGAAAAGAGAATTGAGGGTAGTGCATGCTAAATTACAGTAAATTACATATTATTGTACCATAAAAAGGATAGTGATAAAAAGATGTCACCCAAAAAAATCTGTATGTTGTACCAACATAGGTGACTGACTTTCAGAATTGAAAGTCAGAATTAATTACAAAGGTTAGATTAATTAAGTTAAATTATTAAGTAACTATTAATAATGATAATACATAATTAAAATTGTAAAATAATTCCTGACCCAAAAATAAAACATCTGTCTTTATAGTCATTCCAAACCCGTTTCGCTTACTTTCTTCTGAATAAATAAATATATATATATATATATATAAAGAAGTATATATATTTATTGATAATTATAACTATTATGAATGATAGTTATTAAATAAGGAAGATTGTTCACCTGAAAATAAAACAAAATCTGGAAGTTGTTATAAACCCATCTGACGTTAATCATCTGTAATAGAATAATACAATAATAGGCATTTATTAAAAAGAACAGATATGTATTAATTATAACTACTATTATTAATAATTATTGCTTATTAATTATAAAGGATAGCTCACAAAAACAATTTCAAACCTTTTCTTTCCTCTGTGACAGAACCGTTAATATACATTTATATTCATACAAAAATACATATGTGTCAGACATTAAAATGATTAATAATAATAATAATTTAAAGTTAATTTTTTAAAAGGATACTTCACTCGAAAAAAAAATACATTTTTGAAAGTCATTCCAAATGTGGCAGAATAATAAATTGAAATACATTTATATTTATTACAAATATTTATAATGATTATAATGTAAACACACAAACAAACAGCTAAAGAAATAAATAAACAAACCTGAAAAAAAAAATCTTGAAAGTCGTTCCAACAAAATAATGAAATAACACTTATATTTATTAAAAAGAACCGATATTTATTTGTTATTATAACTTTGATTAATTAACAGTTTACTAGTATTAATTAATTTTAAAAAGTGTTAAGGTAGTGAGTACTGGATTAGCACCTATTTACGTCGGTTGCCAGCCGCCGTTAAAAACCAGAGAAGAAGAAGAAGAGGAGGAGGAGGAGGAGGAGGAGGAAGAAGAAGAGGAGGAAGAAGAAGAGGAGGAGGAAGAGTACTGGAGTAGATTCGGAGCTTTCAGAGCAAGTTATCAGCAGCACACAGAAGTGTGTCACGTGACGGTGACGTCAGCCGCGCTGCGTTACTGTGCGCCACTGATGCAGGGGGATCCATCATGGCGTCGATGCAGGTAAGATCATAGCTGACATCTAGCTCTGTTTAATCTATCAATCACTCCTTGTTCAGGTGTCGAGTGTGTCGTTTCTGATACTGTAAATGGTGTTTTTATTTGGATACGCCTAATTAAGGGATCGAATATTGCTGTGTTATTTCTGAAATCATAACTTGTCCTCCTCGCTGCTCCTGAGCTGTCAGGGTGAGAATGATCGGTGCTTTAAAAGCAACAGCTGGCGAGCAGGACTCACATAAACTACTGATTTACCGCAAACACAGGCAACGGAATGAGTAGAATTAACGTGTTGTTACTAGAAGTATCACGAGTTTGCTGTGTGAATAGCTTGAAATCACGATACCAGCGTGTTTACTTGTTTTGATCCAGCTCTGCAAGGTTATTTGTGACATTTGATAGGAAATGTGAAGTTAATTGACTTAATATATTTAAATCTCTGTTTTGTGTTGAATAAGAATATTAGAAATGACAAAATATAGGCTATACTTGTTACCACACAGCTCTTAGTGGTATAAATATTCAAATGAATAATAGTCAGATAATGTATATAGATTTAAATATGTAAGTAATAACAGTATTTTAAATACTGTACTGAATTTCAGTCCTTGGATGTATCTCATACGACTTAATTTGAATAATTAAAAATTTAAAGTACTAATTCTGCTATATTCTTTAAATTAAGTGGTTTTCTTTCTTTTTTTTTTAATGCCAAGTACCCCACATCCTCTTATCCTCTGCATATTACTATATTAAGATATTAATATAAGAGGAGACTGTATGTATGCATGCATGTATGTATGTATGTGTATAGATATTCATATTTATATTTGTCCAAAACTAAATGCTTACTTGGACGTTATTTATTATTTAATTAAGTATTGTTTATTTATTATTATTGGAAAAATAATAATTTAACATTGTATCTTTTTCTTCTTCCTAATATTAGAACATTAAGTTGCTGTTTAATATCTATCTATCTATCTATATCTATCTATCTATCTATCTATCTATCTATCTATCTATCTATCTATCTATGTGTTTGTGAATACACACACACTCTCTAAATATAAGATCTTATAGAATCTTTTCTTTTCTTTGTTTAATACTTTGTCTATTTCTCTACAGAAAAGGTTACAGAAGGAACTGCTAGCCTTGCAGAATGATCCGCCTCCTGGAATGACCCTAAATGAGAAGAGCGTACAGAACACCATCACACAGTAAGACCGTCATTTCCTGACTCTTCGTTTAATCTTATACCCGTGTGTGTGATCACGGTGTACTTATTAACAGGCTAGCTTTCTCAGGCCGTCCTGTATCGGGACTGTCACAGGGGAAACATTTAAAAGCACACTGACTCGTTGTTGTTGTTTTTTTTTTAACTTATTATTATGTGTTATTCATTGTTGTCATGTCAAACCTGGAAAACTCTCACCATTGTGGCCACTGTTTTTTTTTTTTTTTTTTTTTTTTTAAATGTTATCAATTTTAAAAATGTTCTCATTTAGTGTCATTTGTAAGGCTTCTCTGCCCGATGTATAGAATGTCTGCTCAGACTAATCAAAAATTAAAGTTGCCAGCTCGAGAGGGTAGTATTGCCGTAACAAACCTCACTGACCTCTTTTTAGCCCATGCATGTGTTTGTATCCATTTCTGGAAATATCTAGCAGTCTTTTATGGGAAAAAAGCTGTCACAAGGCAAAAAAGTATTGCCTAACTGAATCTGAGTATAACCAATCTTGTGCTCAGTGGTGTGTGGAGTTACGTCAGAAATTGGAAAAGAGCTGTCTTTACGCGTGTTTATGTCTTTCTGTGTAGCATTAATGAAAATAAATGATTGATGTAATTACTCATTTTCAGAGAGCTAAACTTTGACAGCCACGGTTTATAAAAATAGCATTTATTTTGTGTAACTCTGGTTCCTATTGTGGGAACATCATGTAAGTTAGTTTACTATTTTTATTCAGGAGCAGCTTTGTAGCTTTGTCTTGGTACATATACCTGACATTTCTTTGATGAAATGTGTTACCAGTTTAGCAGCTTGCCAAACGTGTTTGTCCTGAACTAATTGGTCTTTGTGTTCGTTGTAGTCCATCAAGTTTTTGAAGGAGGTTTGGGAGATATGTTAGATAGGAAGGCCTAAATATGAACTATTACTCTAGACTTTCTCTTAGTGTCTCCTCTCATGTGAAGTAATATACTACAGGTCATAAGTTTGGAATAATTAATTTTTTTTTTTTTTTTATGATGTTCACAATAGCTGATTTTTTATTATTCATGTATGCATTTATTTATTTTTTTAAATTAAGATACAATAAAACAGTAATATTGTGAAATATTAGTTTAAAAGAACTGTTTTTTTATTTTAATATATTTTAATTTATTTTAATTTATTCCTGTCTCGACAAAGCTGAATTTTCAGCAGCCATTACTTCAAGCTTCAGTGTCACAGAAATCATTCTAATATGCAGTTTTCGGTGGAAATCATGACACATTTCTTTTCTTTGCCGAATAGAACATTTGAAATTCTATCGAAAATTAAAAAAAACTTACTTACCCCAAACTTTTGAATGGTAGTGTATCACAATAGTAGTTTCCATACATTTTTTTTATTTATCAAACAATCCTGAAAAATAAAATGAATCACGTTTCCACAAAAATATTAAGTAGCACAACTGCTTTCAACATTCATAGTAAGAAATGTTTCTTGAGCACCAAATCATCATCATATTAGAATTCTGATTCTGAAGACTGGAGTAATGCACATAAATTCTTTTAAATTTTAATAATATTTGACAATACAATATTTGATAATTACTTATAACACTGACAGGTAGTGTAATAGAAACTAAAGGGCAGAAATATGAGCTCCTTTGATGACGCAGCACTGATGGTCCAGCAATATTTCCGCTCCATCTCTGGAACGTTCTCTCTCTTCTGAAAACAAACGGCTGCTGTAGATATGATAATACTGTGGCAAGAAAATGACATTGTTGATGGCATTTTATCTGACTCTGGTATATTGCAAGAATTTTCTGTTAACAGATGGTCTGACATTGATATTCCAAATGAAAATGTGTGTTTGTACTAGGGATGCCAAAATTAACACATTAACGTGATGAATTAATTAAATATGGTTGCAGCTGTTAATATTTCTTATGTATTTATCTGATCTGACATGATATCTTTTGCAGTGTACTCATTTTGATTTGTTTTGATGTCATTTAAAATTCTTGTCGGACATTATGTATAGTAATAACTTTAAAGATAAAGCATTTTAAATAGTTTTATTTTAGGCTACATCGTCGACATGAGAAATTACCATTTTATATAAAAGAGTGCATTTCTGTTCCCAAAAATTGAAGTTCATTAATCTAACTGAATTTATATCGCCCTCTATGCCAGATGTTTCCTCCAGTGATATCAGGCATTGTATTTTAGGAATCTCAGTGCAGAAGGTTTTGAATTAGTGAAGGACACACATGAGCACATAGTGACACATCCCAGTGAGTCTGAGTGTTTGTGTTGAGTCAGGAAAAGCACTTCACCCTTTAGTTCACTGTTCGTTCACACTCTCACCTGAATAGCTTTCTTGTCAAGTTGCTCTCTATCAGTTTGCTGTAGTCAAAATCACTAAAAATTGGGCGGATTATTCCGGAGCGCTTGGGTCAGGGATTTTCTTGCCGGAAAGAGCTGTCATTTGTTTGACCCCTGACCCCTGACCCCTGTTTTTTTATTGCTCATAATCTTGCTACTTTCTGTATCTTTCCTTGTGTTTAATTCTTGGCTGAAGTGAAACACGCTACTGGCTGGCAGTAGAGTAGTTTTCTCAGTGGTTTATGCTGTTGCTAGTATTCAACTTTTGCATAGTTTAAGAGACCAAAATGCTTCATTATTGATGTCTGTTTCTTTTTACAGATGGATTGTGGATATGGAAGGAGCCTCTGGTACTCTTTATGAGGGGGAGAAATTTCAGCTTCTTTTTAAATTTAGTAGTCGTTATCCCTTTGACTCACCTCAGGTAAGTCTAAATATTACATGTGAACTCTATATTTCATGATAAATCAAAAAATTTATTTATTTTATATTGTTTTTTTAATATATATTTATTGGCAATATTAATAAGAATGAGTGAATGTTTTTTCATCCATTTTTTTTTTTTTTTTTTTTTTTTTTTTTTTACTTACTCAGAATTACAAATTTGTGCCCAGTGTTATTTTAGTATTATTTATACACTATTACAGTTTATATATATATATATTTGTTTTTGTTTTTTTTGTATTAATATTTTGTAATTTTATTATGCGCTTTTGTCATTTGTATTAGTTTTTGTTTTAAAAAAATATTTCTGACCAGTGTTATTTTAGTATTATACACTATTATAGTTTTTGTTAATATTTATGATTTTTTTTGTATTAATATTGTGGCTATTATTTTTATATTTTTAGTTTTATTATTTTTTTTGTAATTGTATGTGCTTTTGTCATTTGTATTAGTTTTTGCTTTGAAAATGTTTCTAAATAGTTTTCATGTATTTTTATGTTAGTTTTATTTCTTTTAGTTAATGTAATAATTTGTAAGTCACTTTGGATAAAAGCGTCTGCTAAATTATTAAATGTAAATATAAATATTTCAACTATATTTTATTGTATTGCTGCTTTTTCAATTACCTTTTTTTTTAGTTTTATAATTTTAGTTTTAGATAACAATTCTGAAATGGTTTTCTGTGTATCATTTCATTAAATCTCTGAACGTAGGCAGAGACAAATCATATAAACAAGTGTGATTGTTCACTATAACATTAACTTCTCCATCTTACTTATACTCAGCTACAGTATCTCACATGTGGCAGATCACATTCACCCCTGTCTGTGCTGCTCTCGGTAGTTGCCACACCGCATTGCTTCCCGTTTGCATGAAATAAAACTTTGAGAATTGCTGGACATCCTTTATTGTACATTTATAGCAGCCAGATGAACATTTAAGGCTCAACTAACCTCTGTTTTGCACCTAAACAGTAAAATAATAGGATCAATCCGCACAAGGGCATTTTGAGCTTGTAGACTGCAGATTTAATGGCCACATATTTAGGGGATTAACTCTGATCTTATTTTACATATCAGTCCCATTATAAATAGCAGAGCGGTATAGACCAAATTAGCTAAACAAGCTCACACACCACTAAGGCTTTTAGAGATAAGAACAGCATGAGTATATGGATACTGTTATAGTTGAAAACCATGTCATAGCAAGTGACAGAAATGCTGTTGATGGTTTAGAGCTGATATAAAGTGTAAATGGAGCAAAAGTAAGTCTTAGTCAGAAGAGCTTTAAAAGCGAGGGGCAGCACTTGAGATTAAAGGTGACTGATAAATAACCTTTTTTGTTTGTGAAGTGGCCCTGGAAGAGTTTGTACGCATTAAGTGCATTTAATTTGGAGTGAAGCAGTGGCTATTTTTTTTCTGTCTGACCATGAGCACTCTATGCTTTTTCTTATGTAAGTCTGGATCTGGCGCCGGCTTCTCATTCAGCCGGCTGTGTCTGTCTTTACCTTCTAATCTAGCGGCCTCATGCCAATTGTGAGGACTAAGCACCGGCTTATGATTTAAAGGGATAGTTCACCCCAAAATTTCTGTCATCATTTACACACCCTCATGTTGTTCCAAATCCATGTGACTTTCTTTGTTCTGTGGAACACAAAAGGAGATTTTTAAGAAATTCTGCTCTTTTCCATACAATGAAAGTGGGACTGGAGCTCAAAAAAGGTCAAAGAGCACTATAAAAGATCATTAAAATAAGTCCACAGCTCATTGAATATATATGTCAAGTCCTTTGAATTTTATGATAGCTTTGTTTAGAACAAGCCAAAAATGTAGTTGTTTTTCATGGAAAATTTAGCTTGACCACTTATTTCCACCACAAAATGAGAAAAAAAGTCTGAATTGTAAGATAAAATTGTAATTTCCATTTTTGTTTTGTTTTGTTCTATTTTGTGGAATTAAGCTTCCAGAATGTTCCCTTTCACTGAATGGAAAAGAACAGCTTGAAGCAAGCATACATGGTCATCTATTGTACTATATTTGTCAGAAACAGCTGAAAATAAATGTCTTTATGTTGTGTTTTGACAGGTAATGTTCACAGGAGACAATATACCTGTCCATCCCCACGTTTATAGCAATGGCCACATCTGCCTGTCCATCTTAACAGAGGACTGGTCACCAGCTCTTTCGGTGCAGTCTGTTTGTCTTAGCATTATTAGCATGCTGTCTAGCTGCAAAGAGAAGGTAAGTGTCTCGCGCAACAATGCAATGGTTTTCTTGATATGTTCTGATATCTTTTTAAAGTTATAGTGCGGATCAATATGTAAAGATAGATTTAGGTTCTAATATGGGACATATTAGACAGATATGTTTGTTCATGAGTTACAATAGTAAGACATTAACCGCCATATCTGCTGTCTCTCTAGATCAATGGCTTACTAATTATAGTCCTTGCTTAAAGATGTCTTAACGCTGATGTTTTATAATTGACAGTCTATACGACCTTCGGGACAGGAACAGAAAACAGAGTTGTCAGTCAAACCCTAAGCATTTATTTTCAGTTAATACACACTCACCAGCCTCTTTATTAGGTAGACCATTACAAGTGCTCATTAATGCAAATATCTAATCAGCCAAGCACATGGCAGCAACTCAATGCATTTAGACATGTAGACATGGTCAATAAGATCTGCTGAAGTTCAGATCGAGCATCAGAATGGGGAAGAAGGGTGATTTAAGTGACTTTAAACATGGCATAGATGTTGGTGCCAGACTGGCTGGTCTGAGAATTTCAGAAACTGCTGATGTACTGGGATTTTCCCGCACAATCATCTCTAGGGTTTACAGAGAATTTTCTAAAAAAGATATGAGAAGCAGATCTGTGGGTGAAAATGTCTTGTTGATGTCAGAGGAGAATGGCCAGGTTGATTTGAGCTGATAGAAAGGAAACAATAACTCAAATAACCACTCGTTCCAAGTGAGGTATGCAGAAGAGAACTTCTGAACGCACAACATGTCAAACAAAAGGCTACAGCAGCAGAAGACCATAGAAGATTGGAAAAATCTTGCCTAGGCTGATGAGTCTTGATTTCTGCTGTTATATTTGGATGGCAGGGTCAGAATTTGACGTCAACAACATGAAGCCATGGATCCATCCTGCTTTGTAATAGTGGTTCAAGCTTGTGGTGGTGTAATGGTGTGGGGGATATTTCCTTGTTGCGCTTAGTACCAACTGGACATCATTTAAACGCCACAGCCTGCCTGACTGTTCTAACTGACCATGCCCATTCCTTTGTTCAATGTTCACTTTATTTATAAAGCGCATATTAATACAACAAATGTTGACCACAGTGCTGTACATGAAACGATTCAGAATAACAATAAAATCACAAAGGCTTAATTTTAGAGATTAGTCTCAATTGAAAATTTTTTTATTTAGACAACTTCATTTATTTGTTTATCAAATTTCAGTGTACTATCATACACTATACCTACGTTTTTTTACCTGATGTGTCCGAAAAGGGGATAGTATACCCAACTCAATTTAGGTTGTGTCAACAGAGTCAGAGGGGCCAAATAAAATCAATTCGGTTTTTTGATTCATTTAAACATAGCAAATTAGCAGACATCCACACCTTAATCTCCCCAAAACATTCCACCAATCTTTCCACAGCGATGGAGGCAGTAGGCTTCACAGGTAGATAGAACTGGGTGTCATCTGCATAACAGTGAAATGAAACACCATATTTACTCAAGATCTGACCTAACGGGAACATATACAATAAAAAAAAAAGACTGGTGCTAAAACAGACCCTTGTGGAATACCACAAGATGCTGAGGTCGACATACATACTCCCATCTGAACAGAGACACTTCTGTTTTGAAGATAAGACTTAAACCAATTCAAGGCATTACCTCGAATACCTACACAAGTTTCTAAACGTGAGATCAAAATCTGATGGTTGATTGTATCAAACGCTGCTGTAAGATCTAAAACCAAAAGTCTCTGAGGAATGTTTCCAGCACCTTGTCACAAAGAATTAAAGCAGTTCTAAAGGCAAAATAATGTCCAAGCCAGTACTAGCAGTGTGTTCCTAATAAATTGGCCAGTGGATGTAAAAATACACAGTGCTAGGTAGATTACTTACAAGTTGTAATCCGTTACTGATTACATGATGAAAACTGTAATTAGTAACATGGATTAGGTTACTCTTTTTAGGTAATGTATTCTGACTACTTTTTAGATTACTATTAGATTACTTTTTTTTAAATCTAAATTCTTTTAAACTTGCCATTAAACATACCATATTGATACAAAATAAAAATAAAAGAAACAAAGAGAAAGAAAATATATTAATTTGTTTTTATTAACAATATAAAATGCATTAAACATTACGTTACACCAGGGTTTCCCAAACTATGTATTAATGTAATAACTGCAGTGGGTTTGTGAGTTGATGAAAAGATAATAAATAATATGAATTAAATCATAAAAAATGTAAAATAAAAATAATCGAAGCACTTAAAAATAGAAATATTTCATTTGTTTACCTGAACGTCAATGTGACTATTAACTTCTATCAGAGAACTGTAAACATGTGAATGTGTTATTAAATTATTAAAATATTATCTAGTTTGCCTGGTAAAAACAGTTGGGAATCACTGCATCAAAAAAAATTATGAATAATTTACGGCCATTGTGTGAATATGTAATCACTTTATTTTAAGGTGTTGTTTGTTACAGTGTAATTATACATTTAGATACTGAGTAACATTAATTAACTACATGTACTTATATGGTGAGGGTTAAGAATAGGGTTTGGTTTAGGGTTACTTGCATGTAATTATGCATAAATTATTGTTATTATAATAGTAAGTACATGTAACGTGTAACAAGGACACCTTAAAGTAAAGTGTTACCTAATCATGTAATCCATAAAAAAGTAACTGTAATCTGATTATGAGCATTTTAAAATGTAATATACTCTAATTACAAGTACTTAATATTTTGAATCTGATTACGTAATCTAGACTACACGTAATCAGTTATTTCCCAGCCCTGAAAATATGCATATTTTTATTTCTATTTATGAATTTATTTCTTTATATATTTTACAGAGGCGGCCTCCTGATAACTCCTTTTATGTACGGACGTGTAATAAAAATCCAAAGAAGACAAAATGGTGGTATCATGGTAAGAACTGATGTTTTAGTCGATAATAAATAAAAATTTTTTAGTGGAAATGCATTTGAAATGTATTTAAAATCTGCATTTTTTTTCACAGATGATACCTGTTAATATGAACTCTCTAGAACTCACAGAGGGAAGAAGTCCTACTGACCTATAAAAGCACTTTTTGAAATCATATGGTCTCTGAACTTTAACCTTGGACTCAAACTTAAGCATGGACTCAGACCACAAACATGGGTGTCAGATGATGTCAGCTGTGTTACCGGTGGCCAGTTGGATGCATGTTTGGGAAAACTATAAAAAACAGTCGAAGAATGGAAATAAATTTTTTAAGTGGATGGAAACGGATCCGTCAAGGGTTGGTGTGGAAAAATTTAGATAAATCCAGGAAAAAGGATTTTTTTTTTTTTTGGGGTAGTGAGATTATTTCTATCTTGGACCATACATATTCCTGTTCATTTTTTGTCATTGGTATGTTTTAAGGTCTATGTGTCTTGTGCAATAACAAGGATAGGTGCATTGCAGGGCCAATAATGAGAAATCCAAATCATATTATAGAAATCCATCTGGAAACGATTGTAGTGTCCTTCACTTTTTCTCTTTCCTTATATTCCTACTGAAATGATATGCACTGTGATGAAAGACCAGTTCATTCTGACAAAGATATGATGCACCTCTTCAGATGTTCCACTGTAAATAGTTTAATTTAAGAAAGGTACTGTTTTCTCAATCATCTCAATTTCTGCTATCACTGCAAATGTTGGTGTCACTTTGGACTGTAATTGGTCCATTTGTGCATCAAACCAACTTTGACCATCCATGAACTCATATTTACCTCTAACCAGTCATATGGGATGGAACCGGTGTTGTGTGTAGGTTTGCCATTAAGGCAGAGCTATAGGTAACCCAGTATATTGAATGTTAGCAAGAAAGTTCTGTCTTGTGTTCTATCTTATTTGTATCATTTTTTTTTTTTTTTTTTTTTTTTTTTGTTATGAGACGTAAGCTCAAATCTATTTTAAACTATTCCATTTTAAAAATGTTTGTTTTTGGTGCAAGTAATGAAAAAGTTGAAGAATGGCAGTATGTTTAAGAGTGTACGTCTTATTTAATATTGGGTACTTGATTTATTCTCTGTAACCTCAGATGGTTTGGAAGTTATTGTGGTTTATATATTCTCAAGATGTTGATTATCCTGGGCATACTTGCCTGGCTCAGGTAATTTTTTCAAGGACGAAAAAATCACAAATATTCCTAAATATTTTCCATTTGATTATATTTTCTCCTAAAGGACTGTTACGTAAAAACAAAAGAAGAAACAAAAATGATCCATATAACTCCTAAAAGTGAAATGAATTAACCTGGCAGCATGGTCTACATCTAGATAGACAAATGATGTTATTGCAGAGCACATATTTGATAATGTTTAGATCCTGCACTTTTTCATAAAATGATTTTAATTATCCAAAAATGAGTGTTATTATGATCAAAGATTATCAGGTAGTTTGGCTTTTGTGTTTTCTGGGATTAAAAAAAACAATACTTTCTGTCCCCGACAATTGTATATGTTTGATGTACAGTATCTGATCAGTAATGTGAGATCTCACACTGTTTATTAACTTCATACTCTCCAAAGATGTATTTTTAGCCATCCGTTCAGAAATACTTGAATATATATATTCCAAACCTGGTTGGCTTGTCTTCTTTTCCATTGTCTGTGGTACAGTGTACTTCGACTTCCAAGTGAATGTGTTGGTGTAGAAAAAATGGAGATGGCCATGACTCTTCCCTCTGCACACAATATCAGGATACTTTATTTTGTGTTACAAATGTAATTGTCCTTACTACTGAAAGAAATGTATGGATTGACAACAGGGCTAAACTTGAATGTGTGTTTGCTGGCTGAGAAAAATATTGACATCTGTCAGCATTTGAAAGGAGGTCAATAAGTGTACGCACTTATGTTTAAGTAGACTTGGGTATCTAAAAGGTGTTCTTTTTTGCTAATGAAGGGTTCTATTTAAATCTGTTTGCCAGTTGTAGGAGGTGATAGGAGTTATTGTTTTTCTAACTCTTTCTTTGAGTTTTTATTATTATTATTATTTTTTGGTATGTACAAATTATGTAAGTTGTGCCTGTTAATTTAAATAATAAAAATACAGGTTTTGAGTGATTCTTCTCATTAACACGTTGCATAACCACAGTTATCCACTTTATTAAGTAAAGCAATAAAGACAGGTTAAGTACTAATCATATTTCTAATTATTTAGAAAGTAATATTTTAGAATGCTTAGTATGCTGTACTATTATTATAATTGAGAACTAATAATTATACTAATAAAAATGCAGATTATACATTGGATGTATTTAATATTCATTGTAGGTAATATTTATTATACTTGTCATTAATGCAGAAATTATAACGGATGTACATTAAGTAATAATTACATTAGTTATTTACAAAGTAATATTTTAGAATACTTAATGTTGATTAATAATCATTTGTAGTTGTTTATAATGTAACATTTTGGAATGCTTAATATTATCATTAATTATTGTAGTAATTCATATAGTAATATTTTATAATGCTTATCTATTAATAATATTTGTAGTTGTTTATAAAGTATTATTTTGAAAAGCTTAATATTATGTATTATTATTATTATTAATAGAAATGCATATTATACATTGGATGTAAATAATAATAATTATTATTACCTCGAGTAATTATTTACATCTAATGTATAATATGCATTTCTATTATTATTATTATTATTAATAATAATAATACATACTATTAATGTATTATTAATAATAATAATAATAGAAATGCATATTATACATTGGATGTAAATAATAATTACTCTAGGTACACACATTAAGTAATGATTGTACTTACAGTTATTTATAAAGCTATATTTTAGAATGCTTAATATTATCTATTATTAATAATAAAATGCATATATATTATACATTAGATATATTTAATATTCATTGAATAGTCAAAGCTATATAAACTGTTAATGCATATATATATATATATATATATATATATATATATATATATATATATATATATATATATATATATATAATCATATTGTATATTACATGTATTATACATATATTTATTACCAGAGTGTATACTCTGTAAATAAATAATAAAAATATGTGTTAAATACGTTTTAAAAAGTCGTGTAGTAGCCAATGGGATTTGTATCAGGAAGCCGAACTGTACCATCTGTGCGACAGAGGAGGGGTGCACGCTTTTAGCCATCCTCCAAAAACTAAGTACAAAATTGACAAAAACTGTAGTAAATGTAAATTTAAAACACAAAAATTACCTAGCAGTGCTGTGCCGTCGTCCAAGTAGGCTAATTTTAGAAAAGCACATGTTGTTCTTATGTTGGTTTGGTCCTGGTACCATCAGTTCTCTTTAGTGTTTGCCAATGTTGGAGGTGTAACTGGGGTCTGGCCCTGGACGAAGGTAAACTATTATTATTAAATGCGTTGTGGTTTGAAGTAGCGATGAATTCAGGACCGCACTAGAGACTGCGCTCTGTCGTTTGGTTGTTTGGTGGCAGCACAGGCAGCGTGCATCGATGAGATGTGAGGGGTATTTAGTCGTTCAGCCATGATGTCTGCACATTCCCAGCTGAGTTCAGACCGGTGGCCTGTGTGCTGGAGAGGAAGGTTGTGTTCCTAAACCCCGATTAGGGTTCGAGTTGATTTGAATGTTTAAAGGACTACAATAAATCCCAGCATCGCGTCTTGATAATCTAAGAAAATGACAACATCAATGAGTGCATAGACATAGAAACAACTGGGAAGAGAGTGTCCTCACTTTTGAGAGTCAGGTTCACAAAGAAAGCTGTCTTTTCATCCACTGCACTAATAAACTCCATGATGGATCCTAGTGGTCAAATGTCACTCCATTGGCTTGATGCTGACTTGCTTCCAGTCCATCATTTGTCACACTGAGTTTAATTATTGATGTCATGCATTGCATTTTATGAAGATTTATGGTACAGGAATTATGGGAATATGTTTATGATTTTAAAAGGGTGAGTGCCCATGGAAGTGATTAAAATTTTTACGATTATTGTAAAAGTCAAGGAAATTTGTTTAATAAATTTATGGTTTTCCTTTAGGTGACTACAGGAAAACAATAATACTAATAATTTATGTTTTTATTTAGTCACTTGTAGAGTGTTTCGTTGGCTGTTTCTTTTCATTCATTTGGTTTTTAACAACCATATACTGGGACTATAAAAAAAAACTGAAAAAGTTATTGATTTCTCTGGTCAGAATTTAAGAAATTATGTTCTCAGTTGGCAAACACTGACACGGACATATAAAATCAAACATTGAACATATCAAATCCTTTTATTAAACAATTTCTGAATTGTCACCCAGATTAAGAGCTGGTAGAATATTCATCACATTTCTCACAAATATAGAAGTATTATTTGTATAATATTATAGGATTTATTCATATTTCTTTGAATTAGCTTGTATTTTCAGTTTGAATATTAATTTCAGTTCTAGTATTTTTATTTTCATTTTTTAAAATATTTCTTTTAATATTTTATTTTTATTTGAGTTTTAGTTTTTTTAAACTTTTTTAGTTTTAAAAATTATTTCAACCTTAAAACTTGTTTTGTTTTGGTTGCCAAGTTTTAGGTTTGTATTTTTATTTCAGCTTTATTTGAATAATGAAAACTATTAGATGTTTTAGTCTTGGGTTTAGTTAACAGTAGCAACAAAACAGTCATATTTTACTATGATTGTATCCATTTAAGTGGTTGTTGAGTTTGAATACACCTACCTTATTGTTATGAAAGTAATGCTTTCTTTTGTTTTGCAGTTTGTCACAGCAGTGTTTTTGTTTGACTTCTGTTTCGACAAAACACTGATATGACATCCTGCCAACAATAGCCTATACGTTATTATTGTCTGACAAATTGTTGAATCAAAATTTGAGTTCTAAAAAAAAACGATACAGCCTTGTCTGTTTTAAAAATAATGTGCAGCTTGGCTTATCCAGGCCATGACCATGTCTATCCTGTAATGCACTGGAAAAGACATTTTGCATATAGTCTGCAATCCTACAGCTTAAATAGCTGATGTTGAGAGAGATTGTTTCATGTTAAATCATGTTGTTTTAACAGCGATAGAGCATGGCTCAAGTGAAAGTGCAGACATCAGCCCCCTTGTCTGGACCTGGCCTGACCGCCGTTGCGCCCGCTGTGGCCATGCCCAGCCCAGGAGCTCTGGGTCTGCAGCCCACCATCAATGGCACAGTGCCAGCCACAACGCCCACCTGCCCCAGCCCTGCCTCTGGCTTTGTGGACTCCACTGTACCAGCCAGCCCATCAGGTACACTGTGTGGACATGCAAGTCTGATGCATTTTGCCAGTGTAGTTTATAACGTTCATAGTGGTAATGCTCGTTTTTTAACCGCTAACACAAGCTGCCGTGGATGTCCTGTACCCATTAAAGCCAGCTGCGAAACCGTTTCAGTTACTAAGCGAATTTTGTTTGGGAAAAACAAAGAAAAACAGTGTACGTTGTATTATGTCAGAGGAATTCAGTTTTTCACTTAATCTAAACAAACTAAATTAAATAACCCAGTGTAATGTAAACATCTGATCATAATATACATCGGTCATAACGGTTAACATTTATTAGTCAGTTCGGTGGAATGCCATTGTTTTAGGTTGCTTTTTAATATGATTAAATGACAGAATGAACAATTACAGTGGGCCCAAAGCATTTGGATCATTAAAAATGTTTTAATGTGATTTGTTAGACGGCAAAATATGAAACCAGGTGCCATTGTTTTAAAGATAAACAGATAAACACACACTTTTCAAGCAAAGCATTTGACAAAAAGATGCTGTTTTGTTTTAAATGGAAACATACACTTGCATCAAACGTTTGTGGTTCTTTTTATAAGAAGCTTACCTAGGCTTTTTTATTTGATCAAAATGCTGTAGAAAAACAGTAATAAATAGAAAAATATTATTACTTTTGTTTAAAATATCGGTTTTGTGTTAATATATTTTAAAATGTAATTTATTTCTGTGAATTTTCAACATCGTTACTACAGTCTTCAGTGTCACGTGATCCTTCAGAAATCCTTCTGCTGATTTGCTGCTCAAGAAATTTTTTTTTTTTTTTTAATTATTTTATTTTTTATCAGTGTTGAAAAGGATTGTTTAATATCTTTTGTGGAAACTGTGAAACATTTTTTTTCAGGATTCTTTGATGAATCGAAAGTTCAAAAGAACACTGTTTTTGTTTAATTGAATTTTTTTGCAACATTATAAAGGTCTTGGTAACACTTATTCACTAGTAACTACGACTTTTCCCTCAATAAATTCCTAATTTGCTATTTATTAAGGTAGTTGTTAAGTTAAGGATTAGGGATGTAGAATAAGGCATTAATATGTGCTTAATTAGTGCTAATAAATGGCTAATATTCTAGTAATATGCATGCTAATAAGCAACTAGTTAAGAGACCCTAAAATAAAGTGTTACCAAGGTCTTTACTGTCAAGGAATAGTTCACCCAATAATAAAGATTGTCATCATTTACTCACCCTCCACTTGTTCCAAACCTACACTCTCAGAAATAAAGGTACAAGTGCTGTCACTGGGGTGCTACCTTTTCAAAAGATACATTTTTGTACCTATTAAGTTCAAATATGTACACTTTAAGTACTAATATGCATCTTTAAGGTACCAAAATGGACCTTTTAGGTACAAAGATGTACCTTTTGAAAAGGTACCGCCCCAGTGACAGCTTTTGTACCTTTATTTCTGAGAGTGTATATGAGTTTATCTCTACTGTTCAACACAAAAAGAAAATATTTTGAAGAACGTTGGTAACCAAGCTTTCCTCGTTTTTTTTTTCTCTTTTTTTCTCCATGCTATGGAAGTCAGTGGCTACCATTAAACGATTAACAACATTCTTCAGAATATCTTACTTTATGTTCAACAGAAGAAAGAAACAGGTTATGCAGGTTTGGAACAACTTGAGTGGAATGAAAGTTTTAACTTCTTGAAAAATCCGTAAATCTTAATAACTCCAAACTTTTGTGCATTTGAGTCAGCTGTTTTGGATTCATATCTATAATACAGTGAAAAACCTGACATGCATTTGTTCATTCTTGCTGTATCTGTTTAAAAGCTGTGTCTCTTTCTGATAGGCCCTCCTCAAGAAAACATGGCAAACCCTAAAGAGAAAACTCCCATGTGTTTGGTGAATGAGTTAGCCCGTTTCAACAGGATTCAACCTCAATACAAGTTGCTGAATGAGAAAGGGCCAGCACATGCTAAGGTATTGTTAATGAAGAACTGTGATAAAGGCTATTGTAGTTTTTTGATAAAAAATGTATTGACTTGAGCTAATGGAAAAATACATCCTATTTATAACTTCATGAAACATTAAACATTCTGAAAGAAATACAAAGTATAACATTTTTTGAGAGCTTAGGCTTGCTAACTGACATGCTTTGCTCTTGTCATGAAACTGAGCACACAATAATTAACATGTGGGGTAAATGTGGTTATAATTGGTTAAATAAATGAGAGAAAGATAAAGTATGTTCAATCACATTTCAGTATGCAAATGATGCCATCATCACTGTCGCTACATTTTGAATGCTAAACGTTGCCTGGAGGGTACTGGAAATTTAATAATACTCTTTTTAATGATGATAACTTTAATGCTTGTGTTAAAAATATTGTCAAATATATTTTTGGAGGATTAAATGAAGGATTTAAAAATAAATGGGAATTTTTCAAATATAATGTCAGAAAGATTGCTGTTAAACGCAGTAAAGAATTAAAAAAAAAAAAAAAAAAAAATCAATGAACAAAAGGAAATAGAATTACTTGATAATTTATGTATATTGGAACAGAAGCAAATTCTTACTAAAGAAGATGAAATTCAGTCTCGACTAGATCTGATCTACCTTGATCTAGCTAAAGGTGCCTTTATACGTTCAAGGGCAAAATGGCTAGAAGAGAGTGGGGAAAAAAAACTAAAATAAAGCTATTGTTTCGCTCTAGAGAAAAGAAATCTTAAAAGAAATACTTTATCAGTTTTAAATATTAATGGAAGCCTTTGTACAGACCCTAAAAAAAAATTCTGATTCAGTTTTTTCCTTTTATAGTAATTTGTATAACTCTAAATTTGATTCGAGATTAAATTTCATTAAAATAGTTCATCAGAACATTCCTACTATTGATAAAAAAGAATTTCATGGTTTATGTGATTCACACATAACCCGTCTTGAGGTTAAACCTGGTATAGATGGGCTGACAGTAGAATTTTATTTACATTTTTGGGTCAAAATTGAAAATCCTCTTTATAATATGTTAATTGAATGTATTAATAGTGGTGAAATGTCTACTACCTTGAAACAGGGAGTCATTTCGTTAATTGCTAAACCTGATAAAGACTCACATCTTTTAGAAAATTGGATCTCGATCTCCCTTCTAACAATTGATTATAAACTAATTACTTCGGAATTTGCTAACAGATTATGGAAAGGGTTAAATAACATAATCAGTGAATATCAAACAGGCTTTCTAAGAGGTTGTCACATAACTAATAATATTAACCTAGTGCTTGACCTTTTGGACTATGCTGAGAATGTAGAAGATGGTGCGATCATTCTTTTTTTGAGATTTTTTAAGGCGTTCGACACAGTTGAACACAAATTCTTGTTTAAAACTATAGCGTTTTTGGTTTTGGGAATAATATTGTTAAGATGTTTTACACTGATATTAGTAGCTCTGTGATTCTTAATACCTCCACCACTAAAAGATTCAATATTGATCGCGGAGTGCCTCAAGGTTGCCCAATTTCCCCTTTTTTATTTTTGTTAGTAGTTGAATTATCAATCGGTATTGTCAATAATGATGAAATCCAAGGTCTTAAAATTTTTGATAATGTACTTAAGATATCCCAATTCTAACTCGTATCTTTTATTCCCGATGCTATTTCCTTCAACAATAATTTTTCAAGGGCTTCTGGCTTAACTTTAAATTTATCTAAACGTGAAATCCTCCCTTTACACACTTTAAATGATAAATATATAATGAACATTCCAGTAAAATCCTCTGTCAAATACTTAGGAATTTTTGTTACAAAAAATCTTCTTGAAAAGCAAAACCTACATTTTTCCTCTAGATTAAAGAAGACAAAAGCAGTGTTAAATTGCTGGTTACAACGTGATCTTTCCATTTATGGTCGTGCCTTATTATCCTCGGTTTGTTTATCCCGCTTTATCACTGCATGTTAAAGATTCTAACTGCAAGGATATTAATAATTTGTTCTTCTCTTTTATTTGGAAAAATAAATCCCAAAGACTTAAAAAAAAGGGTTCTCACTAATAAGAAGGCTGAAGGACGTCTGGAGATGCTTTATTTTGAGGACATAAATAAGACCTTTAAGATTAACTGGCTTAAGTGATGTTTGATCACCCCTAATTCTCTTTGGAACCATATTCCTCAGTCTCTTTAATCAAATCGGTGGCATGTGATTATAATATTTCTAAAATCCCCATCAAATTATTCAAATTTCATCAGCAAGCTATTCTCGCTTGGAAAATTTGTTACTGTCACAATTTCTCTCCCCTCACCTCTTTCATTTGGAATAATGGAAATATAACTGCTTCAAATAAATCTTTATTTTTAAGATATTGGTTCAACAGAGACATTAATCATCTTATAAAAATGTTTGACATTTCTGGGAATCTTCTAACTTACAGTTTTCAGGAACAGTTTAGGGAATTTAATTAAAGCTATTCCTGTAACACTTCGTCAACTTGTCAAAAGTCATATTTATTATAATTCTTTATATGTGACAAACTCAGAATATTGACTGGAGAAGAGCTTGGTTAATTCCTTTTTAAATATTGTATTAATAATAAAATAAAAGAAATACACTTCAAAATTCTACATACTATTTACCCTTCTAAATCTTTAATATCAAGATTCTCTGATATTGATGAGATATGCTATTTTTGTAATAATGAGAAAGAGATACTGACTGTAATGTCGTAAACAAGTTTTGGATTGATTTGGCAGATTTTATATTTAGTTTATTGAATATTAATTATTGCTTTACTTTAAAGGATGTTATCTTGTATTATGAAAATAAAAGCAATAAGGATCTAGAATTTATTGTTAACCTTTTTATTTTATTAGCAAAATTTCACATACATAAACAAAAATTTCTTAATTCGTCTCCTATGTTAAATTTGTTTTGTTCTGACTTTGACTTTTATATTTCTTCAATAAGACTTTTAAAAAACAAAAAGTCTGTGAAATGTTTAAAATACTATGATACACTCTTCAATCCCCCTGGTACTTTGTAATATCCTTATTCGTTAAAATTGAATGTGAGCTATGCTTTTTACTTATTTATTTTTCTTTTGTCTTATTTGCTTATATTTTGTAATGTTATTATTTGAATGTTACCCTTTTCTGCAATAAATATATATTAAAAAAGCTAAACGTTGCCAGTCAGTAGGATTTTAACCTTAAATTGCAAAAATTAAACTGCGGATATTACATTTAATGTAATTTATTAATATAAATATTTAAAAAGACAGTTTGAGGAATATTTATAATATTGGTTTTGAAAGCACTCAAATCTTGTCTATCAAGTCCCTCAGTTGACCCTTTTAGATCTATTGCTGCCAAAAGCATAAATCTGTTAAAAAAGCTTAGTAAGTAAGGGATAATGTACAGTAATTATTGCAAAATAAACCCTGACAGTGCAATCAGGATCTTGTATCATCATGCTGACTATACATCATTACACTTAATGCATGGGTACTTAGCAAATAAATAAATACATGGACATGAAATATTGATTTGAGTTGAAGGTATTTGCTGAAAACGTTCACTGTTATAGTCTAGAAAGTAATCAGCTTAGCTGTCCTGCTGGATTGTGTGTGCAGATCTTCACGGTGCAGCTGTGCTTGGGTAACCAGTTATGGGAGTCAGAAGGCAGCAGCATCAAAAAGGCTCAGCACTCTGCAGCTACCAAGGCCCTGACAGAGAGCGTTCTCCCCCGGCCTCCTCCCCGCTCACCTAAAGACGACAGCAACAGCAACCCAGGTACCAACATGGCACAGGGACACACTACAACCAGGAGTAGTATGCTGTAAAGTACAGCAGCTTCTTTCAACGGGGGTCCAGGGTGGTATTATAGGTCCACCAACTGAAACCACTATGGCTTGGTTTCACAGACAGGGCTTAAACTAAACCAGGATTAGGCCATAGTTCAATTAGGACATTTAAGTAATGTAATTTTTATTAAAAAAAAACATTACTGGTGCAATGAGATAAAACAAAGGCACTGACATCATGTTTTAGGATTAATCAGTGCAAGCTTCTATCAGTTGAAATAGCTCAGACTTACAATTTAGTCTGGGACTAGGCTTAAGCCTTGTCTGTGAAACCAGGGGTATAAATATTTAACCAAATTCTGAATAGAATAAAATAAATAAAATGAAATATTAAATGAAATGAATTAAAATTAGCTGAAGCAGTAGCCAGTACAGGACCAAAAATTACGAACCTTATAGCCTAATTATAATTATAAACAGAATTCCTCAAATAAAAGTTAGTTAAAGTGCCCCTATTATGGATTTTTGAAAATGACCTGTCATGCAGTGTGTAACACAGCTCTAAATGAATGAAAACATCCTACAAAGTTTTAAATCTGAAAGTGCACCGTGTATAATGTTTTTGTCTCGCAAAAGAAAGAGTCGACTCTGAATCATTGAAACGAGTCATCTTTAAAACGAATCCCAAGCCGTTTCATGTTGGCGTCAACATGAAACATTAGCATATTGCCCGCCCACTTGTTGGTCTTTTCGTGTTGGTCTGAATGAAAAGGCAAATTGACCAATTGCACAATTACTTCCTGGTTTTAGATAAGCCAGCTCAGTCATTTCCGGTCAACTGTGCTGTAAGGGGAGCGCCCTTTGCTCGTTTTCTCTACATAATCCATTCACGATTTGGAGAAAAATTTTGTTTGTCTAAGAGGACCAAACGTCCACGTATACCGTTTCAGGAATGACAAACACGAATGTTAAATTTATGCGAGGGAATGTGGTAAATCATGCCGCGAGCCATTGCTGTGATTGACAGTGGTAACAGAAAGAATCATCTGACGAGCCAATGTCAAAATAGAGCTGTGCATTAAGTGATTCAGACTAACAAAACTACAGCAGCAGCAAGTCTGTGTTGGATAAAACTTAAATGATGTAGTTATTAAAATTAAATCTAAACATTTCAAAATATTGAATGCATTATTTAATTGTTATACCAACTTATCTGGGAAGTCGTGGCCTAATGCTTAGAGATTCAGACTCGTAATCCAAAGGTTGTGGGTACGAGTCTCAGGTCCGGCAGGAGTTGTAGGTGGGGGAGTGAATGTACAGTGCTGCCCACTGCTCTGGGTGTGAGTTCACGGTGTGTGTTCATTGCTGTGTGTGTGCACTTTGGATGGGTTAAATGCAGAGCACAAATTCCGAGTATGGGTCACCGTACTTGGCCACATGTCACTTCACTTTCACTTTAATTTGTATTTGGCTATAGGTATAATTCAACATTAGGCTAAAGGCTGTTGTCTGGCCTTATTTATTTCTTTAAATGACAAGTAACTTTGTGACTTCCTTGGGCACTTTCGGGCATTTGCTTATATACTAAATTTGTTATAATATTTATTATAAAGCCAAAGTGATGGCAGCTGCAGCTAGGCTTGGGCGGTAATACGGTAATATGGTATACCGCGGGATCTAAAAATAGCAACGGTATCAGTTTCAATACCGTTATACCGTCATAAAAAACAATGCACTTATATAGGAGACGAGGATTAAATATTAAATATAATTTATTTAATGCCTAAAAATGTTTATGCTTGGTTGTCATCACGTGACAGCGTGGAGGAGAAAGAGAGAGAGTGGGAAAGATGGCGAGTCGCGCACCAAGTGACCAGGGTAGGGTTGCACCAGCCATTCGTAAGTTCTTACTTAAATTAGAATGTTAAGTTCACACTAGAGGCTAGTAACTACTTGCTAGTTTGTAATTAAATTTGTACTTACTTCGGTTGCACCAGCTGTTCGTTAAGCAGGTTCTTAAGCTCTCCATAAAGTAATGCGTAGTAGCATAAAATGACGTTTACCCTAAATCATCCAATAGAAACCTTCAAATACGCGAGCAGAACTTGTTTAAATGTTATTGATTTTAATTAATCCTTCATTCTAACTTCTTTCGCCTCACGTATACTAACGGTAAAAACAATTTTCCATTAAAAACGATACATTAATAACATTAGTCTATATGTAAATATCATTCAGAAACTGTAATTGAAATAAATAAGGATCAATAAATACTGAAAGAAAAAAAAAAAACATAAGAAATTCCATTTATTTATTATTTCATCTGACATGCGCAAACACGGACCGAAGTGCACAGAGGCGCGCTGTAGATGGGGTGTTGAAGACGGGCTAAAAAAGAAACAAAGTACTTTTATTCACATATTGTTCTCTCTCTTAATATGTACGTGAGTGTAAATGTCAGCAGCATCATATATGCCTAAAGGATTGGAGGTTGACAGGTAAAAGAAGAGCATATTGATGCAATTCACTCAGTCTGCTATTTTATTCCAACCGTTACTCCTGACCAGACGCGTCCGTAAATATTTAGTTTATACGTAGAGTTACACTTCAACTAAGTGTAATGGTGCAACGAAAAAATATTTAGTAGTGCGTAAGTTGTACCTTAGTGCCCATTTACGTCAAAACTAGGCTAGGTTGTAACTTACGTTCAGCTCGTGCAACCGGCCCTAGGGTCTCGAAAAACTTCTGCAGTTTGGCAGTATTTCGGGTTTCGACCGAACGAGAAGGGAGAGGCGGTAAATACAGACGAGGCAATTTGCAAATTGTGCAACAAAAAGGTGACCGCGAGAGATGGAAATACCTCGAACCTAAGGTGACACTGTCTGAGCCTTATGTCATAATTTTTTTATTATTCACGGTAATACCGTATACCGAGGTAAAATAGGGAGGAGGTTTGACGGTATCAAAATTTGGATACCGCCCAAGCCTAGCTGCAGCCAATGAGTGATCGTCTACTCCCATCTCCTGGTTATAACGGTAATTTCTGTAAAAATTTTTTTTTTTTTTTAAATATAACGTCGCTCTATGTGGTCTGTTTTATTGTTTTTGTCTTTATTTGTTTTATCAGCACTAATCACTCTCTTTTGGACTTATGATTGCAAAACCTTACTTCACATTCGTGCAGTGATGGCTGAAAATGTTGTTTTTATCCGCGATTCATGCCATGTATGCCCGTGGAACCTTGGACGGGTTTAGATTGTGGGTACCGGCGGACTCGGAGCAATCGCCGGCGGAAGCGTGGCAGCGAGAGCGTCATGGACCTCGGATAGACACCGGTTGACTTCGGGAGATATGTGGCTCGAAAGACTGGTCCGATATTGCCGGCCTCCTGGATGCCATCTTCGCGGATTGTGGTTCATCGTCAACGACAAGTTTCGAGAGGAGTAAACTGGAACAATCTGCGTTGTTGCAAGACGGCAGCGGTTTTGGATGGAGCGTTACCACTCCCGTTGGAGTCTGGTACAGTAGAAATGGCATTGGTTAATGCAAGATCGCTTTTAAATAAAACATTTATTTTAAATGACTTTTTTTATACAACTCTTTTTATAAAATTTTCTGCTTATTTCTGAAAACTGGCTTAATGTTGGCGAGATGAGTCCCCTGATCGAACTTTCTCCACATGATTGTTCCTTTTTTAGCACCCCTAGAGCTACTGGTCGGGGTGGTGGACTTGCTTGTGTTTTTAGAAATAAATTGAAATGCCGTCTTCTGTCAACAGTGAATTATCAGAGTTTTGAGGCACAAGTAATGACGTATGATGGTTGGAAAACTGTTTTGTGTGTTCTGATATATAGACCACCAAGATACAATAAGGATTTTATACAGCAGTTTTCAGAGATTTTATCACATATTGTGCCAACTTGTGACAATATTTTAATCCTTGTTGACTTAAATGTCCATGTGTGTTGCTTGGATAAGCCTATGGTTTCTGAGTTTTTAAAATTAGTGGACTCTTTTAATTTGATACAGTTTGTTACTAGTCCAACCCATGAGCAAGGCCATATTTTGGACTTGGTCTTGTCTTTGGGACTTCCTATTAGCAACACTGATGTATACAATTATGGTTTGTCTGATCATATTCCTGTTGTTTATAATTCTTCCTTGTGAATTTGATTGAGTTTCTTTCTCCTGCTGTTGGCCCAAATGACCTGTTGATATTGTTTAATTCTGTTTGTTCAGATATTTTGAATGAGGTTGCTCCATATAAAGTTCAGAAATCTAAGTTTAATTCAGCACCATGGTTTATTAATCATACTCGTGTGATTAGGCAGGAATGCAGGAAGGCCGAAAGGATAAGTTACAGGTTTCTCTTCAAATTTTGAGGCAACGGTTTTCAGATTATCAGGCTGCTGTGAGAACTGCGAGGCAAAATTATTTTTCCAATGTCTTTGCACAGAAATGTAATACCCCTACAGCCCTCTTCTCAACTATTAATAGACTTCTTAATCCCAACCAAGGTCTTGGTTTGATTCCTTCGTTAGAAACAAGTGAAATGTTTTGGACATTTTTTGTGGAAAAAATTTAGATGATTAGATCTAGTTTTCCTACACCGTTTGTTGAGCCTATGGTGACGTTGACTTGTGTCAGGAGTTTCGACCTATTTGAGCAGGTATCATTGGCACAAGTGAAGGACATCATTATTCGCTTAAAGCCGACTTCTGGTGGTTGTGATGTGGTTCCTTTACATCTTCTCAAGGAGATAGTGGATGTCGTTGGGCCAAGTATTACTTCCATTATTAATTGTAGCATTTATATTGGGGTTGTTCCAATAGGCCTTAAGCAAGCAGTTGTTCAGCCGCTTCTTAAAAAGCCTAACTTAGATCCACTAGATTTGAAGAATTATCGGCCTATCTCAAAATTACCATGCATCTCAAAGATTTTAGAAAAAATTGTTTGTTCAGAGTAAATGTCTTTTTTTAGAGAAGAATGAGGTCTTAGACAAGTTTCAGTCAGGTTTTAGGATGGGTCACAGTTGTAAATGATCTTCGTATAATCAGAGATTCAGGTAATTCTGCAGCTCTGATTCTATTGGACTTGAGTGCAGCCTTTGGTACAGTAGATCATGGATTCTCCTAAAGCGTTTATCACATTTAGTTGGGATCCGTAGGACTGTTTTAAAGTGGTTCAAGTCTTATCTTGCGAGTATTCTCTGTGAAGTATGGTGACTTTGTTTCATCTACAGCTTCTATTACCTGTGGGGTTCCTCAGGGTTCTGTCATTGGCCCTGTATTGTTTTCCCTGTATATGTTGCCTCTAGGCTCGATTTTTAAAAGATATGGTTTGTCTTACCATTTGTATGCCGATGATGCACAACTTTATCTACCTTTGAAACATGGAGAGAATTGTGGTTCAAATTTACTTTTGGCATGTCTGGAAGGGGCAAATGAGGATGCTCAGACATGGCCACTTATTTAGGTCCTTGGTCAGCCTACTGTCATGCCCAAATAAGGAATTTAGGAATTGTGTTCGATCCAGATTTGAAATTTGACAAGCAGGTTAATGCTGTGGTTAAGAGTTGTTTCTTCCAGATTAGGTCTCTTGCTTGATTAAAACCTATTTTGTCGATGAAAGATTTAGAAAAGGTTGTTAATGCCTTTATATTGTCTCGTCTGGACTATTTTAATGCTTTGTATGTTGGGTGCTGTCAGACCTCTATTTCACGCTTACAACTAGCCCAGAACACAGCAGCTAGGCTGCTTGTGAGTGCTAAGAAAAGTCAACACATCTCTCCTATCTTGACCTCACTCAGATGGCTACCAGTGGGTTTTAGGATAAAATATAAGGTTCTGTTGTATGTGTTCAAGGCAGTGCATGGAATGGTTCCTGCTTATGTGTCTGAGCTGATTACTTTCCGACAGTCATCTAGGTCTTTAAGATCAACAAACAAGTTGTTTCTTACTGTACCACGGACTCGTTTAAAGCTGAAAGGGGATCAGGCCTTTGCTGCTGCAGGTCCAAGGCTTTGGAATAGCCTACCATCTGAGATTAGAGAGATTACATCCATAAATGTTTTCAAAGCTGGGGTTAAAAAATATTTCTTGTCATTAGCTTTCAAGGAGTTGGGCTAGTATCTGTGTTTTTATTGGATTGTTTGTGTTCTATGTATTGTATGTATCTGTATGTTGATTGTACAGCACTTTGGTCTGCAGGTGCAGTTGTAAAGTGCTTTATAAATAAAAGGAATGAAAGTAATGAATTTCATTTTTATCTTAAAAAGTCTTTATTTTGCTACATTTCTTCATGTCGTCTTCATGAATGAAAAGTAAACCTTTAATAATGTGGATTTTACTGCACAGAGTTGAGAAATAATAAAGGCTTTAAAATTTTATAAGATTTTAAAAATGTGTTCATGGCTATGAAGATAAGATATTGATTATCGAGATTACCATTATGATGTCGTTTAAGAGATTAGCCTAACTGCCTAAACAGTTACGATAGCGTTTATTTGTCAGCATTAGGGCTGGGCGATATGACCAAAATCTTATATCACGATATGACAAATTTTATATCACGATAACGATATATATCACGATATAGTATTTTTTCTTTTAAAAAGGTTTTTATGATATTAAAATCTTTGATACCATAGAATTTTCATAATCCTTGTCACCAATGTCAATATCAAACTAATACAACCCTAAAAAGACAAAATAAATAAATAAATAAATAAAAACTCAAGCTCACTGAAAATAAATAAAGTCAGTGATGAAATAAGTATAAGAAACTAATTGCAAGCAATAGGACAAAAAACTACAATAAATAAGAAACGCTACATACATTGTGTAATTATGTACACGTGTATTATGTATAGATTCTATACATACCAGAGGTCGCGTTAACCGAAAATTCTCCGTCATTGACGGATTTTTTTTTAGCAGTGACGAAAAAATCTGAAGGCCGTCCGTCACTTTGGCAGATTACACACACTGAGGGTGATGTATTGTAATTTATAACTGTAATTCCCACCCCTGTCCAGTTGGTGGCGAGTGCGCTCCAGTGAGGCAGCGGAGCGCGCGATCGTCTCCAGAACAAAAAATAAAGGTCTTGTGCTATGTCTTTGATTACTCACAGGCGAGTATAGTAAAGCGAATCGCTTGATCTGAGGTGTCTACAGCGATCTATCACACCACATTAAAGAGCGCCAAAACTTTATTTATGCTTGAATTTCCTAATAAAATGGAAAGAATTTGAAACCTGAGACTGCATTTCATATCAAAAGTAACAACGCACAAAGTTTAGCCGATTGTCTAACGTTACTGTGCATTCATCAAATGAAAACAGCATCGATTGGGAGTTAATAAACGATATTGGTTCATAAAAATAAGAATTTATTAAAACAGAGAAATCGGTTTCATTTTATTTTTATTTTTTTATCCAGCACTAGCATATTTTGTTGTTTTAGTGTCCTCCTCTGTCACTGACGCAGTCTCTGTTCATCTGTTCTCTTCATAAATAAATAAATGCATAAGCCAATATGCTCATCCTTTAGGTATTAGGTTCATTATTAAAAATGAAAACGTGAACAAAAATAAAAGCAATTACATAGGTTATTATAATTAAAATACGAAAATTAAAATGACGGGTAATAAATAGATTATGACGGAATTTTTACGACCCTGTCCGTCAAAATGACAGATAATATTAAAGTCTAACGCAACCTCTGATACATACATACATATATATCATTATTTTTTATAATTATTTCTTCTTATTAAAGCTACAAAAGTGATTTAGTCAAGAGCAGTGAGAGATTTTCTAGCAATGTGCTATGATTAATATGAATGGCAGACAGAACGAATATTGGACAGCTTCCCCTTTAAGACCGAAGTCCGGATCCAATATACTGTTACATATGCGTTTTCTCTTTTAGCTGTTTCCTCTCTCTTAACACCTAAATCGCTGTCTTTATGAGGATACTTGCCAAGACGGGGATTCTGACGCATATAAGTGTGTTTATGTAATCGTTCAAAGTCAATAAAGCTGCAAAAAAAAAAATGCGCGGTCCTCTCACACAGAAACAGAGACGGCGCACGCATATAGCTCTGTTGTTTGTGTTTCAACGGCTTAAAATCGGTCGTTTTAAAACTGCAGTGCTTATAAACGCATGCCCATGCTACAGATGTAGTCCCTCATTTTGTCCTGGCTGGTCACATAAAATGAGCTTCACCGGAAGATTACGAGCTGACTTATCTTTATCCGGAAGTTCTAAATAGCGCTCCGTGCATATGGTCAATTCATTCTTTGCCACTAGGTGCTGCTTTTGGAGCGGTAAAATAGCATTTTCCCCCCGGTAAGGCTGTACACAAAGCAGCACTGCACTCACAAACGCTGCTTTATCAGGCATTACAGGCATGATGAAATGGAAATGAGACCAATCACCGCAGATTAGCGTCACACAAAGGAGGGGCTTGGAAAAATGAATCATTGAGCGAATCGTTTGGGAGTCCTTGAGCAAGTAAGGTAAAAATAAACGCATATATATAAGACAATGAAAGTGTTTTTTGACCTTGCATGCATGTCAGCCTGTTGTTGGGTATTTCCAAAACCAAAATATGAACCTTTCATTACTCATAATAGGGGCACTTTAACATAAATTAGTCCGATAATCTGCTCAATTAGGCTGATCCAGGTTTAAAGGCACTTCAAAGTTTTGATGTTTTTGTTGTGCGATATATTTCCCCAGAAATAATTTCGATAAGCGATTTTATTGTAATTTTAAGACCATTTTATGCCACTTAATATATAATCATAATATAACAGCATAATAATGCAAGAAGGCCTACACACTTTCAAATTACAACAAACTTTTAATTCTTAAAAATATTTAGATCATGGAAATTAAGGATCAAAATATTAGATACTTTAAAAAACTTGAATAAATAATAATAAAAAAAACAAAACATTTTCTATAGTGCTGTCAAACGATTAATCACATCCAAAATAAAAGTTTTTATTTACATAATATATTTAAGAAAAAAAATTATATATTAAATATATAAAATACAATATTATAAATATATAAATGTATATACGTAAATATTTTCAATATATATACTGTATGTGTGTGTATTTATATATACGTAATAAATATACACAGTGCACATACATATATTATGTAAACAAAAACTTTTATTTTGGATGCAATTAATCACGATTAATCGTTTGAAAGCACTAAATTTCTAACAAAAAGTGCAAAGTAACAAGTAGAAAAAATAAGATGGAGATTTTTGCATTTACGTTTATGCATTTGACAGACACTTTTTTTCCATATTGACTTACAAAGGAGGAACCAAGCAATTTGTGAGAGATCACTCAATGTATGCGTAGAAATGGGTAAAGAACTGAAAAAAGGGGTAAAAACTGGAAATTAATGCTAAAAATTATGGAAACTGAAAAGAAAATACAACAGATTTTTACATTTCTGTCGAAAATCTGAAAACTTAATGTTTACTGGCAAGCTTTACTTAAAGGTATTTTGTTTGTTAGGATATTGATATAGGGTCTGTTTTTGTCAAGTAAGTTAAATTCATAATATAATATTCAAAAATACTCCCTCACCTTGCTCATCTTCTGTGTGGACATATCTCTGAACCTGCAGTGAATGACAGCAGTAACATTCAGTTACCTAGTCGACTAGTATTGCACATCGCTCATTTTATTACGTAGGCCTATGCTTTAATCAGAAAGTTTAGGCACTATAAATATTATAGTCAAATGAAGGATGATCAAATATTTTACATTTTATTCAAGATGATCCATCTATTTCCTTTTTGCAGGCAGCATCACTCCTACAGTGGAGTTGAATGGCTTGGCCATGAAGCGAGGGGAGCCAGCTATCTACAGACCCCTGGACCCCAAACCCATTCCCAACTACAGAGCCAATTACAACTTTAGAGGAATGTTCAACCAGAGGTACGTCCTTCAGCCTGTGCATATGTGATTTTTCTTAGGACTTCAGTGTCTCTGAAGCCTTTCAGTGCTGAAAGTTGATTTAATGTTTCTTTAAAATTCCTTCCTGGAACTGTTATTGTTGTGAATGAATGTTATAATTCTAGTATGGTTCTGGTAGATGCATTATTATTGGAGTGCATTTAAGTGAACTATTGGCTTTCTGATTTTAGAGATTGACTACTGTATTCAGTATTTTAATAATGCCTGATCTGTGATTTTGTACTAAGCTTGGATTGTTGGCCAAGAGGACAACTTATGGGAACATAAAAATAAGTTCTGCTCATTACCATTAGGTGGCACTATTGCTTTATTTTTTCTCAGCCCTTATGACTTCAGACTTTTAGTTCGCTTACCCATAGTTTACACTGGATGGACATCGAAAGGCAACCCAGCACACTAACAGAAACCTAAAAGTAAACACAACTGCTCTTAATACGAAATATTGAAAAGGATTAATATTGCCATGTGTTTGGATGATGCTATGATGTGCTCAGATCCCACAGCTTTCTTTTGGAAAAACTGACTCGTCTTCATAGTTTGAGTGTTTCGTTTCTAATTACAGTATATTTTGAATTTTGATGGTTTCGTGTTCTTGACAGCCAATAATTCACAGCACACATTGTGGTCACTATGGATTGCAAGTGATCTCGTGTTTAATGTAGCCTGGGTTGTATTTTGTTGTACCTTGCAAAGTTTTGCTCATGGTTTTTGAAGCTGAAGGCATGTCACATGACCTGTCCACGTTAGCATCTGTCCCATTGGAATATCAAATTAAATACTTATTTTTTTTTATCTTTCATACGTCTAGCATTTGAGGGCACATTTAGCTCAGAATCTACAATTTTGCAAACTTGGATTTGCAAAATTGTTTTTTTTTCCAGATAAACCGGCGAGGATGAAAAGAAACACGCCAACGCTGACGTGTTCATCAGTTAAAAGGAATGATCGGCGAGAAGCAATGTTGACGCTAATCGGAAAACTACACTACATTACAAAAAGCACATTACACCTTAATCCTGCTGTCATTTGAAGCTTATATTTAGACATTTGCTTTCGACTGAAGCTCAATGGACACTGAGAACAAAGACGAGGTGAGAAACCTGAGTCTTGTAATGCTAAGATCTCAACCTGATATCAAAAAACATTAAAGGGCCTGCGTGTAGTGATTTTATGGAAGAAAATGTATATATGTTTCTCCGCTGCGCATCTAGAATTTCTATGATGTAGTCTTTGAAATAGTAATACAACAAGGAGCCAAAGTAAATCGGATCCTCTGTGCGATTACATCATTTTGGTGCGGAGCCTGGCCGGAGACCACCGTGGGGGACTGTTGTAGATATTAAGGGTGTTGCATATGAATTATAGCCTGCTCTTAAGTCTTTTGCACTCTCCACTTTCAACACAGATCCTCTCAGAGGTGTTACAGGCCTCACATAATTTAAACATGGAGTCGCTTAATTACAGCTCTCTAATTTATGGTTTTATTAAAATATCGATGTTGTGTCTGTACTGTTCATTATGGAGAAGACTAATGGCATGGCTGCAGTGAATTGAGGGATTATGAGATTGAGAGCATTGATAGAATATGTGTGCTTTAATCAGAAATGGTATTGATTAGCAAAAATGTATTTTGATTTATGCAGTGGTACTTAAAGGGATCATATCATGAGGAATCTTTTAAGATACAGTATATACTGAGTTCTGAAATCAGAGTAAGCTTGATATGTGCTTCTGTAGACAGATTAATATATTTGAATACACCGTACTTTATTAATAAAGTAACATTTTGTGCTGTTCTTAGCTTGCTGTAGCACCTACAGCTCTGCATATCCCTCTGAAGGATGTTTCTGATCATGAAAACTAAGTGAAAGCTTGTTTGTATTATTCAAGTAAATAAACAAACTAAAAAATTTTTTTTACTAACTTTATATAAGCGGACACAGAGAAATATTAATCAAATATATTCAATTACGTTAAAAACTGCTTTTCCCCCTTCAGTAAGTGTATTAAATATCATGTAAATGCTCCATTCCATGAATTTGTGCTGATATTTTTAGCATATTCGGACTAACATGCTTAGATAATGTTGTAGCTTGGCTTTGCGTAGCATATATACATGTGTCGTATGCTCTACGATATGAAAGTTTGTGGTTGGTTTTCATGATGCTCACCGTGCCTGCATTTATTTGATCAAAAATACAGTAAAACAGTAATATTGTAAAATATAAGTACAATACCTGTTTTCTGTTTTAATACATTTTAAATCATTCTGATATGCTGATTTGGTACTCAAGAAACGGTTTTATTATTAATGTTGAAAACAGTTGTCAACATCCCCCCCCCCCCCCAAGGATTCTTTGATGAATAGAAAGTTGAAAAGAACACAATTTATTTGAAATATAAATATTTTGTAATATTAACAATGTCTTTAACATCCCTTGCAATCAATTTAATGCATCCATGCTGGATAAAATAATTAATTTCTTTAAAGAAAAATGTACTGACCCCCAAATTTTTGAAAGGTTGATGTAAACAAATGCACATACTCTCATTACAGTCCTGGCTAACTGACTTTAATGTGTATCAGCTCACTGTTAATGTCCTCTCTCAGTCCATCGAGACTGCAGTGATGCAGATTAACAAAAGCATCCTTTCTGAGAACCAAATCATGTACCCAACTCCTCATTATCCCAGCTTAGTTACACTAAAGACCAAATCTGGACTCCCATCCTGTCTCAGCTTATCCAATCCCGTGTGGATCTGAGTGGGAACTGAGCTGCAGTCAGGTAGCATCGCACAATTACCTCATTTATCCAGGCCTTTGCTCTTTGTGACTAACTTCAGGCTTTGTGCTCCTAACAACATCTTCTTTGGGGAGCGCCTGCATTCTTTCAGAGTCAAAATTTGGATGGGTCTTTTCCGGGACGACCTCACCTTCTCTCATTTGGGCATGACAATAACATTGCGTTGGTGCTTAACTGTAACAATAATGAGGATAATTGCTGTCGAGCCTCTCCAGTGATATTTCCTGGTCTGATATTGAGCTGTGGCTGAAAAGACTGGAAGCTCAGAGGAAGAGAGTTTGCTAGGTGAGCCGGTGTAGTGGAGGTGGAAATGCGTCACTGTCTAGGCCAAATCAGCACCTTGGTTTGTTTTGATTGCAATAAAGATAACGTGCCTCTGGGGTACGGTTGGATCAATACCAGATTTTGCCGTCATTCTGATATCTCCGTATCCATAGTAAATACATACCTCCATACAAACAGACGATAGGTAGTCCATTAAATATGCATGCTAGAGTTGCATATCAAATAAACAACTGGAATATTTACTAAACTGGTAGGCTTATCAGCTATCTATCTATAAGTCAGGCCAACTCTATCTCATAACCAATTTGTTTGTATTTTACGAGTTGGATGGTTCGTATGAATTTATGTGAGGGGTAGGTTTAGGGGTGGTCATTTGTAGGAATTTCTACAAATTTGCCACCTCGTAAATACATATGATTTTTCACAAAATGTACGAATTGAGCCAGGTCATATGAATTTGTATGAATTAGTCATCTTGTAAAATATGTATAAATTGCTGTGAGACGGTTTTTTTTTTAAAACAATTATCCCTTAATAGTGTATAATATTTATTAAAAATATTATGGCAAGGTTTGTGTCTGAGAATATTTGCATTTATCATAACTGAGCAAGAAAATATCAACCATTAACTTGCTTTACTGAAATAGAAACACTTGAATATGAATGACACAAATTTACCTTTGAAAGAGATGGTCTTTGTATGGGTATTATTATTATTATTATTATTATAGTAGGGCTGTCAAATCCAAAATATGTTTATATGTGTGTGTGTACTGTGTATATTTATTGTGTGTATGTATGCATGTATATGTAAGTGTGTGTGTGTGTAAAAATAAACTTTTATTTTGGATGCGATTAATCGTTTGACGGCCCTATAGTTATTAGAGATGCAGCAGAAAATGAATTTTCAGTTTCACTCAAAACAACAAGTTTTATTACAGCTGTTTATATTTTAACCTTGTTTTAAAACTAGCTTATATGTAATTTAATATATATATACAACTCAGTTTTGAGTGTTGATTATTAAATAAATTTGATCAATTGGTTATTAAATATTCAGTATTTTCAGTTTGGGTTTACAGCTAAATAAAAACTAATTTCAGTTTCAGTGTTTCTGTATAGAATTAATTTCGTTTTTTTTTAATCGTTATAAAAATATATGATTTAATTGTCAGAATCAACACAATTTTCATTGTCATATCATGCAATGCATTTTCACACCCTTTAATTGATAGGGTTTGAATACTGATAAACTTAACCCTACACCTAAGAGCAGAGATAGAGAGAAAGAAATGTCATTTTGAAACCTGTTATGATATGGCCTTCAGAGTGAGATTGGTCTTTCATGACAACTGACAATTGTTTCATTTTTAGTCAGAGGCTTTTCTCAGCTGCGTCTCCTTTCTTGAGATTCTCTGAGGGTACTGGGAAATCAGGTGATGATTTATGTTTGTGGCATGGCTTTTAGCAAGATAAGATGGTAAAAGGATGGTGCCTTTCTCAACACCTACTCCCTCAACCAACCACACTTGGTTGGTTGGTTGAGTCAGTACACTATCTTTCCGTTTTCAGTATTTCATGGTTTCTCATCAAAATTTGGTGAATTGTGGTCAAAGGGGAAATCTTTGTTTCCTGGAATTGATTTATCTTTCCTGTAACATTTGAGTCATGTTGTAGGAATGATGTCTGTCACTGTCAGGCATGCCATAGATAAAGCCAGTGACCATGACTGATATTAAGATAGACATAAATGGACTCTTATGCCCAAAATAGAGCTCTGCATGATGAAATTTGCAGAAGAAATCTGCAGGCCTCACAGGAATTCATAAAACACTGAGAAAACAGTTAGGTATCATTTTAAACACCCTTCACCAAAGAGTGTTTTGTGAATTACTGTTTGCATCTGTCTATTTAACACTTACTTAGTTTGACAGCTCCTCAAGTTGCCAAGCCAGGCACATGCTGTTAAGCCTCAATGCAAAGGTTCTGAAAATGTTTCCCTTTTCTGCACTTTCTCACTATTTAAAAAAAAAAAAAAATGGCAACACATTTTTAGAATTAAAAAATTTGATTTTTTTTTTTAAATGAACCAATAATGTGCTATTTCTAACCCACTCTTTCTTTTTCTTTCCAATAAGTTCAGAATTTCTGAACCTTTTTATATCAAGATTTTGGTTTATCTAACATTGTTCTACAGTAAATTGATAAAAAAATAAAAAATAAAAATAAAAAATTGATTGGCATCAAATATTATATTTGATTTATTTGGAAGTGTTTCATGAGATTAATTAATGAAATGATTAAATATTAATGAAAAAGATTCACTTAATCATAGTTTGAGTTCCAAATCAGTTCCATGATTTTAATTATAGTGCTAATTGTTTGATAACTTTTAAGAAATGCAAAGATGTATAGAATGCACGCTACTGTACAAACCTTATGGGTATGATTGTTTTAAAGACAATCATAGAAATGTATAATTTCATTCAGTTTCATTGATTGAAAGTGACATTAAAAAACATTTAGAATGTTGCAAAAGATTTATATTTCAAATAAATGCTGTTCTTCTGAACTTTCTATACATCAAAGTATCCTGAAAAAAATGAAACATGGTTTCCACAAACATATTAAGCAGCTTCTTATCAATATTTCAACATTGATAATAATAAGAAATATTTCCTGAGCACCAAATCAGCATATTAGAATGAATTCTGAAGGATTGCGTAATGACGGCCATCACGGGAATATATTACATCAAACATTTTAAATATATTCAAAGTATGTTTTTATTGTGTTCTTTCAAAAACATAAAAAAAAAAAAATCTTACTGGCCCAAACTTTTAAATGGTAATGTATTTAATTTAGATATTTCTATTTACATATTTAATGAAATATTTAATGTCTAATTAAACAACTAAGCTCGCTAAAAAGAAGCCTGGAGTGCAAGAATCCAGACATTACCCAGCCACTGAATTTACAAGAGACTCATAGCTGAAAACCAGGCCAGCAAGAGCAGTGAACCTCCAATTACTTTCTGTATGATGTCACATTAATAATCAAGTCATTTCACACGCAAGTAATCATTAACTAGTGGCCAGTACTGTACTCTTATAAAGGCCTACCAAACAGCTCTTTGGAGAATCCATTAAGCATTCCAGCAATATGATGTCTGTGTCCAGACGCACATCCACAAGGCTGCCAGAATCCACAGTTCATAAACGATTTAATAAAAGTGCTGTTATTAGGGTGCTGGACTTCCTCTCATAAGCAGTTGCCAGAATAATCACTTATTTACCCAATATCAGTATCAAATGCAGAAGTGACCCCGGCCCTGCTTCTGTTCGAGGCCTTCAAGCAGAAAATTGTGTCAACAGAACAAATTGGCGGTAACTCATAAAGCAGAGGTTTATGTGCAGCTCTTAGGTTACTGCGGAACGCTTCACGATTCTTTAACTTTTAATGTAATTATGCTTTTTTGTTTTTCAAAGATTTTTGCTTTTAATGAAGAGCAAAAGTCGCCTCTGAAATGCTTAGGTGTTGCCAAGATGTTTCTATGTGATTCCCAAGGTCATCTTAGTGTAGTATTTGCATTGCTATGTGGTTTCTAGGATTTCTGGGTGGTTGCTAGGGTATTATAAGTGCTTATTAGTCAAATGAGTTATGTTTTAGTCTCTAGATATAATATTCAGTATCATTTTGAAATGTATTTATTTGTTATTACATAAATAATTATATAAATATATGATGATGATAATAAATAACAATAATACAAATATAATAGAATAATAAATATAAAAATATTTTTTTACTATATTTATAATGTACAGTATGGAAAATTGATGTTTATTTTGAGGTTTATTAAAGGTTTAAGAGTGTTATTCAATTATTAGTGTTTTTAAATAAATATAACCGATGCGTTACCAGTGTCATTTTCATATTATACACTATAATAGTTTTTATTAATATTTTGAGTTGGATTTTATTTTTGTTATCAGTTTTAATTTTCATTTGTTTAATTATTAGTAATTTTGTTATGTGTTTTATAGGGCTGCAAAACAATTAATCGCAATCAATCAATTCAAAATCAGTTTGTTTACATACTATATGTGTGTGTACTTTGTATATTTATTATGTATATATATATATATATATATATATATATATATATATATATATATATATATATATATATATAAATACACACATACATACATGTAGGCCTATATATTAAGGAAATATATGTTAGATTTATATATAAAATATTTATATTTATATATAATATAAATGATATACAAATACATACAATACATACACACATTTTTAAAATATATACATATATGTGTGTGTGTGTGTGTGTGTGTGTGTGTGTGTGTATATATATATATATATATATATATATATATACATACACACAAAATAAATATACACAGTACACACACATATAGTATGTAAACATAAACTTTGATTTCGAATCGATTAATCGTGATTAATCGTTTTGTAGCCCAAGTGTTTTATGTTATCATTTTTTATATTAATATTACTATTATATTTTTATTTTTGCTAAATATTACTGTTCAGGTTTATTATTTAATAATTAGGTTTTTTAATTCACTTTAAGTTGTTTTAAGTTTTAGTTTTTATTTGTTTCCAGTGCTTCAACTTATTTCAGTTATTCGCCAAGGCAACATATGTAATTTTTGTGAACTAATATGTTTTATTTAATTTAACTTGAGCTTTATTTCCATTTGAATGATAGCATCTTCTCAGCATGTTTGCAGTCATCTACAACCCAGCTGCAGAGCTGCTCCACGTAATGGATCTCCCAGGTCAAATGAGGTCTTTCTGTGTGAGTTGGAGCGGTGTCAGGCTAGCTCATTGTTCTGGAGGTCTCATGGTCAGCCCAGCTGTTGTGGTCCAGCCTCATACTTGCGGTTTGTTAGCATGAATCACTCCAAAACTCACATTCATATCAAAAGGCTGGACCAGCAACTCCTTCGTAGATTCGACAGTTCCTTTTCCGCTGTTATCTCGTTCCGTTCCGAGGGGCGTCAGAGAGAATGACTTCCTCTAAATGACGAGGTGTGGGGTGTTTGTTGGAAATGTGTGTTTTGGAGTACTCAGCCGCGGCCCTCCCTGTTGTTGCTCAAGCCATGTGCCTTCCTTCACACAGAGGAGGAGCTGCTATGAAAATGCTTCTTTTTTTTTTTTGATGGTGGCATTGTTTTGTTTGGGCGAGTCATTAATGCTTTTGTGGCTTGCAGTCAGAGGACAGCTGCTTGTCTTTGAGTCATAAAGCTCGTTTCTCTTCTGTGTTTGGCTCCAGGTGTTCGCTGCTTACAGAGCCACACAGGTGCGTCTCACATGGCGTCTTTTTCAGTGACTGTCCTTCTGTATGGTTTGATCTCTCATGGCAAACATCCAACCTGTACAGTAAAGCAAATATTGTGAAACTACTTTTAAGTAACTTTCATAAAATAAACATTGAACTGTCATAAACTAAAAAGAACAGTGAGCCGTTGGCTCTTGAAATGGAACATTTGGAATATTTTATCATAGTTTTAATTTATATTTGCACTATAAACTTTTTATATAGGTTTTGTCATTTTTATTTATTTGTTTTATTTTATCATTTTTGTTTTATTTAAATTTTTTATTTGTTTAAGTTTCATTTTGGGTTTTTTTCCCCCCAGTAATTTTCAATGCTTAAACTTGCATTTATGTCGTCGCTGATAGCCTTGTGGCGCTGTTACGCTTTGGACGTCCCGAGTTCGAGTCCCAGCTTGTGGACCTATCCCATGCCCCTCTTTCTCCCACTTCGCTTCCTGTCAACCTATACTGTCCTATCTGAATAAAGGCATAAAACGCCAAATGTAAATCTTTAAAAATTTTGAATTTTTTTTTTTCGCACTGCACTTGACCCTGGGTTATTCAAATATAACACCACTTAAATAATTTTCACTTAAAGACTTTTAAAATGAAAAAATAGGAATGTCTTTGTGAATTTTTATTTTTTGGGAATATCATATATCAAATCAAAACTTTATTTTGATTAAGGCATAACAAAAAATTGACTGACATTTGACTGACGCCTCTGAACTAACTTCTAAACTGAGTGAGTTTGATTCAAACCACTAACTCATTTTTGAATCTTCTTTGCAAATCAGTATTTTGTAAATGTTTTTGGCTGATTCGTTAAAAATACGTTTTTTTTTTTTTGTGTTTTTTTAACGAGTAAAGTTTTTTTGCCGAAATAGGTTTTTATGAATCTTTTTGACTGACTCTTTAAAACAAAACTGTTCATAAGTGTAATTTCTTTGTGATTCAGGATTTTGTGAATCTTTTTGACTGACTCCTCAACATTAAAATCATCTATTTACAGTATAATAATATGTTTGTTTATTTTATGTAAATTATATTAGGTTAGTTAACAAATAGCATGCTAAAAATTGCTCTTTTTTTCTTTTACTACACAATTTTGCCTGTTGGACAATGACATTGTGAGAAAAAAAAAAAAAATACCTAGACTTCCTAGAGATCCCTATGGCCTAGAAACTATCCAGAACAACCTAGCAACCACTTGATTCTGAAACCACTCAAAACACCTTAACATGTCCTAGAAACCACAACTGTTATTTAATTTTATACAAATCGGATGTTCTTGGCATCACAATTGAAGGTAACATCTTCCAAAAAACTCCTTTTGAAAGTTGTAAATGTTGTGATCACAGCAGTTGCTACCGTCTTAATTAAAACAATCATCTACTAGCTTTGAAACTAATGCCGTTAATGAGGACAGAAGCAGCTGTGCCGGGCATAAGTCCAGCTTAAAACCGTAGTGCCAAAGTTGCTTCATTAGCAGTAAATGGACTGACACTAAGTGCTCCTAGTCCTATCTAAAGAGTTACATCAACCACCGCCTCTTTCTGCAAATGAGAAGAACCTGAAGTCCAATTAAATCTCAACATGTGCAAATACAGTCTTATTAAGCCAGTGTGTCATTTTAAATCAGTTGTAAAGAATCGGGGAGGGTTGGAATTTGACTCACCGCTGCATTTTTGAAGTGATAAAACAGGGGAAACCCACTTATTAACCAGCAGAGAGCTTTGTAATCTCATGTTTGCAAGAGGAACCATAACACACACTCCAGAGGAATTTGGCTTTAGCTGACCTTTAATTAAAGTTATAAACGCTGAAGTTCTGTACTGTGTCATCCGAAAGGCAGATTTGGCTTTTAAGGGGTATCTGGCTTATTTTGCTGTTTTGGCTGCGTGCTGTATTGTTATGGACCATCAACCTCTGCTATAGCCCAATTAAAACCGGACCACGAATATGTAGCCGTGATTTTATGCAGTTTTCTGATCCAATGTGGATTAGAGTCAGCACCACCTGCCGATTTAATACAATGCTTTAGTTATGAAAAGTCGTCTTTTGTATTGCTTCAATACCAGCCCACTATTTGTTTCCTGTATTATGTTGTTCATACAGAAATTCTGATGAAAAAGCCCCATGGTGCCGCTGCCTGTGCTGTTGTATGTCAGTGGAAGGTGTTTTTAAAGACGTCACACATCTTCCTTTCTTCACGGGGGGTTTGGTTTGTTCCATGCCTGTTGCCTTTCCATATCCCCTCCTGGGACAAGTCTCATGTAGGAGGTCTTCACCCCCTGATGACAAACCTTTTGTGGTCCAGTGCGATACTACATGGTATCATTTTGTCATTTTTTTTTTCTTTACTCACATCTGTGGAAAAACTCTAGCAATGTGAATCGACACATGGAGGGGTGAATGGGAGGAAGTATCCATGTTTTCGCTTGTCTCTTAGGGGGACGAGGTGTTGGAAGTATATCCGTGCCACCAGGAGATGACCGTGTTCCAGGGACTGTTAGATAAAATGCAACTGTCCTGTTGACCCATTTGATTGTGTTTTATCCCCAGTAGTCCGGGATGAAGGAGTTTTGCAAGGCTTGAGATACACAAAGATGGTTGTTTGTCTGCCTGGACATTGACTAGTGTGACTGTATGTCATTACCATATTGGTTAATGGCCCATTATTAGAGTTTTTCAAATTTATTGGTATTTTGATATAGGATATTTAATTGTTTGTGTTAATTTAAATTACTAACATTCACTTAAAGTTAATCTTTAAAAACATCAATAATTTAATAACACTGTTGAATATAATCTTTAGCAAATCTTAAAATAAATGCTTTTCATACTGTACATTGTAATACTGTGCGGTGTTGTTATTGTTAACTAAAACTAATACTAAAACTATAAAAAATAATAATAATAATTTGATATCTCAAACATCTACAGTGTTTTATACAGGCAAGCACCACTTGATTTTTCTTTGGAAAATGTCAAAATCAAGTCATTTTTATTTCAGTTTTAGCAGTTTACTGTTGGTCAATGCAGGGAAATTGGGCTAATATTAAAATTTAATTAATTACAAAATAAAGCAGTAAAAACAAAAATTAGTCATTTTAAAAGCTACAAGTGAATTTAGCAATCACAGTATCAAATAAATGATCAATTTTTGCCCTCACACACTCCCAATCACACAGTTTCCTACTGAAATACTGGATTTCATCTGTGTGATTTCACTGACCAAAGGTAAATGTGACCTCTTTCCTAGAGGAGCACAATTTACTGTCCAGTAGTTTAATTCATGCATCTGACTGGAGAGAACCATTTGTGGGTTAGTCCGACAGTTTTATCATTCTGGAGAAGCTGTAACACCTGTTAGCATGTTTATATGCTTTTTCTTTAATCCTCACAGGATTTTCTGTCCTCTACGCTGAAAATTCACAAGTGATGTGTATCTATGTCAATGTAAAGGAGAACAAAACTGCAGTCGGGGCCTCCTGTTAGCAGTTAAAATGGCAAGAGATAGATTGAAGTCATCAGAGGCCCAGCATGTGTGGCTAGCTCTTACTTAAGGTTAGCAACACACTGATGATCAATCAATGATGAGAAAGAGAGATAGTCTAGCGCATTGCCTGACTGTTAAAAAGCCTGTCCAGGTGACTGATCAGTAGTCAAGAGTCAAGACCCAGTCTATCCATTTCTTCTGTGTTTACACAAAGTCAGTGTATAGCAAGCCAGTTCACTTGGCGGCCATCTTGGAAACACCTTCAGGCAGTTATTTTCACTTAAAGGATTAGTTCACCCAAAAATGAAAATTATTGCATGTTTTACTCACCCTCAAAGCATTCTAAGTGTATATGACTTTCTTCTTTCAGACGAATCCAATCGGAGTTCTATTAAAAATTTCCCTTGCTTTGTGTCGACCGGTGCAGGGGAAGACAAGAATGTCTCCGATTAAGCGATTTGAGGTGTTTTGTTGTTGGATGTAATAATGAATATAGCAGTCGTCATTTACACCCAACATCTGAGCTGCTGAAGACACAGAGGATTAACATTACTTTCGTTTTTGAAGTGATTGTGCTGATCCCGATCTGCCTAAATGCGTCTGTTCGCGCGAATCATTCATGATCCAGCTTCATCTTCAGAAGAAGTGAGTATAAGGGTTTTTTATGAATCAATGCAAATCGCCTTTCCTAATAATGTGCTAGTTAGCCAGTTTCACGGCTGAAGTTTTCAGACTGCTCGTCACTCCACGGAAGAGAGGGGCGGGGTCAGCAGAGCTCATTAGCATTTAAAGCGATATGGACTAAAAAACAGCATGCTGAAAAAAAGCTGATTTTGACAGGGTAAAAAGGGTGTTTCTTTTTTTTACACTACCATTGAGAAATTTTAACCAAAGTATGTTCAGCTGGCTGCACACTAGACGATTTTCTAATCCTAACCGATTTTAAAACCACGGGAGACCACAGACATGAAGACAGTTTTTTTTTTTAGCCTTATAATCTTCTGAACGCACACACAGACTGCGAGACCACACACTTGAAGATTGTAGGAATGATTTCACAGTGACACGTGATCTCACGGAGACTCGCGAGATCAAACGTGACTAGAGAAGAAAAACAAATAGAGGACAATCGACAGGACAGTTCTCTAATATCGGTTAATAGTCACAGTGACATGCAGGTAAACAAATTAATTATTTCTATTTTTAGTGTTCAAGTGTTTCAATTTATTTATTAATTTATTAAAAAAATAAAATTTATTTAGTTGATCATTAGATTTTTATAAAATCTAAAACCTAAATTGTTACTAGTACAGTTTTCATCATGTAATCAATAACGGACTACAATTTTCTGCGTAGAGCGATATATACTATATAGCATCTCAATGGTTTGATTGCTTGCATAGTTGCAAAATGTAACTATATTCTATATTATTATATCGTTATTATGTTACTATGCTATATCTGTTAAATGCAACTATAAGAAATGAATAGATATTGTAAACATTAACATCATGATTTTCTGTAAAGCTGCTTTGAAACAATATTTATTGTAAAAAGTGCTATTCAAATAAATTTGACTTGATTGTGGAACAGTGGGCCCTTTAAATCACATGCACTGTATGGATACCCTATATATAGGGTATATACGTAAAAACCAAAGTATACTTGGCTTTCATTCACCCCATTCAGAAAGTTGATTAGCTCTTTTAACTAAAAGACAGGAGTATTTTTCCATCTCTTTCCCCTGCTGTCAGATTTATTTCTCATCTCTTCACTAAAGCGCACACATGAAGACTAACAAGTCACTGCCGTTGTTTTAGTTGCTATCATGCCATGCCGCACAGTTTCTGGATACAATACATTGATGATATGCAGGTCCCAAATGCTTCATTCATCAAAACCATACCAGCTGACATTTTTCACAACTTCTAAAACTGTAGAGAAGATCGCCAATAAATCCTGGCCAATGGTGAAATATAATCCGACATCTGGGCCAAGGAGCTCCGCTCGAGATTTGGGCGTGAGCCTCCTCCCGAGGGAGTTGAGGTGGATTTGTGCTTGAATAACTACAGAAAAGGAGTCTTGTCTTGTTTTTGAAAGGATACATGAGCTTTTGTTACAAAATGTGTGTTTGGGATGACTCGTCGTTGTGCGATGAAACTTGAGGGAGTAGTGTTGCGCGTCAATCAGCATCATTAGTCACGAATCAAATGCTCATTTGTTGACTATGTTCCAGATTAGAAAGAGTTTTTACATAATAACATCTATTGTTTCATGATGTGCAATTGCTTTCTTCCTTAAAAATGTGACAGGTGACTAGGCCATATGAATCTTATATCACAACTTTTATTTCATGGCAATGATGTATATCACAATATAGTTATTTTTGCTTTAAAGTCTTTGATATCAAAATTTTTGATACCGTAGAAATTTCATAATTCTTGTCACCAGTGTAAATATCACACAAAAAAAACCTAATACTAGCTTAAACTCAAAGAAAAAAAAAACCTCAAGCTCACTGAAGACAAGTAAACTGCGATTTAAATTAGAATAAGAAATTAATTAAAACAATAAGACAAAAAAACTACTGTAGAACAAATAAATAAGAAATGCTACATACAAATGTTTAAAAACACTGCATATTCTTCACTGTGTAAATTAAATATATATTTCTTCTTATTAAATTTACTAAAGTTAGGTCAAGAGCAGTGAGAGATTTTCTCTCTTCTGTTGTTTGATTATGAATGACAGACAGCAGGAATATTAGACTGCTGTCACTTTAAGAACTGCCTGGATCCAATATACTGTTACACATGTGTTTTCTTTCTCAGCTGTTTGTTTTCACTTAAGACCTAAATTACTTTGTTTACGAGGAGACGGGCATTTTGACACATTCAAGTGTGTGTATTTAACTGTTCAAGGCCTATAAAGTGGTAAAAATAACTCCCGCGGTCTATGAGCGCCGTCTTCGTGTGCGTGCGCTCAGAAACAGTCTCTCAGACAGCGCACACATATAGCGAAATGAGTTCTCTTTTGAAATGCTGATTGCATTTCAATGGCTTAAAATCATTTGTTTTTAAACCTCAGTGCTTAAAACCGCGATAGAAACAATAGTCCAAAATCTCAACCGGTTGACAAATTTCTACCGGTTAATCGTGCATGTGATGTGGATTGGTTTTGATGTTCTCACATGAATGTGTGTCTCTTTCCTTTGAATTGACAATGTACGGAGCAGTTTTTTGGAATGGAAATCTAAATGATGGCATCTAATGTATTCTGTGACATCAAGGATTAATTAAGATGGCTTGCTGGGAAGTCACAAATCAGTCTATTAAAAACTTGGAGATGTCATCTAAATGCTGAGTTAGTATCGGGTTGCTTTGTCCTAATAAATATATATATATATATATATAAGTCAAGTTCTTTGGAAAGTAATACTTTGATGACTCATTAAGTCTTAAAGTGATAGTTCATCCAAAAAAAAAGAAAAGTCATCATTTACTCACCGCCCTCATGGCATTTCAAACCTGTGGAACACAAAAAGCTATCTTGAGAATCTTTTTTTTTTTTTTAAATTAATATTATTGTTTTATATATTTTTATTGTTATATATATTATATATTTTATTGTTTTATTGTCCAAACAATGAAAAGTCAATGAGTCAAAAGTTTTGGACCCCACTTGCAAAAACATTCTTCAAAATTATGGGGGAAAAAATAATTCTTATTTGTCTAATAAAATTGCTATTTATTTATTTTTATTTTTTTTATTTTTTTTTTTGTGCTTGTATGACTGCACAATTTGGACAGTTTGTGTGTAATTATACATCATTATAGTACATTACATCAATTTGGATGAATAGTAAAATATTAAACAAAATAAGATATATTATTTCTATAACATTTCACTGTAAAATCAAGAAAAAAATGTTCATGGCTGTCTTGATTTTTTTGTGTTTCACCAAAAAAAGACATTAGGATGAGTAAAATATGACAGAATTGACATTTTTGTGTGAACGATCCATTTTAAATGTCACAACACTGGCTTTTTGATTGTGGCTCAATAGGTTTCAGTCAGTGCCTGCTGATCCATTTTGCAAATTAGCTTTTCTGTTGAAGCCACATCTTCAAAGTCTTTTTAGCAGACATTCGCTGTGAGTTATCAATTTATTTAGTCATTCCCCGTCTCTTTTCATCATCCCTTCACACGCATTCACACGCATAAATAAAAGACAACGCTAATGTTTGCCTTCCAGTGGGCTTCTCTCCCTGTCCTCTCACTAGGTGTTCCCGCTTTGGCTTGTGTTCCTTTCTAATGCAGACCAGACAGGCCTGGCTGGTGTGTGTGCTGATAGATTATTGGGTCTAATGTGGCTCAGAGTGTGTCAGCAACGACTTTCCCACGTTGCACAAAGGGGCCTCCTACGAGCCGGGGCCGCAGCCACTCTCCCTGCACCTGTAACCAGAAAACCGACCGCCCCTACATCCTGGCCGGGTCCCATGTTGCACTTGGCATTTCCTCCAAGTGTCTGGGACCACGCTTGACATGCAAGGGCAGGCTCCGCCTCCCTCAGAGGGGCTGTGGTCAGCCGAGCGCAGAACCCCTTGGAATTCTGGGAGAGAAATGCTGAATCACTGTTGGAGCAGACAGGACACACGCAGGATGCTGGCGTAGAGATGTGGCTCCGAACACACATGTGCCGGAATGATTTTACAATCATTAAAAAAACCATAGACAAAACCTCCCACTCAGTTAGAGCAATCAAGGAAGGAATTACCATAAAAAGCCGGGAGACACATTTATGATGCAGAGCTGAAACAACAACAACAACACAAGCACATGCTAAATTATCATAACTCGTTTAAATGCTGCTTTATTATTTTATTTTAATGTTATTTCTTAAAATGTAACTATTAGATGAAAAGCAAAAATGTATCTAATTTAAATGAATTGCTTTTGGTATTATCCTTAAATAAACAAAATTATTTAGTATTTTGAGTTATTTAAAACAAAGAAAAGTTAGCTTATGAAGCAATATTTCTGAAGAAATATTGTTTAAGAATAAACTTTAAAAGTACATTTTCTAATGAAGGTTTTTTATTTTATTTTATTTTTTTTTTTTTAATATAAATATTAGATGAAAAATGGAAATTTGAAATGTTGCCTTGCCGAATAACTGGAATTAAATACATTGAAGTACTAAAATGACTAAAAATGAAATAAAAATAAATTAAAGCTAAATAGAAATATTAAAGAAACTAATAAAACTGACAAAAGCACGTAACAAAATTACAAAAATTGATCCAATTCAATATACTGTATTAATAAATACCATAATAAAGAAGTCACGCTGCCCCATGGTTAATGCTTTTAATTATCGTAATAATTATTATAAAGCACCCAGCAGACCCAACACCCAACAGATCTGAAACATATTTAAAAGTAATATAAGTTTAATTATCATTTAACATCATTTGGACATAAATATTTTATTTTATTTTATTTTCCCCTTGTTTAACATATGCTTTTATTTATTGGATTTTCAGAAGAGATCTGAAATATAAGGTTTGCGCTGAACTGATTATTGCAAGAATTAAATACAGATATATTTACTGTTTTAGAGGCCCGCATTCTTGATTTATGTGGTTGTACTAGTTACTCAGTCATTGTGGAATTATTATGATATAATTTTATTGGGCAGGAATATAGTTCTGCATTTCATTATCAGGCATGTAACGCTATCTTTTCTTCTTTCCTGGTGGCTTTGGCATGGGCTTTGATTTCAACATCTCCCAGATGGCTTCAATTGGTATCAAATCTAATATCACGAGCGCTACAATGAAATGGAAGTTCTCTATTAGCTGAAACTAAATAACTGGAACATTTATGGAAAAGTATATATATATAGGTTAAATGACCCTTAGTTCAGTATAATTCAGTACATGGCACATGTCTGTTTCAGTTTTAGACTTTTCTCTGTTCAGGTTTTAAACAATCATGAAAGCTTTGAGCATGTGACTCTTATCAGTTGCCAATGAAGCCGTATTCTGCCTGGAGGATTTCACCTCAAATTAGCCACGTATAACTTTTGACCTCCTTCAACTTTTATTTATTTATTATTTTTTGTGGTACATTTTATGTTAAAGTAAGATGTTAACCTTTTGTTGGCTTTTTTTTATTTTTTATAAATAAATAAATAAATAAATAAATATATATATATATATATATATATATATATATATATATATATATATATATATATATATATATATTTAAGAATTTTATTCAGCAAGGATGTATTAAATTGATCAAAAGTTACAGTAATGGCATTCAGAATGCTACAAAACATTTCTAGTTTAAATAAATGCTGTTCTTTTGACATTTCTATTATCAAAAAAATACTGAAAAAATTGATCATAGTGTCCAGAAAAAAAAATAAATAAATTAAGCAGCATAATTTTTTCAGCATTTATAATAAGAAATATTATCAAATAACAAATGTTTCTTAAGCACAAAATCAGCATATTATAATGATTTCTGAAGGATCATGTGACACTGAAGACTGGAGTAATGACTGCTGAATATACAGCTTTGTCATCACACGAATAAATGACATTTTAAAACATAATGAAATAGAAAAAAAAAAAATCATGTTACTGTTTACATAAATGCAGCCTTGGTTGACATAACAGATTTCTTTCAGTGTACCTAGTGTATTTTTTCGAGTGATTCCTGATTGATAAAATCAAGTCATGCCCTACATTTTTCTCTTGGATATCCTGCTTCACTCGGAAATGCATCAAATTACGGAAGTTGCAAACAGTCGGCTTTAACAAAATGTACCATTTAGTTCCAGAATCTGATTCTAAGCATTTCTAAGAGTCCAACAGATTTTGACCTTGTTCATGACTGCTGTTGATGTATTTTTAATTCCCCGATTGCTGATAAGAGCTAAAACCGTGAGAGCGTGATGATTTTGGAAAGCAGCAGCTACTTTTTAGCACAGTTCGGTCCCCAGACGCTGCAGAGGAGTGTGAATGGGTTCTCCTCGACGAGGGAAGGGGGAGAGCTGACGCTGGGTCAGTCGGTACCGTTCCTCATAAAGGCCTTAAAGTGCAAACAGACCCTTAAATCTGCCCACTGAACAGCGGCCTGACAGCCCTGCATGGGTGAGCCAAAGTTAAGATAAAGAAAGCGGGATATATGTGAAGCTGCTTTTGTTCCGAGCTCCTTCGCTTGGAGCCAATGGGAGTCATTATTTCACCAACTCATTGTTATGTCATTGACCCCATGGAAGAAGGGCCCTTTAATTTCACCATTTATTACTCTACCAATATTGTTCGGGTTCCGCCTCAGATATAAATCTGTCTTTTCTCTAGTTGTTTTAAAGCTTTGTACACCACTCCCATCAGCCTTTGTGTCTTTAGACACTTACTTCATTGGAGCTCAGTGACAGCGGAGTGAAGGGGGTACATAATAATGTACGATATAGCTGCGTGCGCAGTAAGGTCTCGATACTTAACTAGCTGTCCAACAACAAACATCTAGTCCATTAGTGAGGTTGACTCACTTATCTCACTTATTTTGAGTATTAAATATGTATTGGCCAGTATTGTGAATGCTCACTTTATTTTTTACATTTAGGTTGTCTTTGCTGTCATCAAATGCTCACATTAAAGTTAATCTTTAAAAACACTAATTTAATAATGCTGGTAAATGTAATAATTAGCTAATCTCAGAATAATTATCTATTTTCCATACTTAATATTCATTTTTACACACTATACAAAGTTTAAAATGATCAGTTAGCTCATTTAACTAATTACTTTTTTGGGATATGTATCCATATCCAGAATTTGAGACCACATTGAATGTTTTCAATTTTTGTTTTCAAATTTTTTAAACCTGGAAATACACAGCTAGGATATATATACTGTATATATTTTTTGTATTTTGAGGTATTTAAAAATAAGAAAAGTTAGCTGTTGAAGAAATAGTTCTATTAAAAATGGTTAAAATTTAAAATTACACTTTCTAATGTAAATTTCTCATTTGTAACAGATTTTTATTTAAAGGATTTTTTAGTTAAACTTGAAATAAAACACACAAACTAGAAGCATTTTTTGTAGTGGTTTAATATTGTGGTGCCTAAATTAACTTTTTTATTTATAATAATTAATATTATAAATGTATTAAAAATTTAAAAAATATTTATAATATTTAAAAATAATTAATTTAACTTTAAAAAAAAATTATTTAGACAAAATAGTGTGGAATTTAATATTCATAGAATTTTAATAATATTTTGTATGTGCCATTTTATTGTTTTTCAGCAATTACATGAATTGTAATTATGATAATTATTATCTTATCTTATTATCTGGATAATTATTATAATGCTTAATTATTGTAATTATTGTAATGCTGTATTCCCGATAGTTAACTTGATAGTATGGATGGAAAAACCCAATCCTTATTTTGTTGCTTCCTTTCCATCACAAGTCATGTTTTTCCCATCATTCCTTTCAATTAGCAGTCGGCATGTTCAATTCAAATACTGGTTGCTTTTCTAGTGTCTATCATTTCCAGTCTAGAGTTTATGCTGTAATAAAACTGCCAGGTTTCGATAAGATAATCCTCTTATAAATCAAAGGGCTTTTTTCCCTTTTACCTGCCCTTTTCTCTTTCACTCAACCTTTCCTTCTCTGTCTCTTGGCCCTCTCCCAAACCTAGGTACCATTACCCAGTGCCTAAGGTATTTTATGTGCAGCTGACTGTGGGGAACAAGGAGTTTATCGGAGAGGGGCGGACTCGCCAAGCTGCCCGACACAATGCGGCCATGAAAGCCCTTCAGGCCCTGACGAACGAACCCATTCCAGAGAGACCACCTCAGGTAACCTTCACAACTGTCCCACCTAACAGAACACACAGCCATGCAATCAAATTATTTTCATCATTTCATAATCCTTTTATTCAGCAAGGATGCATAAAAATGTTCAAAAGTGACAGTAAAGACTCTGTAAATTTCTGTTTCAAATAAATGCTGTTATTTTGAACCTGAAAAATCCTGAAAAAGAAAACTGTTTTCGACATTCATAATAATTAATACAAAATATTTCTTAAACATCGCATATTAGAGTAGTTTATTAAGATTTGCCATTACAGGAATAAATAACAGTTTATTTAATAATTATTTTAAATTGTAATAATATTTCACGATATTATTGTATTTATTGTATTCTTAAAATAAATGGAGCATAAGAGACTTTCAAAAACATTAAAAAATCCAAATTTTTGAATAGCACTGTACATATAACATATTTAAAAAATAAAATCGGCAAGATCCTTCATATTGTATTTTGTTTTGTTTTGTTTTTGGTATATTTTTCCATATACGTAGTCTGAGACCATATTGAAAGTCCTTGTATTAATACCTTGAAATAAACAAAATTTTAAGATTTTGAATTATTTTTAAAAATAAATATTTATTAAAAAACATATAAGCAATTTAAGTATATTTACATAATCTGTCTAATACACAAATTCTAATTTGTAATGAATTTTATTATTAAAATTTTATGAAAATAATGCATTTTCACTAATGGTCTCTGACATTTTATGTGTCAGTTTCCTGTTTTTCATTTTATGAACTTGAAAGTGCATATTCATAACCTGTTGTCAAGTAAAAGTGATATTCAAGCTAACGATCCAAGTCACGATATTTAAGAAGACACAACTGTCCTGTTTCCTCATCATCTGTCAATGTTCACAACATCTCCTCACAGCTTTAGTTTCTGTCAGAGCTGTGTTTGCATGTAGCTTCAGGCCATCCTTCAAAATACTAATTTCTCCCACCGGAAATCATATTACATTGTGCCCCAAATGCCTGGCATCGACCAAGGTTATTTAAACCACAGTGGCGCCTCTCCTGTTTAGTCTTGTCCCCCTTCTGTCTCCATAATGAGGGCTTTGTCAGATGCTTCTTCCGTATATTGCTTTACAAATTGATACACACCATACCTGTGCACACCTCAGGGCAAAACAGTGTTCGTCTGCATGTCTCCCTACTCCTGTACCATATCTCAAACCTCGAGGATGAGTATCATGCTCACACAAACAAACACACACACAATGGGTTTCATTCACACGTATTTGTGTGCACATCTTTACTAGCTTTATTTTTCAAACCACTAACTACGTGATCCCTCATTTAGAAGTATATCAATTTAATGACATGAGAATACGAGCAAATTTATGTGTGTTGTAGGGGTGTCCCGACTAAGGATTTTCATAGTCGAATCAGAATTGTCGAATCTTGCCAATCGACGAATCATATGTTCGGGGGCAGGGGAAAAATACATTACCAAGAGTCAAGTAGTCAGACATTCAACAGTCATAAATACTGACGTTAAAGGGATAGTTCACCAAAAATGAAAATTCTGTCATTAATTACTCACCCTCATGTCGTTCCAAACCCATAAGACCTTTGTTCATCTTCGGAACACAAATTAAGATATTTTTGATGGAATCCTAGAGCTCTCTGTCCCTCCCACAGACAGCAAGGATCCTTATACGATCAAGGTCCAGAAAGGTAGTATCGGTAAAATAATCTATGTGACATCAGGGGTTCAACCGTAATTTTTACGAAACTACGAGAACTTTTGGGTGAACTAACTCTTTAGCACACAGGGAAAATGTGTAGCAGATGCCTCACGGATACAAACGGGATAAATAATGTTTTATTTTTTGATTAAAGTATAGTTAACATTAGCCAGCCGCATATCATGTTGTTTATTACTTATCAGAGCAGATGAAACCAAGATTTGCACTAAATAATATCAAATATCCACACAAGATGAAATCTTGAAGCCTGTGTGCATTAATGTTTACTCTAACTTTATAGAGATTTTCACGGAGGATATCCTGCTAATTTTTCTGACTTTGAAGCCTAGCCTACTGCCACATAAAACTACATGCAATCGCATAAATATGAGCTGCCGTGAAAACTGCTCAAACACAGCTAGTTTTATCCAGGCCCGGTTCCAGAATTAAATACTGAGGGTACTTTAGAAAGTGTGCTCTAGCCTCAATTCACATATATTTTCACTTATATTTTTGTCCCGTCCATTGCTCTTTCGAGTGGGAATCCCGCATAAATGCATGTACACACCTGTTGCGACCAGGATATAAATAAGGTCACTAGAGTCGTTATTAGTGAATGCGAGCCAGTGTTTGTGGCTCAGCTGATTTTTATTGTCGTGTGCACCATGTTTTCCTTCCACTCAACACGCTCATAAACTCACAAAGCCAATTGTTTACCATGTGCTAACAGGCAAACGAGCGCATGCCAGAGTTGTCGAGGGAATAAACAAGATCGCGGTATGTACAGTAAGCACAGCTCTGAATGGTTAGTAAACAGACCTCGGGAAGCTCTTCTGTTATCGTTCAAGACTGTATAACAGGTTCCGTTCGCTGGTTGTAATGGGAACGGTGCTCAGTGACCGCACACTGTAAGCAGGAAATCTCTCAGATGAAGACGTGCTGACAGAAAGGCGGATTTGAGGGGTTTTCAAAGAGTAGCGGATGATTAATCCGTCAGAATGTTGATTTTTAATTTACTCTATTTAGCAGATGAGCCCAAAGGATGTTTGTCAGACATTTGTTTTATATCAGACACTAATGGCTTCTTATTTTAGATTCTAAAAAACCTGAGGCTCAGCTTGATAGATTCAGATGTTGTTGATACATAAAACACGTGTGTATTCAAAATAAACAAATCTCTGTGTTAAATCAAAATAATTGTAGTTTTTTTGGGAGCGTTTTCCCCTCTTTTGTCTGTTTTGCAAGTTTAGCAAAGACAACTTTTTGTAGTAACGGTTTTAGTGATCGACTTTTATGAGGACCATTTAGCTGTGGGAGGTTCTCCATAAGTAATATTTTTAATATTTCTACATCTGTGGTCCAGATTTATTATGTTATTTATTATAAGCTGATAACAACAATAATATAAAAGTGCTATTAGTTGTTATTTATATATATATATATATATATATATATATATATATATATATATAACAACTAATAGCACTTTTATATTATTGTTGTTGATATTGTTGTTATCAGCAGCTTATAATGTATGTATGTATGTATGTATATGCATACATTTTTTTTTTTAGCCTAAAACTATACAACTCTTTGCGGTTATATAGCTTCATTTTTATTATTAATTTATTTATATTATTTTAAAACTTTTGACAACTGAAACTAATATTGTAATATATTTTTACTATTTTATATGTATATGATCCCAGTTTATTATATATTATTAACTAATAATACTAATGAAATATAATCATATGATTCTGAAAAAAAAATGTTATTAGTTGTGTTTTTTTAATTTTATTTACTTATTTGTACATACATGCATATATTTGTATTGTACTATTATCCTGACACTATGTATAAATCATGGGACAACAGCTGTTTTCCAGGTTCAAACAATACCAGAAAATGTTGAAAGGAAAAGAAAGAAAAATCATGGCAAAAATAAAAGTCATGGAAATTTCTGTAGTCAATATACATTTTTGTACTTCCGGTCAGAAAAGTACTACTTCATTTGGTTACACTTTATTTCGATAGTCCACTTTAGACATTCTACTAACTATAAGTAACTTTGTAACTACATGTCAACTAATTCTCATTAATTTGCAACTACATGTCTACTAACTCTCAGTGGGTATGTTTAGGGTTAGTAGAATAAGTTGACATATACTTGCAAAGTTTCTCATACTCGGTATGTTGTATGTTGTGGACCCATCAAAATAAAGTGTATTAAGTATATATTAAGCAGACAGTCTACTAATGCTCTAATGACTGCTAGTTGACATGTAGTTGCAAAGTCAATTACTGTTAGTAGAATGTCTAAAGTGGACTATCGAAATAAAGTGCTATGGGAAATCATTAGTTAGAAAGTGTGGTGTCGCTTTATTTGAGGTACGTCTGGATGCATTTGGAGTCTGAGGAAGAGCAGAATGCTTGAAATGCTCCTCAAAATCTGGTTAATTTGAACTTTTTCTTCTTTTGTGCCTTTTAATCTCCTTAGTTTGCTGATATTTTAGCCAAATCTCTGTGCTTTTTGATCATTACAACACATGACAATATCAAATTTAGCTTGTGACCTGTCAGTTCAGTTTAAGAAGGGCACACAAACAAGCCTTCACAGTCTGTCACACAAAGTCTCACACTCTCCAGACCACCTGACGGCTCTCCATCCCAGACATTATTAACAGGCGTTTGAAGGAAATGCACAATGACATCATGCCGTGTGATCGCTATAAGGACGATACTGAGAACGCAGTATTGAATGTCTGCAAAAAAACACAACTTGATCGAGCGCTCTTAGATCACACACTCCTGTTCATGTGTTGCATGAGAACACACTCTTCATTCTGAAAAGAAATGTCAGTAGTGTAATGGAAGTGACCAAGATAATATGCTGCAGGGATCATATTAAAAGTCACCCTTTGGAACTTGTGTGAGAGTTCTATTGCAGTTCCTTTTATAGTTGATAAGATATGAATCGGAACTAAGGGAACTGCTCTTGGATCAGTTTGAAAGCTTTTTCTTCTTACAAAACCTAGCCACTTTCTTCAGAATCTCAACTGTTCAACAAAACCAGAAGCATCTCTTTTCAGTAGAGGTACATGAGAAACTGCAGTCATGCATTGAAGCAGACCCACCATCAGCTTTGAGATCATACAGACTGTTCTTAAAGGGATAGTTCACCCAAAAGTGACAATTCTGTCATTAATTACTCACCCTCATGTCGTTCCAAACCCGTAAGACCTTCGTTCATCTTCAGAGTACACATTAAGATATTTCTGATGAAATCCCGAGAGCTTTCTGACCCTGCATAGACAGCAACACAACTACCACGTTCAAGGCCCAGAAAGGTAGTAAGGACATCGTTAAAATAGTCCATGTGACATCAGTGGTTCAACCATAATTTTTATGAAGCAACGAGAATATTTTTGTGTGCTAAAAGTTTAAAATTAGACTATTTTATTGGCCTTTAATGTTGCTGTCTATGAAAGGTCAGAAAGCTCTTTGATTTTGTCAGAAATATCTTAATTTGTGTTCTGAAGATGAACGAAGGTCTTGTGTGTTTAGAACGATATGAGAGTGAGCAATTAATAACAGAATTTTCATTTTTGGGTGAACTATCACTTTAACATCTTCCTGGCAGGTTTTCATTCTGTTAGCAGGTAAAATGTAGGTTTGGGGCTGATCTTTGTACTGTAATAAATGGATTGTTGAGAGGAGGTAATCAAATTTAGGCACCGTTATGCATTGAGATTTGTGAGTTCTCGCAAAAAATGAAGAATAATAATTGTTAAATATTGTGCGTTAAGCCATTTATATTCACTAATGCAAAATGTCCCTGCTCAGTCTGTACATTATTATCAAAGCAACTACAGATTTCTTGTTATACAAATGATTTCATAAAAAAAATCAAAATATTTAATATTTTTTACTTATAAAAAGTTATTTTTATGTTTAATTTTAGTTTGCATATTTCATCAATAAACCTTAAAAATTGCTGTGATTTGACAGCAATAAGGCCATTAAATGGAAAACAATATAATTTATGCATAATTTATTTATGCTGCTATGCATACTAGGAGCTTGCAATTTTGAATCTTTGAATAAGTAATAGATTGTTTTGGACACCTCTGTTAGGGGGAATAGTGTTGGTTCAGCATGTCTTTTTATGTCAAATCAATGTAACTTCAATATGCTGGATAAAATGTAACAGCTTTTTTGTAATTGTGTTTAACTCTTTCAGTGTTCAGAGGAGAAGAAAGAAACGGAGGAGAACAGCGATGCCAGCAAATCTGAGATCAGCCTGGTCTACGAGATCGCCCTTAAAAGGAACCTGCCTGTTAACTTTGAGGTAAACCAGTGTTAATTTCATCAATGAAGATAACGACGAAAAATATTCGTTAACGAACCTTTTTCCTGTGACTAAGACGAGACGTTGACGAGCTAAAACTAATATCTGATGATAAAAACTATGACGAAATTTATGCCACGTCTTCGTTAACAAGACAAGATGGGACTAGAATGTTATTTGAGGACTACCGGACATTCAAAATGCATCCTATACACTGTAAAAAAATAAAAATAAAAAGTTGAGCCAACTTAAAATTTTAAGGCAACCAGCTTCAGCAGATTTTTGAGTTTGCGCAACTTATTTTTGTGGGAGATTCTCAAATTTTTGTTGTATAAACTTAAAACAAGTTGAGCAAACTCAAAAATCTGCTGAAGCTGGTTGCCTTAAAATTTAAAATTTTAAGGCAGCATTCCTAATTAAATACCTATCTGTGTCATTAATGTTAACCAACAAAAGATGTTAAATAAATGTATACTTGTTAAATAAACCTACTGTATTTGTATCCTAGTTTAATTTGAATCTCTACCAAAAAATTTACATTTATTCATTTTTCCCAAATTCAATCCTTGATTCAAATTTCTCATAAGCTTAATTGATTTTGTATAAAGAGAGAAGAATTAATGACTATTTTTGTTTGAAGACTACATATAAAATAGCTACCAAAATAAATGTTGATAACTGCAGTTTGACTAAAAGTGATGACTAAAAGTTCAAATGACTAAAATGTGACTAAGACTATTCTAAAATTAATCAAAGTCAAAATTAAGTGAGTTTTTGCTTGAAACAAGCAAAATAATCTGCCAATGGGGTAAGCAAAATAATCTTATTTCAAACAGAAAACAAGATTATTTTGCTTACCCCATTGGCAGATTATTTTGCGTGTTTTGAGCAAAAACTCACTTAATTTTGACTTGTTTTTGCTGAAAACAAGACAATAATTTTTACTTGTCTAGAAAATCTTTCTTGATTTAAGAATTTAGATATTTTGGCTGGAAACGAGACAAAAAAATCTAAGTAAGAAAACCATTTTTTGCAGTGTAGATAGTTGTTTCAATGGGTTTTGGAAGAGTTAAATAGAGTCTCTATTTAACTGTAATGTTTTTCCCCCTAACGTTCAAGTGTTCATTCTAATTTAATCAACATCCAGTAGAATATATTTAGATATCCGTTCATTCGATAAATTGAAAATTACTAGCTTCAAATAAAGAGGATAAAGTGGGAAAGTGATTATATTAAACGCCTGTTCTTGGTCAAGCTCTGTCAGCATCTGTTAAATCTGGTAATTGTAATTGCTTTAAAGCGTTTATTGTGCGGAGGAGGGTGATTTGGACACCTTTCAAAATCAGCACTTCATTAAAGAGCTGCATCAGCGACGCTTCAAATCAACACAAACCTCAACGTTCTACATAAACACCAGAGGAACGCTGAGGGTCTCTGTAGCCTGACTACTACTGCATCCGTGTTTATCTTAAATGATTTTCCACGGCTGTCTCCAACTTCACAATCTGCAATCATCTACTTGGCTTTGGTCAACCAGAATCTTCCTGACGTGTGTTCTCCACTTGCATGCAATCTGTTACGTCTGGGGACCCCAATCTAACTGCATTTGGACACACTGAAGCTCTTTCTTTTTTCTTTCTTTAAAGTTTTGACTGTAAGTCATCTGTGAGAGCCTGGACTCGTTTCAAGCTTTTTAGATCTTTTCAGGAATTTTCTCCCCAGCTATTTGTAGGAATGGAAACGTTTTGTTCCTGATTCAATTAGCACACAAACATGGAATATTACGGAAATAGTTACACTCTGAGAAAGAAACCATGAAACCATTTCTTGTTCAAAGATGTGGGACTTAAATCATCAAAATTTACATTTTGTCATTATTTACTCACCCTAATGTCTTTTCAAAGACGACTGTACAACTTTCTTTCTGTGGAGTAACAATAAAAAAAAAAAAAATAAATAATAAAAAAAAAAAATATATATATATATATATATATATATATATATATATCTCAGTATCCTTTTGTCCATACAGTAAAAGTCCATGAGGACCAGTGTTGTTTTAGACCCTACTGGCTTTCTTTATGTAGAAACAAGATTTTTCCTGTGCTTGTAAAGGGGCTGCACGATGTGACCGGAACGCACTTGCACCACGGTTCAACTTAAATCTAACAAGGCATCTGTAATATGGTTTCTTAAAAATAACAACACGTAAAACAGTTTTTTCCAGTTTATGGATATGCATTGTGGCTTCCCAATACATTACAAAAACAGTGATGAAAGAAAAAAAAAGTGGACAAACCAGTCACTCTTTGTGAACTTTGTTCAGTGCGAGTGCCGTATGCTTGAATATGACCAGTCATTTATGCCTTCATCATACGGGTGTTGATATTGCGCATGCGCAGGTGAGACCTGAACAGCACGTTGCTATCTGTGTTTAAACTAAACTTATTTAAGCCTTGCGAGTTTAAACATTCAAGAGCCAGAAGACGCGAATGAGAAATTGCGCGCAGTGAGAAGATTTGTGTTTGCGCACAAACCGAACCGTGAGTAATTTTAACCGTTACACCCCTAGACAATAATAATAATAATCATTATCGTCATCGTCATCATTATTTATCATAATGATTATTATTACTGAATAAAAATAAATAAATATTACTGTTTCATTTTACTGTTTGTGTGAAGCAGCATTTACTGTAAACTGAGCTGCTCTGAGACACTGAAAACACTAAATCATGAGCAGCTTGCGTGTAACTAAACACAGTGCCGTGCTTTACTCTGAAACATGCAATGCCTATGTTATTTAATTAAATAGCTGTCTTTGTGGTTCTGTAATCGCAGTAGGATGTATCACAGTTTTATTTTGATTAATTGTGCTGCTCTAAAAGGAACATTTGAAACTTTCTTGAAAATATCTTCTTTTGTGTTCCACTGAAGAAACAATATCAGGTTTGGAATGACATTAGGGTGAGTAAATGATGACAGACGCTTTATTTTTGGGTGAACTATGCCTTTAGGTCAACCAGAACAGTGTCTCACCTGTCCCCTTATGAAATCAAGGACCACTCTCACCTTCTTGTTGGTGTCAAACGATATCAAACAGATGCCAACTTCAAAGAACACATACATTAATCACAGTTTCTTGTCGTGGATGACGCCTTACAGAGGTACAAGAGTGGAAACTCGTGCCAAGAACCACCCATCTTGTACATAAGTACCTTCCCTCAGGGAATACACATCAACAATCCATACAAAAGAGCTTTTCTTCATTATATCAGTCCTTGCCATTGTCCCACCCTGGCCTGGTATCCAGCCTTTTCACCAAGCTGAGGACACGGCGGTCTCACTAATACCATATCTCCCCTCTCATCCATGGAGGGGATGAAGAATGATCAACCTCATGTTACAGCGATTCCTTCCTACAACTTGATCTCCGTTGCCAGCCATGCGAGACAGAGAGCAGACAGAGGAACTGGCCACCGTCAGACACAAGAATCAAACACTTGCTGAAACCCCATCACTGCCTGAGGATGCCATATCATCTGTTGCAGACAACACAACCTCGTCTGCCGCCACGAAGGGAGTCGGGCCCCGGTGCCAAGACCTCCTCACAGTCCTCGTTCACCCGATGAGGCTCATTCACCGGCTGGAACTGCCGCCCACCTACCTCAGTGTTTTACAGCTGCCATGGAAACTGTGTCAGGAGGCCAGCTCAAGAGTTACCAGGCCCGTTTTGACTTGTTGGTGGTGTAGTTGGTGAAGTTACCACAGCTCGTCTTCACCGGCAACTCATATTCGTTAAAACTAGCGCAAAATAAGATATAAAGGGATAGTTCACCCAAAAATGTAAATTCTGCACTCTTTTACTCACCCTTGTGTTATTCGAAACCTGTTTGACTTCCTTTCTTTTGCACAAAGAAGATACCTTTGAAGAATGTTTCAACAATTTTTGTCCGTGTAATGAAGTCAATGGGGTCCAAAATGTTTGACCCCATTGACTTTCATTTTTCAAAATATCTTTTTGTGTGTGTGTCTCTCACCGAACACAATATGTCATACAGGTTTGGAATGATGTGAGGGTGAGTAAATGATGACAGAATTTTAATATTTGGGTGAACTGTCCTTTTAAGTTCTCCTGGAGACTGTGCCCAAGTCAATTCACTATTTAAAGTAACTGTGTAATTTTCAACAATGAAGGGTTGCCAAGTCTTCCATTGTTTGACAAAATAGATAGATTAGCTTTATGCCTCATTTTGGGACTCAGGACTTAGTAATGTACATTAAAAAGTTCGCTTTTCAAGTTATTTGAGTCTCTGTTTCTGAGATATTTCTCATCAAGGAGAATCGCAGAGAAGTTGACATCTCATTGGAGTCTTGGTCTCTTTTTCTCTGGGAATTTCTTGTCCGACTTTATAGCTGAATTGAGTTAGTTGTATAATCAGTGACTGTGAGTAACCAGGCTAAATCTCCACTCTCGGCCCATGGAATAGACCGTGTGGGAGTTCCCTGAATGACAGACTCACAGCTTTAAGCCCTTTCCTTCCTCCCCACACCTCATCCTCGCAAGAGAGCTGAAAACGACTATTTCCAAGAGGGAAGTACAGCAGAATTTCGTCACTTCATTATGGAGTGATGCTCACCCGGAGGAATTCTCTCAATTCTTATGTAACATCTAAGTGTGATGATCAAATGCATTCCACATCAAGGCCTAGTAAATATTGGGTTATGCCGCTCTGTCAAGCGTGCGGGAAATGCACAGAGCTCTCTTGTGTTCCTCAGTTCCTCGCCATCTTCAGATGAAAGCCCAGATTGTTGAGGATCTGGAGCTTACAGATGAAGATTAATGATGTTTGTCTATGCTTCCAATAATTCAAATCAACTGTCTTGAGCTTTAAAGAGAGAGTTCTCTCAGAAATGGCATTTCTGTCATTATTTACTCACCCACATGTCTTTTGAAACCCGGATGATTTTCTTTCCTCTGAGAAACAGTAAGGGTGACTGCGAATAGGAACTGGGACGGTCAAGATCAAAAAGCACCAGAAAAGTACCGTAAACACAGCCCATATTTATAGTTTTTGAAAGCAATTTTCAAACTATATTTCCGTGTCACTGTTTTGTGCTGACTGTTCACCTCTGTTCTGTTGTTGATTTTCAGTTACAGTGGCATGTGAAAGTTTGGGAACCCCTTGCAGAATCTGTGAAAATGTGAATAATTTTAACAAAATAAGAGAGATCATACAAAATGCTTGTTATTTTTTATTTAATACTGTCCTGAGTAAGACATTTTACATAAAAGATGAAAAAAAAAAAATAGCTGAAAATAAAATAAATATTAAAATAACCCCCTTCAAAAGTTTGGGAACCCTTGGTTCTTAATACTGTGTGTGGTTACCTGGATGTGTGTGGTTTTGTTTTGTGATGGTTGTTTATGAGTCCCTTGTTTGTTCTGAACAGTTAAACTGAAGACTAGATCCATCTTTTCACACTGAGGACAGCTGAGGGACTCAAACACAACTATTAAAAAAAGATTCAAACATTCAATGATGCTCCAGAAGGAAACACGATGCATTAAGAGCCGGGGGGTGAAAACCTTTGAACAGGATGAAGATGTCCAAATTTTTCTTATTTTGTTGAAAGATAATTTTTTTATATTTGGTACTGCCCTTCGGAAGCAACAGAAGATACTTGTGTGTTTCCCGGAAGACAAATTAAGTATAGCATAACTTGATCTTGATAACTTTTCTCTTTTTGGTCACACTTTTTATTGGGTGGCCTTAAATACTATGTACTTACATCAAAAAATAAGTACAATGTACTTGTTGTGTTCATATTGCATTGCAAAACACTTTTGTTGCTATTGATATGGGATACAGGTAAGGTTAGGGAAAGGTTTGGTGTTATGGGTAGGTTTAAGGGTGGGTTAAGGTGTAAGGGATGGGTCAACAGTGTAATTATAAATTACAGTAATTACAAGTAAAAAACATGTACGTGCATTGTATCAAATGATTAATTTAAATGTAATAGTAGTTAAGGCCACCTAATATAAAGTGGGACCTATTTTTCACCCATTTTCAAGCACTTCATCCATTTTGTTGTGTAGAAAAGCTGTAGGAACATTCAGAAAAGTTCTCTTTTTGTGTTGCATGGCTTACAAGTTTGGAACAACAACCAATGGTGGATATTTGTATGATCTATCTTCATAAACTATTGCATGTTTGAAATGACATGGGCATCTAGGCTTCATTTGTGCAAGCCTTGAAACTTATTGAAGTTTGACCCTGTATTTGAATCGGACGTGATAATCTTCATTAGTTTTGTACGTGGATATGGTTCCTCTCAGCTGAGCCTGTTTCACTGGAGTGTCACATGCTTGTATGAATGCCAGAATGGTCATGTGTGTGAAGAGAGGATGTGAGAAGGGAGTCTCTGGAGACGGATAACTTTCAGCTCTGACTGAGCACACAGAGGCCCACCCTCAGCTGTGTATGTGCGTCTGTGTGAAACTCAATCCCCCCAGTGTTGCTCTTAAAGAGCTCAGAGCAGCTCACCTGTTCTGTTGACCATCTTGGTGATGTCACAGGAAGTAAATATGATTACATGTGCATTACATTAAATTTTGGTTTCTCACGACAGTGAGAAATGGATAGTAGTAGGAGAATAGAGGATGAACAGTCGGTTTAAATGAGTGTGAATAAATCACCTCTGATTGGTCAGCCATAAAAAAATAAATAAATATTTTAAATGTATATATTACTATAGTATTTATTAATATTTTGAATGAGTTAAGTTTTTATATTTTCAGTTAATTCTAATTTTAGTAATTTGTTTGTTTAATATTTTTATTTATCTTTAGTTTATTTTTATTTTAGTTTTAGTAATTTTAGTCATAGCAATTTTGTTATATGGTTTTGTTATTTTTTTATTAGTCTGGTTTTAATATTTCTATTTAACTTAAAAAAATATATATACATATATAAAATTATGTGCATGCTAATAAGCAACTAGTTAATAGTGAGAATTGGTCCCTAAACTTAGTGTTACCAAATTAAGATCAATAGCATTATTTTAATATAAAATAAAATAAAATGTTTTTGTCTTGCACAAAGAAAAGCAGCTATTCTTATGAGCAAGCTTAAAACACTGCATTAATATGTGTGATGTGAACTGTGCTTCTGATTTATACATATGCAAATTAATGTATATTTGTATTCATATATTCATACTGAGTGTGTGTGGTGTGTTTAATAACCAGGTGCAGTTTCCCAAGTTCCAGTGGTCTCTCTTCCCATATGACTTATTGATCCGTTTGTTAAACCGGACACTATGAGTGTAGTGTGTCTAATTAGCAGTATCCCCATTTCCGTCGTCGAGAAAGAAGAAGGTAAAGGGCAGAAGGAAGAGAGCGTGCAGCAGACATGCCCTAAGGGGCAGAGAGAAAGGGAGCGTGACTGGAATGACTGCTGTTCCCACTTCTGCATGCATGTGTGTTCTCTTGTGTAACGTGTTCATTACATGCCCCTCAGGTGCTAAAGGAAAGTGGACCCCCGCACATGAAGAGTTTCCTCACACGTGTGATGGTGGGGGAGTTCTCTGCCGAGGGTGAGGGGAATAGTAAGAAACTCTCTAAAAAGAGAGCGGCCCTCTCCATCCTGCAGGAACTGAAGAAACTGCCAGTGCTTCCTGTTGTGGAGAAACCCAAAGTGCATTACAAGAAGCGGCCTAAGACCATATTAAAGGTGGGTTGTTTTAGGAGCAGATCCAAAAGGAGTGCTGCTTCCTTAAGATTCCAGAGTGGTGACTGTTACTGGAATCTTATATCGATATCGAATTCTATGCATTATTATGGGATGTATTTTGGACAGTCTAAATGTAAACTCTGTAATTTCTGTGTTACTAACAACATCAAAAGAAATTGCCAAAATAAAGGCTATGTTTTCGTCCTTTATGTAAATTACAAAAGCTACTATATCAACAACTAGTGAATGTATATCTCTAAATTTCTGTTGTCAATATTATATTTTTCTTTAGTTCAAGAATAAAGTAATATTGTGATATATTATTACAATTTAAAATAAGTTTTCTATTTGAATATATTTTAAATGGAATTTATTCCTGTAATGACAAAGCTGAATTATCAGCAGCCATTACTCCAGTCACATGATCCTTCAGAAATTATTATTAGGGCTGTCAGTTTAAAGTAACGCGATTAAAATCTTTCAACGCAGTTAACGCATTGGCCCCGCCCCCAGACCTGTACGTCATTTCATACAGTTGACTGTTGACAAATATGATGCAGGGCAACTCCATAAATGCTGTTAGGCCTTAAAATTCAAGGTACTGGTGCAAAAAATGCCCCTGTATGAGTTTATGTCTCATATTTATATCATCGGATATCACATGAGCAGTAAGAGCAATATCACGAGTGCAGATTTTGTCCCGAATATCACGAGTTTAAATGTGATTTTATGCAACAGTTCAGTATATTGTAATATATTTTAAGCACAATATGTGTTTTTGCTCAATTTTGCAGAGAACATATTAGCTTGAAAGCCACAGCAGAACTGTTGTGCGTCTCCGAGCAGCACTGCGATGTTTAGTTTCTAAATAAATCCGCGTTTTAAACGAATCGTGTGAACCAATGAATCAAAAACCCATTCATAGACAGAGCCGTTTACTTAATTCCTGAATGAATCCAGAATGAAGCCGTCTGAACGAATCGAATGAAGACATTTTCCACCTCCTGCTGGCAGAATTAGTTTCTTATTTAGAGTATCATTTTATAAAAAAATAATAATAATACAAATAAAAATAAAAAAAACTTTAAAGGGATAGTTCCCCCAGAAAATAAAAATTCTGTTGTCATTTGCTCACCCTCATGTCATTTCAAACCTTTCTTTTGTGGAACATAAATGAAAGTATTTTGGAGACTGTCAGTAACAAAGCTGTTATAGTTATCAATGACTTTCAATGTATGAACAAAAAATACTGAGATATTTCTCAGATTATCTTATTTTATGTTCCACAGTTTATAATAGGCCATTGTAGCCTAAATGTTTGTATAATAATTTTTGTTGAATCAAATTAAATATTTCTTTCTAAAGCTACAATTTGTAATGTCTTCTTGATACTTTCTCATTTAACAAATTGCTTTAAATAATCTTTTGTGGGTATTTTCACAGTCAAATTTATTTTGCAATTAATTACATTAATTAATCGACATATCATGTAATTAATTAATTAAAAATTTTAATCGACTCACAGCCATATATATATATATATATATTAAGACAGATCTGTAAAAAAAAAAAAAAATATTGCATGGCTTTGGATTTGGAATATATATATGTATATATATTCCAAATCCAAAGCCATGCAATATATATATATTTTTTTTTACAGATTGAAATTAATGTCATGTTCATTGAAGATCTTTGTCATTTTGGAGTTTGACAGACCCAATCCAAATTTCTTCACTCACTCAGTCACTCATTCACACACGCTCATTCACTCTTTTGTCATTCTCCTGACAGGGTTACTGACGTGAACATTAACCAGCCGTCCATCTGTCCCTCTGCTGCTTTATCTGTGTCTCTCATCCTCGTTCTCATTTGCTTTTTCGTTCTCAATTTCTCTCTCAGACAGGACCAGAGTATGGACAGGGCATGAACCCTATTAGCAGACTGGCTCAGATTCAACAGGCCAAAAAGGAGAAGGAGCCCGAATATATGCTGCTTTCAGAGAGAGGGATGCCTCGCCGGAGAGAATTCATCATGCAGGTAAATTTAATGAGAGAGGGAATGAAGAGGTGTAAAGTAAAAGAACAATTTGAAGGCCGAGAGGGGGTGTGAAGGACAGATGAGTCCTGCACAAACACTGATAACCTCCCACTGTGCAATCTGTCTTAATCAGAAAGACTGTCACCTCCTCCGGCTCTGATTACCACTGACCTTCAGCTCTGTCAAAGTCAGACAGAGACTCTTTTGACACACACATACACAGTTGCTCATCCACTCTTGGAAATTTCATCTCATTGCAGAAGTTGATGGATAATTAGTCTTAATTTAGATCATTTAGGTGACGACAGTAATTTTCCCATGTAGGTCCAAGCAAAATTCAAAGCTTAAACACAAAACTTTGTGCAAAATCCTCTGCCTAGCTCAACATGCATGTACATTTATGCCCTTGACCTCTTGCATGAAGGATGCAAATACAAGTTTTGCATGAAAATTGATTATTGGCTTGTATTTAAATGTAAAGAAAATCAACCCATTGTTTTCTGATTGTTCACTGCATCACATGTGCACTTAGCACACATCACATCATTGGCTGGTGTCCACTGGTTTATTACAGGTCATTAAAACAACAATAACTGTACTGCTGACTGCCCAGTAAAAAAAATAACTTTACCTCATACAGTAAAAATGAAGCCCCCTGTAGCCATAAGAGCAGTGCTTAGTCCCTGTGACCAAAGATGCAAAAATACCAGCAGGATTGGCTCTAAATCACCTCGGATTTCTACTTGGATCTACTTTTGTTCTCTTGTTTTGGATCAAAGAACAGAAAGAATCACAGAACTCATGCAACTTATTTGACTTGCGCTTGCTAGTGGAGCATTGTGTAGTATCAGTGAATCAAACCAAAGTATAGACTGCCATAGAATAGAGTTAAATAGAACAGTATAGATTGGAGTTGAGTACAGTAATATGGAGTCGTGTTAAAAGGGTAGATTTGTATAGAATTGTATGGAGTAGAGTCAATAAGATAGGGTAGTATATAGCAGATGTAGACTATTATAGAACAGTGCTGAAATGGTAAAGTAAATAGGATAGAATAGATTTTTGTAGAGTAGTACATACATAGTTAAATGGAGTTGTGTAGACTAGATAGGATGTATTAAGTAGAGTAAACAGGATAGAGTTGAGTTGTATGGAGTAGACTGGTGCAGAGCTATACAGAGTAGAGTATAGCTGTATAGAGTAAAGGCTTATAGAGTAGTATTGAATAGAGTTAACAGGATAGAGTAAATCTGTATAGTGTAGAGTAGGGTACAAGTGTATAGAGTAAGGTTGAAAGTAGTGTTGTCACGGTACCAAAATTTCAGTTTTCGGTACCGATACCAGTGAAAATCCACGGTTCTTGGTACCAGTTTCGGTATCACATGCTAATTAAAAAAACACACTATTTTTAATAATAAAGTAAAAAAAAAAAAAAGTACAAAAATCAATGCCATTCTTTATACTTATTTAAATTGTGTTTCAAGTTTTTCCGCAAATAAAAAAAAAGTATGAAAAACAGTAAACAGTAAAGTTTCACCCAAATTTAATTTGTCTTTTAATTAATGAAATTTAAACATTTTATTTTTTTGGGTAAATAAAGGGGATTTACTATAACAATTAAAATATGGAAGAAATATTGTGTGATTATTTCTTTAAAAATAAATATAATTTTTTTTCAACAGTAGTAATAGTATCACATACATTATACTAAATAATAGTAATATATTTCTGGCACAATGTCTTTAAGATAAACTTTTATTTTGACGGGTTGCTGTGAATACCTTTACATTTCTGTGTGTAGCTATATGATATGACGCTGGTTTTACTCAAATGAAACGGTAAAATGCTCATGAAGTGACTCTCAGAGCACTTGGTACCGAAGTACCGGGTCTTTTGACAACACTAGTTGAAAGTAATAGAGTAGGGTAGAATATATAGGATGGATTGAGTAGAGTAAATAGAGGACAGTGTTTTTTGTTAATTTGTACAATTGTTAATTTGTGTAATTTAGAGTTGTATAGGGTGGTGTAGAGATGTATAGAATAGAGTAGAGGTGTATAGCGTATGGTAGAATAGATGTGAGCAGATCAGGAAAGTACGGTTTGGAGTAGTACATAGTTGAATGGAGTTTTGTAGACTAGATAGGATGAATAGAGTGTAGAGTTGTATGACGTAGAGTAGCTTAGAGCTCTATAGAAGAGATAGCTAGAATAGATGAGAGCAGATCCGAGTTAAATAGTAGTATTGCATAAAGTAGTACTTAGTTGAATGGAGTTGTGTAGACTGGAAAATTTGAGTATGGTAGATTGGACACTATAGAATAGAATAGTGTAGAGTTGTTTGGAGTGGTGTAATTAGGGTGAAGTAGAATAGACTCAGAGTTAATGGAGTTGTGTAAACTAGATAGGATAAGGATGTATTGGGGTAGAGACAAAAGAATATTTTAGAGCTAAGTAAATTAGCAAAAAGTGGAGTAAGTAGTTTAGAATAGAAGGATGGATCAGAATGGAGTGCACAGAAGAGAGCTGACTACTAAAAAAAAGTAATTTTTCTGCAGGGAGGGATGCCGCAGTATTTCAGCAGCATAAATAGTTCACTGAACACTGCAGCAAATAAATAAAAAAATCATGTTGAGTCTCATTCTGAATGATCCGTTAGAGGCTCATCCAGCTCTACCACACACATAAACAAGTATCAAGCAGCATCCAAGTTGGAGAAGTTTCTCTTCCCTGTCTCCCGTCCGGTAATCCCTTGCTTTAAAGTGCTCTGTGCATCTCTGAGCGTGCGGTAACACAGCCTCTAACTGATTCTCCATGCTCCTTTCACTGTCGCATTAGACTCTGCTTGTGTGTGTTTCTTTTGTGTTGCCCAGTCGCTTCTAAAATTTCCACATTGTTCGCTCTCTGGTCTGTGGGCATCAATACGTGTCTGTTTTCAGGTTTTCAGGCCCACACCATCCTTCCCCACCTGCTGCTTTGCTCCTAATAAATATGAAAAGATGGTTGTCTGAGTTTAGAGACAGTTTTTTGACAACAAAATGTTTTTACCTTTTTTGTTTTTATAATAACAATTTGAGAGTATAGTGCTACCGATTGGGTGTTGGTTGCGCTTTCTGCCAGATTCAGACTTTTCTTTCATCATTAAAGTAGTTTTACAGGCAATATAGGCCATTTTTACATTTTAGATACATTATTGTTTCTTATGTTATTAACAATCCTGGTTTTTGTACACTATGTGTGTTTGTTGACAGGTGAAAGTAGGTACCGAGGTGACCACAGGAACTGGACCCAATAAAAAAGTGGCCAAGCGTAATGCTGCTGAGGCCATGCTGCTTCAACTGGGCTACAAGGCGTCTACACCATTACAGAACACTCCAGAAAAGGTCGGTTTCAATCAAGCTGCTTTGAAACTTTTAAGCTGCAACTGCTAGTAATTATTATGCCACAACGAACATTTAATGAGACAAAGTAGTTGGCTATACTACAAGCTACTAAGCAATTAAAGCTATTTAAAAAAACAAACAAATTATATTAGGTTGCATTTCACATACTTTCAATATCAAAGATTTATCACAAAACCATGATACTAATTATGTATTTTAGTGTTCATAATTTGGGGACGCATTTTACAATAAAAAACAATAAATAAAGTAAAAATGTCTATGAAGTATATATAATTATACAAGTACACACACACTAATTAAACACTAATTAAACCCTAATTAAACACACCTGAACCAGCTAATCAAGGTCTTACTAGGTATACTAGAAACTTCCAGGCAGGTGTGTTGAGGCGAGTTGGAGCTAAACTCTGCAGGACACCAGCCCTCCAAGATCAAGTTTTTTATGACCCCTGTTTTAGACCCTCATTTTTTCCCTGCCCAGGGAAAAAAATGCTAAAATGTTTGAGACTTTTTTTTATACTAATGCCAAAAATGTTAACATTTTTATGAGGTTACTTTTGTAGCACATTGACGTTTAATTCTGTGTTTTTACAATCTAACAATTCTGTTATGCCAAGTTCACACTGCACGATTTTTCACTCGCCGACAGGTTTTGATAAATCACAGACAAATGCCCAAAATCGGAGGCAAATCGGTGCTCGTTCACGCGAGTGACAGTCACGCAGTGTGAATTATCAAAGATGCGATCTGAGAGAATCGCCGACACCCGTGAAATATTTGGCATGCTAAATATCTGGACCTGTCAGTGATTCACAATCCTGCTGCGTGAAATGAGTTCTGACTGAAACATACATCGGCCAATGAGAGAGCAAGGTACAGGGCAGCAGGAAGTTCAGCGAGGACTTTTTTTCTTTCTTTTTATCAAGCAATACAAACAACGTGGCAATATCAGTACATTTTTGCATTAGAATATACAGAACAGGTACAATAAGATATATAGGATATATATAGTCAAAATATAGCCTATACATATATATATATATATATATATATGTATGTATATATGTGTATGTATATATATGTATATATGTATATATATGTATATATATGTATATATGTATATATATATATGTATATGTATATATACAGTATATAAAAGGGGGTTAGGGTTTTTCCTGTAAATAATATTCTTCTATAAGGGAGAAAAGATTTATTGCATTTTTCTTTTTTATCACTTTGAGGGCTTTTGTAGGCTATAAGAAATAAACTCATTATAAAATGCTCAAAACATTTGTTTCACTTTCCTATTAGATATGTGTAGGCTATATATATATATAAGTCTTCTTTGTTAATTATTGTGTGTTTGTGGGGGACATTTTACAGACCATAATATCAGCGTGATCTTGTGTTATTCTCGTGTGCATTTGGCTGTGGTTTGCGGATCAGACAGAGTTGTCGTTGGCGATTCTTCTTCTTGTAAAGTCATGCAGTGTGTAACCTCTTGTCGCCGATCCATCATGCAATGTGAACACAGCAGCAAGTGACTGCTACCCCAGATAGTCGTGCAGTGTGAAAACAACGGTGATCCAACGACTTTGAAAATCATGCAGTGTGAACTCGGCATCAGTTGTCTTTCTTTTAACGAGTTAATTATCCCATTTTGCCTCCACATTCAGCATGAACAGCGTAGCGGGGATATTAATGAGAGAGTATGTGAATGTATACGTTTGTATCATCACGCTGCTTCCTGTTTCGGTGCGCACAACCTTAATCTTTAAATCTCCCATCTACTTAGTCTTTGCAAGTTAGTGACGCTTATGTCGTGATGTCTCAATTTGGTAGTGATTCTCCCTTTCTAATGGAAACAAGGGAAAGCGACTTGTCTGACACGCATGAAAAGGGGTTTGCTAAACTGGCCCTCTTTTTCTCTCTCTCCATTTCTTCCCGCTCATCTATTATCTTAACATTGGCCACAGATGGACAACAAAGGCTGGAATGGACAAAGGGCTGCTTTTCCTGAAACAACGACCAACAGTAAGTGTTTTTCTCTTCGTCTGTGTTCCCCGGTGTAGGTGATGCCGGGCCGTTTAATCTATCTGACTGATTAATAAGAAACCGAGTCGGCTCAATCACAAACTCGCTTCTATGGAGAGCCTGTGAATTCCTCCTATTCACGCAGACTTATGTGCTTTCCCAGGGGGTCTGTGAAACCACAGTATTACACACTCACACACACATTAACCACCCAAACACTATTCCAGGGTACAATCGTGGTCTTCCAGATGGGTTTGCAGACACACAAACATATCCATTTCATGCCATGCTCGACTAGGAGTTCTGCAGATTTCTTTTAGGACCGAAGTTCCGAGAAATAAGGTCTCCATTAGGTCCTCAAATGATCCCACTGTGTCAAAGAACTTTTAATGGATGCTCTGTTTAGCACCTGTTTACATTTCCTACAAAATCACATAATGATGCAAGTCATTGAACTATGTTATAATGACCATTAATGTCTGTTTTAGTTAGGTTATGTACTACATAACACATAGATACCCAATTAGCCTAATAGCTTATACACTATGCATGCACTTACCTGAAATGTAATAACCATTTTTAATGTAATTACATAAATGTTAAAAGTCCAAACAGTTCAGTTAATAAAAGAGGAAGCCAAAAATGAAAATTTGTCAAAAATTTACTTGGCATCAGGCCTTACGAGATATGAGTTTGTTCATCAGAACCAATCTGGAGGCATATGTGCAATATCACAGAAGTAGAAGTGTGATATGGCTGATTGTGTTTATACAACAGTTCGATGACACGAGTGTGTAAATACATAACAATATCAGTTTGACAGTTGAACAGCTGAGCACAAGCCTCCGTTACTAATTCGAAAACATCACTTTAGAACTCGTAACGAAGGAACGTTGAGTTGCTTAATTGAAAGCTATTACTGTATTAAAAGCTCACTGTATTATGCAGAGTAGAGTGTGAGTTTTTGCCCTTAGCTAAAACTATTTGCTCTGGAACAAATAATAGACTAATGAGACCAATGACTGACTGTTAGATTTACCCAAAACAAATTATATCTCATGTTTAACCACTATTGGGACATCAGAGCCAGTGGTAAATTCCAGAAGATCTGGCCGAGGGTTCATGAGCGCTGAACGGCTGCTGAGGGCCTGGAGCTCACATCTTCGAATTTTCAAATAGACATTATCTTTATTAACAAACTGCATATTTGAGGTCGAAACAAGTACATTCTCCCCTAAAAACTCTTAAAGCTACATTCTGTGACACAAAAATAGTATTATTTGTAAACATTATAGTTGATACAAATGGCGAAACGGTTGGAGTTTCCGATATCTCTTAAATATCGCACTCCTCTCAGCCAATCAGATTCGAGGACCAGAAAGAACTGTTGTATAATTAGCATTACCTCACTAGCTCAAAAAGTGGATCCTCTGCAGCGAATGGGTGCTGTCAGAATGAGAGTAATCACAATAATCTTCAAATAAAAAGCTGTGTGTTTGTAAGAAACAACTGACTTATTTGTTTAGAATGAATTTAAACTGTTTATGTTTGCTGTGCATATTTCTCACCTGATTCAGACGAGATTATAACTTATTTTTTACTGGAGAAAGCATTATTGTGGATAGAGGACTCTATTGCCAGAAACAGTTTGAAGTTAAACCCATCTTAATGATAAATTGTGTTCTCTTTCTGATGGCACCCATTCACTGCAGAGGATCCATTGGTGAGTAAGTCATATAATGCTGAATTTCTCCAAATCTGTTCAGATGGAGAAACAAAGTCATCTACATACTGGATAGCGTAATGATAACTGTTCTTTTAGTCTATTATTATTTGTTTTATTATTTACTATATAGTAAGCAGTTCTATACATATTTGAAACTGACGTTGTTAGTGTGTACTTGATTATAACTATTAACAATTGATGGAGACCTGATTTCGAAGTAGGACCCAATTTCTCACAACATCGGCCCATGATTCCCAGCTCTGACTTTGAGAGATGAGAAATGATGTAACTGGCAACGTTCCTACATAGCCTGCCTGCAAACAAACATAGCACATCTCTGTCTTTGTTTATGAGCTTTGCCAATATATTTTTACATCCTAAGTAATTCAAATCACTGTCTTATGCAATCACAAGCTGCTTTGATGTGGTTAGAAGTTGTGTAATGAATAAAAATCATAGCAATCAATTCACACATATGATATTTGTAAATAAAATCATTTTAGACAGATGGAGAAAACAAACAGAATTAAGACATACACAGAGTGTCTGTCAATTGAGCATCTCTGTAAACAGCTTTGTGATTATAATGGCAGTGATCTAGTTTTGGTTTGCGTCAGTCTTGCCAGACTGAGTTGTAGTTGTTGTTGTGAACTTGTGGACATTATTACACCCCTGGCCTCTGGCATTATTGGGTCCTGATTCAATTTTTCCAGACCAGTTTTTTTTTTTTTTCTGCTATGGAAATATGCAGATCTGGCACTACTTGACACTTGAGTTTAGGATTATATGAAATTGCATGATAAAAAAACAATTTAAATCATTGTCAAATGCTAAAACAGCCCTAACGGTTATGAAGGTAGCAGAAATGGTAAAGCAGAGTGATATGACGAGCATCCTCGTGTAAATAACTTCAGTGAATTTTCACTGACCACATTGTGTAATTAAGCAGTTTTGTTGCTTGATTTGAAGCCGTGTTTGACAACTGTTTTGGATGAATCTATGAAAACAACAGCTTCTCTAAATCAGGTCACTTGTGGTCTAATGTTGGAGCATATTTGACCCAACTATGTTGTGACATTCCTGGAACTTGCACACATGCTGACGAAAGCTCTTGGCTGATGGAAAAACCTTTATTATAGTGCTTGCGGCAAGCAGTTCATTTTCTTTCTTACAATTCAAAATACTGTAACAAACTACATTCAAACGTTTTCTAAATAATTTCTGCTGCCTGTTGTCTGTCCTTTAAAAGACTTCTTTTTTTTTTAAAGAAATGGTAGTTTAAAATTAGGAGTGGAAAGCTTAACTTAGAATATGTTTATAATTTCTCATTGACTTACATCATTGTAGTATTTGCAAACTAAATTTTGCTTAAATTAATATTTTGGGTTCAGTTCAAGTTGAACTCAATCAGTAGCAAAATCATTTTTCCTTTGTCCCTCTTTTTATTAAAAACCGTAAAAGTATGAGTTCTAGCGAGGCACTTAGTATGAAAGTAGATGGGGTCATTTTGTAAGCGTTAAAACACTTAGCCATGTACAAAAAAAATCTTGACTTTTGCTTTTTGTAAAGATTGTTTGCACTAATCAGCATTATGCCACAAATGTTGATTGGGCTTAGATTTAATCATGTACATCGGTCCCACATTAATCAATTAAGTTATACAAACATAATTAAATTGCATAATTTCAACATCATGGAATGAAGTCATTTTTAAGTTACCCAATTAGGTAGCCTCAAAATGATTTTATATGGTTCCCTGGCAGGATTAATTAATCCAATTTCATATATTGAATGAATTAAAAGATGTGTAATTCAAATGCTTCTAATTATTCCAACATAATTGAACATAATGTCATAACATTAAACAATATCAAGTATCCCCCTTTTTCTCATATTGCTCAAAAACACATACAATGACACTTAATTTCATTATTTTTTACTCTCATCATTAAGTTCCAAGTAAAGCATACTGGGAACGACAGTTTCAGCAAAAATAATTTTCAAGTACTTGATTACTTGGTTAACATTCACCCTAAATAACTGAATCTAGCAGAATGGATATTTTTATTGAAATACATTAATTGAAAGCAAAAAAATCAAGTTGAAAAGAGAAACGGTTTTTGATTGAAGAAATGGAAAACATATGCAATGGCAACCAAAAACTGTATGGTTTCCCGCATTCTTCAAAATATCTTCTATTGTGTTCAACGGAAGAATGAAATTCATACAGGTTTGGAACAACTTCTGGGTGAGCAAGTGATGACTGAAGTTTAATATTTGGGTGAACTATCTATTTAACTTGTTAATTTTAAAATATTCCTTTAAAGGGATAGTTCACCCCAAAATGAAAATTGTCATTAATTACTCACCCTCATGTCTTTCCAAATCTGTAAGACCTTTCTTCGTCTTCGGAACACAAATTAAGGTATGTTTGATGAAATCCAAGAGCTTTCTGACCCTCCGTAGACAGCAAGGGTCCTACCACGGTCAAGACACAGAAAGGTACCAAGAACATTGACAAAACAGTCCATGTGACTGTCCATGTGGTGCTGCTGATGTAGAACATGCATGCATCGTAATATTTTCCAAAATGGAGCTAGGGTGACACGGAGGAGAAGAATTGTTGAATAAAGTCGTTTTTCTTTTTTGCACAACAAAAAGTATTCCTGTAGCGTCATACAATTACGGTTGAACCACTGATGTTACATGGACTATTTTGTCAATGTTTTTGGTACCTTTCTGGACCTTGAACGTGGTAGGAGCCCTGCTCTCTATGGAGGGTCAGAAAGCTCTCGGATTTCATCAAAAATATCTTAATATATGTTCCAAAGACGAACGAAGGTCTTACGGGTTTGGAACAACATCAGGATGAGTAATCAATGACAGAATTTGCATTTTTGAGTGAACTATCCCTTTAAGCTTGTTGACATCTGTTTCAGTGCTGAATCGGTCTTTGTATATAATATGCTGCATCTGAAGATGCATTTTTGAATGCTGCACCAATGCAGCATAAATTTTTCATGTTAAAACACAATTATCCATCTCTCTCCTCATCTGTCTGTTTTTCTTTTGGCCTTTGCTCTGTTTTGGAGAGGATCCATTCTCCAGCTCAGCTTTATCGCGCTGGTGTTGTTAGACTCCATCTATCTCCTAATTGACTTCACAGACTTTCTCAACCGTAGAGTCTTTAATGTCAGAATAATGCTGGTTAATTTACGGTTCCTGAGATCTGCCAGGGAGAGAATCAGCGTCTCTAAGGGGTGTAAACTCAATTCAGAGCAGATGTACATGTCAGTGACCTGCGAACCAAGTTTTTCCTTTCCACCCTTGTGAACACAGAACCAGGTTCTCTAAAGCAGATTTATGGTACCTTGTCCATCGCTGCTAAGTGTGCAGATTTATATCAGCTACATTTTGATTATGCAAGAGCTATGATTTAAATCCTTAGCTCTGCATTCTTGGGTGTTTCTTGAACTGTGCACATTTTTAGCCATATGGACTCTCTGAAAACACAGTTTCACACTAGTTGTCCAAAAGTGTGCACATGCATCAAATTCATGTTATATTTTTTGATCATTTTCACCACATCTCAATTTGTGTTTAATTGTGTTGTAAAGTAGAAATGATGGAAATTGTATTTTAAACTTTTTGTGGAATAAGATGACTGGATAATTTCTTAGCTAAGATTTCATGAATCCCAAATACAATTAAATAATATTTACACGCATTTTGCATCATCAAAGTTACAGGTTGGAAATGATCCACAATAATAATATTCTGCTTACTAGTGATATTTACCTTGATTTTTAATTTGTTTCTTCACACTTCAGCACTTATACGGTTTTCTCTTTGTTAAACAAGTACACTAAATTAATTAGCGCAAACTTGTCAACTTGTTGATTTTTGTGTCACATAACTTGTTTTGTGAAATGCCCCCCCCCCCCCATTTGTCTCATTGCATAATGCGAAATGCAAGTTCTCGCGTGACGATTTAAAAAAAAAATTGCACATTGATACGCAAGTGGTAACTGGTGCTGGTTTTCATTTACATTCTCACTCAGCTTTGTAAATATGGATATAAATGGTTTGTTACCATTTTTTTGTACTGGATATTTTTATGATGGATTTTCATGTTTTTAATTTGCTAAATTTTGGCACAAGGATAAAAGTTTCCAAGAAAGTTTTAATTTGTCACTTTTACTTTGCAAAAAAGTGGAAATGTGTTCGTTTTAATAAAAATCAACCTTATAAGGTTTAAAAGTGCCTGTAGCACCCTCATACCTTATTGCTGACATATAGAGCTAAATGCCCAGGGTTGGATCGCTCTCAAGAGTGTAATGGTACAAAATGAGCAAGACTTTGAAACAAAAATAAAATGTAGTCAAAATTGCACATTGAGTCACGTACCGTATGGTCTCAGGGCTCATGTAACACGCTGTATTTAAAGTAACAAGACAATGTGTCAGGCATTATTAATCAATTTCCTGCACTGGTATTCTACAAGTTTGAGCTTTAATCCCACGATGCATTCTTCTGAATGTACAATCCCATGGAGATACATGGCATATGTGTTATAATTTGTGTGTGGAGTAATAAACGGATGAAGGAAATGAGGCAGGAGGGATGGATTAAGGGACGTATGGGAGGTCTCAGCGTTGCGTTATGTCCCAGAAAAGCAACACATCTTCTTAATTGAGGTTTTTTATTCCCACACGATCTTAGAAGAAGTCCAAAAAAACACAAGATCGCCATTCTAGATAAGCATTTCAGCAGCTTTTCGTCAGCAAAGTGGCCATAATTTATTTCTTGGTGTTTTTTTGTGAGTGTGCGTGTGAGAAAGAGTCTGTTTGTGTGTTAAAAAGGAAAGAAGTAGAGCAGGATTCCACGAAAACTGAATGTGTGAGTAAGACGGCGCTTTGCTCGTGTGTGTACGAATATGTCAGTGTGTTAGTGTTTAGTGTCTTGGAGCATTGCTTCATCGTGTTGATTTACAGTTGGGCCTTGTGTGTTATCTGTTTTAAATCACAGCTTGGGCCATGAGCTGGCCAATCTCCAGCCCACCATTCTCAAATTCAGCCCATTATACTGGGTGGAACCTGTTGGAACGGGGAAAGAGAGAGAGAAGGGGGAAAAATAACGAGAACTGAGGGTGCCGATGGGGTGGTGGTATTGTTTATGTGCTTTTTGTCGTAATTCCCAAATTGATGTCATTCTGGCTCACACCTCTCGTTTTATACCATGTTAAGTATGTATTTTTCTCTGGATGCTGATTTGTGTAATGCAAAATGCAAGTTGTCGTGTAAGATTTCAAAAATTCAGTGTCTGTTGCCCTCTTTGCCAGTCAGCCTTGTTGAAATGGCCGACGGGAACTCCAAACTGCTGGTTTTCATTTACATTCTCTCTCCGTGAATTAAAGGGTTGCGTCAACGGCACACTGCAGCGCTTAGAGGAACTGCCTATTTACATTTCTCACAATTTTCTGGGATAATATTTACCAGTTTTATGGCCCGAACACTAAGTTAAATCAGTTGTTGCTTGTTCTGGGTTGTCAGAAATTGTGGAGAACAGCCGGCTGCTTTTGGAAACTTCATTTAGGACAGCAAACGCAAACAGGAAGCAGAATCTGTGCACAGATGAGGACGTTCGCTGCAGCTGCTCTGTTCCTCTCCTCTCTTTTTGTCACTGAGTACTGGCTTCTGTGAAGAAGAATTTGGCGTTTTGTCTGTGTCTGTCAACTTGAAAGTCATTTATAATGCTGTAATCTACATATAAAAATGACAAAACTTACTTTTAACAGATGTTTAAAATACACACACTTTCTCTTTTGGGGAAAATACCCCACTGTTTTATCATCGATCAGGTGAAAATCATAAGTCAGATCACTCAGAAAAGCAATAGTTCATCTGTATTATTTTATTTATTGTTTTGTTTTTATTATTAATATGTGACCACAAAACCAGTTTCAAAATTGAGATTCATACAACATCAAAGCTGAATAAATAAGTCTGTTGATGTATGGTTTATTAGGATTGGACAATATTTGGCAGAGATGCAACTAATGGAAAATCTGGAATCTGAGGGTGCAAAAAAAAAATCTAAATATTGAGAAAATCACCTTTAAAGTTGTCCAAATGAAGTTCTTGGCAATGCATATTACTTATCAAAAATTAAGTTTTGATATATTTACGGTAGGAAATTTACAAAATATCTTCATGGAACATGATCTTTACTTAATATCCTAATGATTTTTGGCATAAAAGAAAAATCTATAATTTTGACCCATACAATGTATTTTTGGCTATTACTACAAATATACCCCAGCGACTTAAGACTGGTTTTAGTTGCATCTCGGCCAAATATTGTCCAATCCTAACAAACCATACATAAATGGAAAGCTTATTTATTCGGCTTTCAGATGTTGTAAATCTCTCTGCATAAATCAATTTAGAAACGTGCCCAAGGTTGAGCAATGACAGTGTGTCTTTTTCCATCCATATATAGCACAAAAAGGAATTCTTCACCTCTCCCCGGATGTGTATCAAGAAATGGAAGCGAGCCGGAATAAGGGAGTCCCCGGTGCCCCTGGAAACTACCTGACACCCAAAGACATTGGCCAAGGGTCCACAGCACCATTCTACACCCCGTCGGTGGGCAACACCGCTACCATCGCAAGAGAACTGCTGCTGAGCGGAACTTCGCCCACCGCTGAGGCCCTGATCTTGAAGGGAAAAGCACCTGCTTTGGCCTGTGGCTCCATCCAGCCTTCCCAGCAGCTGGAGTACTTAGCCCACATTCAAGGCTTCCAGGTATGGAATAAATGAAGTGATTTTACAGATCTGTTTATCTCTCGCACTCGCTCTCCTCTGCTAGCTCTACCCAGAGAACCAGACCTCAAATTTCATAACATCTCTTGCGGAGCCTAAAATTGATCTGCTTGGCTTGCACTGTTCGTCCATCTGGATGAGACTGCGGAAATGTGGAAGTGCCTGCTTCTGTCATTGATGTTACTACAGGCCAGGATAGTCATTTCTCACAGTTACATTTCCCTTTTCCTGTCTGTATACCATTGCAGACAAAGGATAACAACCTGTCTTTAGCTGATTTGTCTTCCACGACTCGGTTTGTCCTAGGGCTGCATTATAATTTTTATATTATAATAAATATTATAATTAAAGGGGTGGTTGACTGTTTTTTTTCTAGGCTTGATTGTGTTTATAGGGGTGCAGTCTAACATGTGTTAATGCTTCGTTTTAAAAAAAAAACACATTTTTTTTCACATAATTTACTTTTATTCCACACCGCTCTGTCCCTTCTCTGATAAACGCACCGATCATTTCCTGGTTTTATGAAGCCCCTCCCTCAGAAATACATGATGGGCTCTGATTGGTTAGCTGTTCCAGTGTGTTGTGATTGGCTAAACCGCCTCTAGTGCAAGTCTAAACATCCCGCCCCTCACTTCAGCGGCATGTGCTCTGGTTGTATTGTAAACAGTGGCATCATCTATATTTCTTATCAATTTGAGCCCGATTTAGATGCAGAGGTATTAGTGAAGAGAATCGCGCAGAACCTGTGCAAGCACGGCTTTTAATGATAGTTTTTTGTTTGTTGTTGTTTCATACTTTTAGACACGCTGTTATTTGTAAAGCTACTATGTTAGCTTTTAATATACGGTTTTATTCTGATTAAAGCTTTAATACAGTACGGCAGCCGCACACGCGTCCATATATAACGCTTCTCATAGCTATGTGAAAATAAGTGTATTCACTGAGCTGATGATCTGAATGAGAGAGACAGAGAGAGAGAGAGAGATGTAGAGCAAAGCATGTGCAGAGCAGGGAGACGCGAGGGAACAGGATTGAGAATCACTGCTTTAGAACATTGATTTTGAAACTTTTGAATCCATTAGAATCGTTAGAAAACAGAATCGCGATTCATGGATGAATAGATTTTTACGTGCACCCCTAGTTTTTTTTCTTCTTATTCTCTAAAGCAGTGCAGCATGGCCTCGCCCCCTTTGCTGTGTGTTCCCTGGGGCAGGGTTTATCTGGGTTTGTTACGTCACGAACCCGGAAAGTAACTCGTTGTAGTCCCTATGAGCCGTTTTTGTAGGCATTACACTGCCATAAGGCGATATCTCCATTTGCATTGAACTTTCAGCTTCGTAACTTTGCAGATATTGTTGTGCTCAAACAGCAACATTACACACTAACTTTAAAAAAGTAAAATTGCAATCAACCACCCCTTTAACTGCAAATTATAATTGCTGAATTTTTGTTTTGTTTTTGTTTGTTTGTTTTATTATTATTTGTGGAGCAGCTGCATTTTATGTTCTGTATGCAGGCTACCAAGCAATAAGAATGGCCTGCCGTCCCATTGTGAGAATGTTTTGCACCAGTTGACTGGATCAGGGCTATATTTTTTTTGATCATGCAAATGCACTTTTTTATGCCTTGCATAATGCCTTTATTTGTTTTACACACTTCAAAAGTAAGATTTTAGATAAAAAAAATTCCATGCTTTTGAAGTCTCTTAGTTTGACCAAGGCTGCATTTATTTAATTAAAAATACAAAAAAAAAAAAAAAAAGTAATATTGTGAAATATTTTTAAATATTGCGTTTTTGTTTTTTTTTGTATTTCAAAGCTTTTTGTTTCACATGATTCTTCAGAAATCATTCTAATATGCTGATTTGGTGCTCAAGAAACATTTCTTATTATAATTAATGTTGAAAACAGTTTAGAAAACTGCTTGATATTATTGTGGAAAATGTGATACATTTTTTCAGGATTCTTTGAAATAGAAACCTTTTGAAACATTATAAAAGTACTTTCTTTCACTTTTGATACATTTTTGCATCCTTGGTAAATAAAAGTATTAATTTCTCCCAAAAAAATGAAAAATCTGACTGACCCCGAACTTTTGAATAGTGGTGTTTTTATGTGTTATACAAAATTTAAAATACAAAATAGAACAATAAACGTGTGTGTGTGTGTGTGTGTGGTATTTAGTATGTGGCAGTAATGGAATTTATACACTAAATTTATACAATTTAATGTGAATTTTTATTAAATTGCTCTTAAAATGTTGGAAATAGAAGCAGGAGTCAAACTAAATGGAACGCTGTAATTGGCAATTTATTCTTAATACAATCCGATTAATTGTACCTTTCCTGATCCCCAATGTGTGTGTCCTCAATCTCTTCTACACTTTAAAGAAAACCAAGCCAGTGACTGAAAAGCACCCTCCAGTACCTCACCCTGAGCCGGCCCACTTAATTTAGCAGCAGGTGCTTTTCATATTGGACAGTAAAAACATTTTATCTTAACCTGCTGAGGTTGCCTTTGAAAAAGCCTTTGTTTTTGCTCAGAGCTTTCCTGTAGTCTGAAACCCGATGAAGAAGAGTGAGGCAGCCAAACGTAAACACAGGGGGGAAACAGCAGGTTTCACTTAAAGGGCCAGCTGTGAGGGATGAGCCGACCTGCCTGTGCGAATCACTCCACATTCAAACCCCTTTCCCCCTCGAATACCCTGATAAGAATCCCGCCTGGCTTGATCTCCCCCATTCCTTGGTGTCTTCTATCAGGAGGATTTGAGTGTATAATAGAGGAAGGCAGGAAATACGCGTTTCATTGGGACAATGCGCCGAACGATGTGGGTTGGTAATGAAAACCTGAATGTACCAAAAGCAAAACAAAACCCCTGAGCTGCGTCTTTAGCGCTGAAACGCAGATTCCAGACTTTCGTATGTTTGTTGGCAGATGCTCTTGTGCAAAATAGTGTGCGCTTATTGGCAAACACCTTTCTAATCAGAGCAGCAGACATGCTATCCTCAGTGCCAAAGGACATGTTTAAATCAGACCATGTTTGTGATTCAGTTTGGACCTGACGGAGCTGTTATGAAAGCCCCTATGAGGCCCTTTTCGTTGGCATTGGAGCAACAGAAACACCTGAAACTGTTTGGGAAAGCCACAACAAGAACCGATGTTCAATCAGTTTCCTAAAGCAGTTGTTCTACACTACAGATGTGGTATTCATTGTCGTGTGGTTATTCATGCGTCTGTTTCCTCTAAATCCTGATTCTGATCTCAAAACTCTTAATGGAGAAGTTAATAGATGCCTTGTAAAAATAAAGACCTAGCACGGGCTGTATTTGGCATTGACTTTCAGTTGAGATTGGTTCATTCAGGTCTTTCGCTCTTGTTGGGCCCCAACTAGACACACGGGGCCTCTGAGAGTAAAGAGATTTGATTGATGGAATTTGGCCAGAGGTTGAAAATTAGATAGGGCATCAGTATATTGGCATTTTGGAAGCAGTGCTGATGCAGAGAGGGTTGGAGAAAATAGTTTGTTTGCTGTTAATTTCCCTGTTGTCTCAGGCCACATGTGATGGAAGTAGGGCAGAAATAATGGAGTCGTTTGAGTAATGCATAACATATGCTCTCTCTTTCTCGTTCTCTTTAGTGAAATGCTGTTATTTTCTGTAGTTGAGCTTCACATTTTGGCTGAGTTTGTGCCCACACTTGCCTTTTAAGTGGGCTCTTAGGTAGTCCGTTGTCTTCAGTCATGCAGAGATGTTCATAATCATTAGAAAAATAGTCTTAAATACCATCAGATTAGGTTTCTTTGGCCTGTAACAATAGCTGAATCCCATTTTGTGCTACATATAAATTAGTCTCACATTGCCAGACTTTGATTTTTAGCATAAAGTGTCTTCCTGCTTATTCTGTACCAATTGTTTATTGGGATAATTTGTGGTCCAGCTTATTCCAGCCAAGAATCACTCATTTAGACAGGAAAAGACCATTTAACTAACATTTAAAGCACTCATTATGTTTAACCCAGTAAAAATCTGTGTACTCTGACTCCCAGATGTTGCATAAAACCTGCTAAGCATGGCTTGTTTGAGGAACAGACCTAAATTTAAGTCGTTATTCGCTCATAATCTTCCCCTACAGTTAGCTGTTAGTGGTTGTGGCCACATTGAGTAACTTACTTGAACTTGAGATCAAGATGAATATAATGTGAGAACAAATCATTCCACATTGTTGAACTGGATTAGTGGATTCATTGAAGAGATCCAACTCAAAAGAACAATTCATTCATTTGAGGGATATAAACATTTTTAATTAACTACAAACTAACGTTTGATCCCAAACTATCTAGCCACTACTGAGTGAGAACTTAATTTAGGCAACAGTTAAAACCCTGTTACCCATTTTGGCATAGATTATTCATTTATTTATTTATTTATTTATTTATTTATTCGTTCATTTTTGTCTATTAAAAAAAATACTTGATTTGAAAATAAATCACAAAAATCTGAATTTCAGCATTTATTTTGGCATGTCCCAGTAACAAAAGAAAGTTAAGTACCTCTTTAGACATGTCGAAATCAAATGAAACGAATGAAAAGATCCAATGCTTTAAGCTTAAAAGTGTGAGTTGCCTTTCGTTGCATGGAAAAGAGCAGCTAGCACATTCTTCAGAATTTCTTTTTTTATGTTCCACATAAGAAAGAAAGCCATATGGGTTTAATGATGACAGGTGACTTTAATCAGAGGTGATTTTTGGGTGAACTGATGCTTTTTCTAAAGTGCATTAAAACACAGAACAAAGGTTTTCCTGTTGATTGATCTGACATCTGACAGATTATTTAGTAACCTTCAGTGATCTGGTTAAACTCTTGAGCCTCTCTTGGTCAGCTGGGTGACTTGTTTGGCGCAAGTAGCATCAGCTTTAGACGAACCCAGAGATGGATCTTTCCCCAAATCCCCCTTTGGTTGAGCAACCGGAGCCCTGCCAGCTAGCGTTCACTCCCCAGGCTTGGGGACACAGAGATTCGGAGAGGACGAAAGGGAGAGAAGAGGTGGAGCAGTGAAGCCAATCTCTGTGGGAACGTTGCTCTTCGCCGCATGTCAGGTGCACATCATAAAGGGCCTTTTGTGCTGAGCCTGTGAGCTGCAAAGCAGTCTGGGAGAGCGGAGAGCAGTAGGTAGAGCTCATGTTAGGGATGAGTCCTGAGCATTTTATGAACCCCATTCATCCTATCACTTCATATGAGACTGAGTAAAACATACTGTACCATAGTCTTTCACCCTGCTTGTAAATGATATAAATTGCGTTTTCAAGTTTTACAATTGCTGTGTTGACTTCATTACCAAAGTTATTGTAGGAAAAAAAACGTACAAACTATATATATTTTTTAAAAATACATATATTTTGTATAATCTTGGAATTGCTCAGGTTATTATCACTTTAAATGAAGTTTTTCAGTGACTACAAACGAACATTTGTTTCCAAACTAACCGACTGAATATTATATGTTATTTTATTTACTGCTTGTATGCTTTTTTTGCCTATTAATTTAAAAATAGAAAGTACGAATTTAAAAATAGGAATCGATTAAACATTTTTAAAATGTATTTTAAGAATTATTTTTTAGGAAATAAAATGCATAAAAAAGGATATCAGTATTTACTTTGATGTTTCACTTTTTTAGTACACTTTTTAGTAACTACATTTGTATAAATATAGTAACCTTAGTAACTTTATTTAGTTCACATTTCCCAATCTGGCATAGACATTTTTTGTTTTGATTTGTATGGTTGTTTTGTCTCTTTTTATCGATGCTATTCAATCCGAGAGATACAAAAATGAAAAAGACATTGTTTTTGGAATTTAAGTAATTAAAAATTTTTGGAAAGAAATGACACAAATCTGCATTTCAGTGTTTATTTTGACATTTCCCACTTGTGGTAATAAGATTGCTTTAATTATTTTATTTTTTTTTACATTTTTATGAGGTATGTAAAAATGAATAGAACATAACAGTTATTGTATATTTTTTAGCTGGCAATCAAGATTTTCTGAATGTTTTGTTTTTGAGTTTTAGACCGTATACTCCGAGACCATCACTTTTATCCCTCTTTTTCATGCCCGTTTCAGTTTTCCCTTTGCCTTTATTTAATCATACTCCTTCTGTTTCCTCCCACCCTCTGAGCCCCTCTGCTCACTGCCCGTCTGTTTCTCTTTCTGTTTGTCTGTCTCTCACATGGTTTCTAACCTTGGCTAGAAATACCAGCATACCTAGATTCAGATCACAGGCTCTGTTATTTCTTCAAATAACGGCCATTGATGTTTTCTGACCTTCATTTTGAGATGAATGGAGACGAGCTGATAAAAGAACTCGTGCTTGGATTTCTCATCCTGCCAGCGCTGGGCACACATGCATCTCTCTGTGAGGTGCTGCTTTGATCACGGGCGGCAGGGTTCAGCATCTATATGCCAACTGCTCAGCAGTCATGCCATAAATCACTTCATAAATCGCTTCATATGCAGGTGACGTAAGCGTCCGTGATGCATCCGTTCCATCTTTTATATCAGTGACATCTACTTCAATAATAACCTTGCTTTCAACTAGAAGTTTGAATGGTTATTATGTTGAAGCCCTAGTGACTTGACCAGAAGTCAGATTACTGGTCAGAAGTGCTACCACTACCACACTGAGTGGTAAGATTTACAAGATTGGTGTGGGCTAATGATGGAATATTAATATCTGTAGATTCAGTATACACAGTGCCTTACGAAAGTATTCATACCCCTTGTTTTTTTTGTTTTTTATTATGTTGCTGCCTTATGTTAAACTGCACTCCATGCACCATAATTACACACCAAAAAACAGGTTTGTGACAACTTTGCAAATTTATTAAAAAGGAAAATCTGAAATAAATACTTTGTATGAATATTCATACCCTTAACTTAGTTACAGGCTCAAGTCTTTTTTGGTATGATATGGCAAGCTTTGTACATCTGCATAAAAATCAAGCACATTTCATCTCTGCTAGATATTTCACAGTCTACTATTTGAAAGGTGGAAGCATTTAGGACCAGTAGTCATGGAGTGAGATCACAGAGTGCTGAAGATAAAAGTCTCCAATGCTCAGCTAAAGAGTTATAAACTTCCACTGCCATTAATCTCAGTATAAAATCATGTGGCGGGAGCTTCATGGAATAGGTTTCCATGGCTGAGCAGCTGCGTGCAAACTTCAAATCAACAAGTAAAATTCAAAGCTTCGGATGTAGGGCTGTAAAGCATACTGCCACTAGACTCTGGAGCAGTGGAAACCTGTTCTGTGGACTAACAAATCATGCTACTCTGTTTGGCAGTCTGATGGGTGAGAGTAGGTTTGGTGGATGCCAGAAGAACATTACCTGCCTGACTGCATTGTGCCAGCTGCACAATTTGGTGGAGGAGGGATAATGGTATAGGGGCTGTTTTTCATGGGTTGGGTTAGTCCCTTACTTCCCGTGAAGGGAAATCTTAATGCTTCAGCATACCAAGAAATTCTGAACAATGCTCTGCTACCAAGTTTTTTGGGAACAGTTTGGGGAAGGCCCTTTTCTATTCCAATATGACTGTCCCAGTGCTCAAAGCATGGTGCATGAAAACATTGGTTGGGTGAGTTTGGTATGGAAGAACTTGACTGGCCCGTATACTGGAAACTCAAGTTCCTGTTGATGTAATGGTCCCAGTACTTTTGTTCATTATATAAATATGTTTATCTCCCATAACATGGTAATGTTAATGATCAGAATTTTAATATCTCTAATACTTTCTCAATAAAGCTAAGCCCATACCTGAAGTTATACATGAAAAACTGGCATTGAAGCCAGTATTGTGACTGACCATTCATACGTTTTAATCACACTTTAATTTCCGTGCTGCCCACCTGCAGCATTTCTATAACCTGTAACCCACCATCTTGCCCTTAATGGCAAAGCACTGACTGATGATATGAAAGTGATTTAATTTGATGCGAGAACATCTGGAGTTGTATAACTCAGCAGTAGCATCAGGTTCATAATTTCAATTACAGAAGTGGATTGATGTGGGCTTTTGAAGGTGACTCGATCCTTTTATGGTGAACGATATGATTCAGAAGACGTTTTTGGCACTGGTATGCCTTAGACTTGCAATCCGACCCAAAAATCGGTGAAGAATTTTTTTGGATGACTTATGAGGCGATTAAAGATATATTTATGTTATAACTGTAAAATCCGGCATATATCAAATTTGTTGATGTGCAGTGTCTGCTTTAGTGGTAAAGGGAGCCATATTTGGTTAGGAAAAGTGAAGCTTTATCTAACGGGCTTCAGACGCTATAGATAGGCTGTGAATATATTTGCTAAATTATTTGCCTACACTCTTAAAAATAAAGATTCTTTATTGGCATCCGTGGTTCCTTTTAACATCCATGAAACATTTCAAAAGCACAAAAGTTTCTTTATACTTTAAGAATGTTCTTTAGGCTGGTTCTTTAAAGAGCTGTTCACTGCCAGGTGGCCCAGTAGTGCACAGCGCAGTGAAGTCTCCACAACACAATGAAATTAGCTACAACACAACGGAAACAAGCCGCAACACAATAGAAACAAGCAAAATTAAAAAATAAATAAATAAATAATGAAATTAGCACAACACAACTAAAACAAGCCACAACACAACTAAATTAACACAACGGAAACAAGCCGCAACACAACAAAATTAGCACAACACAATGGAAAGAAGCAGCAACACAATGAAATTAGCACAACACAACGGAAACAAGCAGCAACACAATGGAAACAAGTCACAACACAAAGGAATCAAGCAGCAACATAACAAAATTAGCAGAAAACATTGGAAGAAAGCCACAACACAACAGAAACAAGCCACAACACAACGAAATTATCACAACACGACGGAAACAAGCAGCAACACAGTGGAAACAAGCCACAACACAAAGGAATCAAGCAGCAACACAACAAAATTAGCAGAAAACATTGGAAGAAACCCACAACACAACAGAAACAAGCCACAACACAACGAAACTATCACAATACGACGGAAACAAGCAGCAACACAATGGAAACAAGCCACAACACAGTGAAATTAGCACAACACAAGTAAATTAGTCCTATGCCTTGCGTTGTGGCGATTTCGTTGTTGTGGAGATTTCATTGTGTTGTGCACTACTGGGCCACCGTAGGTTCTTCATGGCATTGCTGCAAAAATTCCTTTTTAGAACCTTTCTTTTTAGGAGTGTAGTTATTTATTTTTAGACATTTCCCTCCTTTTCCGTGTAGAAATGTTCAACCCAGTTGTCCAGGAGAGCATTAAATACACATGCTGAAGCTAGACGTATCATAAACAGAGACATGTTATGACTCGAACTGCTGGTTTAGTGCATATGTAACTGCAATATGATGTTATCAGACGTATTCATGTGTTAAATCCGCCAGCAATATCATCCTGATAAGAATCACTGGTCCGTGTACTTAAGTCAAAGGCAAGATGTTACTCCATTTTGTTTTAATTTTCTTCCTTGCCATGTAGCAAATCCCACTTTAATGAAAATAAAAACTATCAGATGATGTATTTTTTGAACATCTGTGCCAAAAGATTCGCCTTGTGATGCAGTTTATTCTTTTTTGTTTTTCTTACCCCCCATACTCTGCTGTGTTGTCTGTGTAAAAAGCACTTCAAATAGCACTGGCAGAGTCCTACGCTTGATTTGGCTCCTTTTCCACTGCACATCTCTGTCTTATACACAGTCAACATCAAACGCATCTCCTGTCCAAGCATCAAAGAACGGGATGGTTTGTTTCTGTCTCTCTTGCCCTTTCCCTGTTCCTGGAGCTGGTGTTTATGCTGGGATTTTCATTAGCAAACACATGCTAGACGTGCTAATCCCTTATGGTCTGATTTTTGCCTCGTTCTGATGGGGCCCAGCTGTATCGCTGTGGCGTATTTGTGCGAGGAGCGAACTTTGAAAACAAAGTTTGTCAGGGTGATGAATCTTGAGGCTGACAGGAAGCTGGCACTGATTTGGGTGTCTTAAGCTTGATGGTGGCCCACAGTTATTTGCTCAAAGTGATGATACTCCACCACAATTAAATGCATTAGGAAAAGTTTTAAATCAAACCCAGCATTGCGAACGGATACACAGTCAGTGGTATGTTTGTGATACAGCTCAAACACATTAGATTAAGCTAAATGAATTTCATTTGTTCCAGGTGTAGTGTGTTTTTTTTTATAATAATATAATGTAATGTTTTAATGTTTATATATATATATATATATATATAGTAGGGAAAAATTATTTGATCCCCTGCTGATTTTGTACATTTGCCCACTGACAAAGAAATGATCAGTCTATAATTTTAATGATTTATTTATAACAAAATAATCCAGAAAAACATTTTAAAAAAGTTATAGATTGATTTGCATTTTAATGAGTCAAATAAGCATTTGACCCCTTCGCAAAACATGACTTGGTACTTGGTGGCAGAACCCTTGTTGGCAATCACAGAGGTCAGATGTTTCTTGTAGTTGGCCACCAGGTTTGCACACACCTCAGGAGGAATTTTGTCCCACTCCTCTTTGCAGATCCTCTCCAAGTCATTAAGGTTTCGAGGCTGACATTTGGCAACTCGAACATTCAGCTCCCTCCACAGATTTTCTATGGGATTAAGGTCTGGAGACTGGCTAGACCACTCCAGGACCTTAATGTGCTTCTTCTTGAGCCACTCCTTTGTTGCCTTGGGTCATTGTCATGCTGGAATACCCATCCACGACCCATTTTCAATGCCCTGGTTGGCCCCGTCCATCGTCCCTTTGATGCGGTGCAGTTGTCTTGTCTCTTTAGCAGAAAAACACCCCCAAAGCATAATGTTTCCACCTCCATGTTCGACGGTGGGGATGGTATTCTTGGGGTCATAGGCAGCATTCCTCCTTCTCCAAACACGGTGAATTGAGTTGATGCTCAATTTTGGTCTCATCTGACCACAACACTTTCACCCAGTTCTCCTCTGAATCATTGGCAAACTTCAGACGGGCTGTACATGTGCTTTCTTGAGGGGGACCTTGCGGGCGCTGCAGGATTTCAGTCCTTCATGGCGTAGTGTTACCAATTGTTTTCTTGGTGACTATGGTCCCAGCTGCCTTGAGATCATTGACAAGATCCTCCCGTGTAGTTCTGGGCTGATTCCTCACTGTTCTCATGATCATTGAAACTCCACGAGGTGAGATCTTGCATGGAGCCCTAAACCGAGGGAGATTGACAGTTATTTTGTGTTTCTTTCATTTGCGAATAATCGCACCAACTGTTGTCACCTTCTCACCAAGCTGCTTGGCGATGGTCTTGTAGCTCATTCCAGCCTTGTGTAGGTCTACAATCTTGTCCCTGAAATCCTTGGACAGCTCTTTGGTCTTGGCCATGGTGGAGAGTTTGGAATCTGATTGATTGATTGCTTCTGGGGACAGGTTGACTTTTATACAGTTAACAAACTGAGATTAGGAGCACTCTCTTTAAGAGAGTGCTCCTAATCTCAGCTCCTTACATGTATGAAAGACACCTGGGAGCCAGAAATTTTGCTGATTGACAGGGGATCAAATACCTATTTGACTTATTAAAGGTGCCATAGAATGCATTGATACAATATTTTAAATTGTTCTCTGATATCTACATAGAAGGTATGTGGCTTAGGTAAGGGCAAAAATTCTCCAGAAACAGTTTTACATGTCCATTTACAACCATAGGATTTCTCCCTAGAATGAAACGGTCTGTTATTGGCTTATTTTGAAGGGTCATGAATAATAATGTTTCACAGTGCAGCTCAATGTTGAGCTCTGCTCTGATTGGCTGTTTCACAGTGCGGCTCATTTCAGTAGCTTACAGGAAGGAAACACAGGGAAAATATATATTTCAATACTCGCGCAGTTATATAGTTGGGTAATTATACTGTAAATAAAATGCGGGCATCAGGGAGCTGCTGTTAATATGCTGGGCATTGAAACTGCTTTCAAATTGCATGATCGCTTTTTAGTTTCACTTTCACTTTGGAGATTCGAGATCGCACATACTCTGTTTATACTGTGGAGCGGCAGTACTTACCACGCATTTTACAAGATCAGATGCTTGTCAGTGGTGCTCAGGATCTGTAAATCATTCGCCGTCATCCTCAGTCATCTCTCCTTACTCTGTTTATGTGGTAAGTGAAATATTATATCCTGCAATGTAACAGGCTACCGCTAGTAAGGAGCTAACCATGTCCCTTTTGTGGCTTGCATTATTTTATTAGAACGCGTTATTTGCTTTCAGTGCCTTTCTGAATACACACAAACCTATCCCTGCACTTCACATTCCCTGCACAGCCTGGAACATAAAATTTATTTCCATGATCTGGCATTTTCGTTGTTGTCCTCTCTTGTTTCTTCACAAATTATACCTGCAGAACTGATGGTTCGTCTGGCGTCTGGCATAGAACATGGGAGGGTATATGCAAAGGTTGGGGGCATAACTATTAGTGGTCCCGACTGTTATGTCACAGTCGGTGTTATGTTCTGATTCGCCTATTTTTCAGTGGGTTTTTTTTATTCACGAGATTTACATAAGAAGGAGGAAACAATGGTGTTTGAGCCTCACGTTATGTCATTTCCATGTACAGAACTGTTATTATTCAACTATGCCAATGTAAACACAGTTTTCCATTCTATGGCACCTTTAAAATGCAAATCAATTTATTTAATTTTCTGGATTTTTTGTTGTTGTTCTGTCTCTCACTGTTCAAATAAACCTACCATTAAAATTATAGACTGAACATTTCTTTGTCATTGAGCAAAGGTACAAAATCAGCAGGGGATCAAATAATTTTTTCCCCCACTGTATAAATATAAATAAATAAATATATATATATATATATATATATATATATATATATATATATATATATATATATATATATATATATTATATATATATAATATGTAATATATAATATATATAAATGTAAAAAGTAATTATGTACATACATGGTTGAGTAGTTAATATAGTGTAATATATTATAATATAGATAATTTAACAGTATTTGATATAATTGTTGACTAGTTAATATAATGTGATATAATAAATATAATAGTTTTACAGTATTTGAAACTGAGAAAAACTGGTATTTAAATTATAATTATAATCAATAGAATTGATTATAAAAAAAATTATATAAAATATTTGTAGATATTTTATTATTAATATTTTTATATTTACATAATTTTTTTAATATGCCATACAAATATACATAATTATATATAAGTAATGATATATACCTATTTTAGATTTTGTTTTCCAAGCTTATGAAGACATTTTTTAAAGTATGTTTTTATATTATACATTTTTATATTACATGTTTTTATTATGTTTAATTTAGTTATTATATTTCATGTTAAGAGGGTTATTATAATTATATAATAGGGCTGTTAATTGGTTAAAAACTGTAATTAAATCAGTTACTCAATTAATTGCATTTTTCAATATTTGCTGAGAAAAATGAATCAATTGAAATGTGATGCTTTTTTTATCACGCTATTTTTACTTGACAAATTAAAGTTTTAAAATGGCATTCCTTATAATAACATGGAAGAACATGATCTGTTCGTGCAGAATATAATATAATATTAACCAAGTCAGCGGAGGCATTTATTTCTTCTCTTCACCAGACACAAGATGTTTGTATATGTCAGAGTTCCTGTTTCCTGGAGCTGTAAACGCCAATCACACATTGTGCTTCTTGCAAACCATGTTGTTAACATTGTCTTTAAAACACACTTCACAGCGGAATGCCCCGTGGATCTGGCCCATCAGACCACTTGAAGACTGAACATAAACACACGTTCATGGAGTGAGATTCCTTCAGTCTGCTGTTGCACTCGTTCATCTGTTTCTCTTCTCTTCAGGATTCTCAGTTTTATGCAGTAACAATTATTTATTTTAAATGCATTTAGTCCAAGACATTTCTTGTGCTAAGAAGTTCTCTGGAAGCAGACTTTCACACATTGTAACCAGCTGTCCAGACATTTTTTTCCATGGAACAACTTACACTTTTCCCAAGTCTTTATGATCAGGAATATAGATCTGTATCCACTGAATTTTCTCAGTGTTTTTAGAAACAGTTCATCCTAAAATGAAATTTCAGTCATTATTTATGAAACCAAAAACACTAGCAAAAATGAATTTCTGAAGAAAAAAAAAAAAATTAATAATTTGAAAAAGCAGTTTCTGTATGTTCTGCAAGTAAAAAAGTCTTTAAAATGGCCTGGATATGTATATAGGTCAGGCATAACATGATCAAAGCGGCCCAGCATAGTGTCCAAAATCCTTGCGCGCACACACACACACACACACACACACACACACACACACACACACACACACACACACACACACACACAATCCTTTGGGTGTTGCTGAGTGCAGTTTGACGTGCAGAGGTGTTCTCAGAAACCCCAAACGGGGCCAGAGCTCGCCTCTAAATCACTCTATCACTCGCCATCCAAGCGCTTGAGAAAGCATAGATTGTGAACCATTCATGAGGATGAAGATCAAAATCTAAAACCACTGCTGTTATCGAGTAAATGTGAGCACAAACTACCAGCCAAGTCTGAGGATCCAGTTTGTACTTTTCCCACAAAATGTTTTCCAAGGTCAGAACCGCAGTGCAGTACATGCTGTAAATTGCATCACATAATATTTAATACTCCCTTCTCTCCGTCTCTCGCCTCATACAGGTGCAGTACTCAGATCGGCAAACTGACAAAGAGTTCATGACCTACCTGACCCTCTCACCTGTGCAGATGACCTTCCACGGCATTGGGAGCTCCATTCCAGCTAGCCACGACCAGGTTATCTATCTATCTATCTATCTATCTATCTATCTATCTATCTATCTATCTATCTATCTATCTATCTATCTATCTATCTATCTATCTATCTATCTATCTATCTATCTATCTATCTATCTATCTATCTATCTATCTATCTATCTATCTATCTATCTATCTATCTGTCTGTCTGTCTGTCTCAATGTCTGTCTGTCTGTCTCAATGTCTGTCGTTCTATCTATCTGTCTGTCTCTGTCGTTCTATCTATCTATCTATCTATCTATCTATCTATCTATCTGTCTGTCTGTCTGTCTGTCTCAATGTCTGTCTTTCTGTCTCAATGTCTGTCGTTCTATCTATCTCTCTGTCTCTGTCGTTCTATCTATCTATCTATCTATCTATCTATCTATCTATCTATCTATCTATCTATCTATCTATCTATCTATCTATCTATCTATCTATCTATCTATCTATCTATCTATCTATCTATCTAGTCTCAATGTCTCTGTCTCTATCTGTCTATCTATCGTTCTATCTATCGTTCTTTTTGTTCTATCCGTCTGTCTGTCAATGTCTGTCCCTCCGTTTATCTATTTGTCTATCGTTCTATTGTTTTTCTATCTTTACACTTAAAGTCCCCCTGTAGTCAGAAATTTTATCCCTTAAAACTCATCTTTGATCATCAAAATTACATATTTAAATGTTTTTTCTTGTGAAAATAATTTTCTCATGCCTTAAAATAGCTCGAATGTAACTCTTCACCCTTGCCTCCTTTACTATGCGCGGATCTATGAATATGCAAATTAGCCCCGCCTCCACTCAGTAACACCAGCCAGGGCCTCCTGATTCAATTCAAACCACGGATAATGACTGATAAAACTATGTTTTTACTAGCTGACAACTACAGTGGATACTGTAACAGTCATTAAAGTTACTTACTTGACGATGTTGTGTCCTCAAAATGCCTTGAAGACTCGAATGCAGCCAAGTTTGTGATTCTTAATTCACGCCCCAGAGCATATGCGAGTGAAGTGCGGCCGCCAGTGTGGGAGAAGTGGGTCTGACTCAGGGCTACTTTTACACTGTTGCCGCGGGTTATTATTCAAGTTAGCGGTTCTAAATTCACGTTAAACCATGAATTCATGGGTTTTTTGCTCTATTTTATTTTTGATTTTTTGCTGGTAATCCTATTGGAATATTTTACATGCCATCTCTATGCTATGATCTCTATGCACGCCACATTTGTATAAATGGAGAGAGGGATATGCTAAGAATCTATCCCTTGATGTGATTGGTTGTTGAATTTTGTGACATAGCAAACCAAGGGCTGTTTCAAACCGCGTTTCTGGAACAGCCTTTGGGAAACTACAGTTTTAAGGAGAAAATACTCAGCAATGGTGTTGATTTATGGATTGGCACATGGTTTGTCTAAAAGCAAATTAAAAACACTACATAGACAAATAAACAGCATAAAAAAACTTGATTTTCACTACAGGGGGACTTTAATGTATGCAGTTTTTAATTTAACAAAATGTAAAATGAAATGACATTTATTTCACTAAGACAAAACGTTTCAAATGATAAAAAAGTGTTCATTTAAAATTACTGTAACACCAGTTGGCTGATGTCACTTGGTTTGATATTTTGCATCTAAAACAGTGATATTCAGACATTGTCAGTGTGATTTAAGTGCCCGAAGGTTTTGGGTTTCTTTGCATTTGTTATGTTAAATGAGTTCCAGATACAGATGATTTTAAAGAAATGATTTGTTCAGCAGGCTGGTATTTCATCACCTTTTTCCCACGGCTTTTCAAGCCAGTTACCGCATTCCATGCCGATTCGTTTGCTTTGGAATACAAAACTGATATTGGGAAGATGTCAAACGGACTGACACATTTGTGCTGACAGATCTGAAAGCATCACGCAGTGTGCTGTCAATAAGAGGTGTTCATTATGAAGATTCATTGGGGAGAACATGTTGTGCACAGATATTTTATTGCATTGTTTGTTTGCAGTTTCCTTGGATATATCTGACTATCCACAGCCAGTTACTTACTAGCACAGTTTCAGCATTCAGGCAATCAGAACACGCACAGCCATTATCCCCATTGTTAGTGATAAGCGTGGTTTAGTGACAGACCAGACCACGTTTGATTAGGTTTTCTTTTTTCATTTTTCTTGCAGTAATTATGAAACAAAAAGAGCCCTAGGATCTGGGTTGGCTAGTATTCATGAGGTGGCTTATTGTGTAGTGTCATCCATGCAGAAAAGCGGTTGCTTACATTATCTAATCTAAACATAGGACGCTCTTTTGTTCTGCCCTTCAAAGCTCCACTCTCTAATAAAGCCCGTTCTATAACCAGTAATAGGGATTTCTGTTGTGGGGACACAGCCGCCAGAGCAAAATGAAGGCAATATAGGCCATGGACTTGTTGTTGCCAAAAGCACTGGTGCATGACCGACTGTTAGGGAGCCTTTCTTTTCCAGATTCCTTAGTACAGTGGCATCCAGCCACAAAAGGAGTCAGAACAATGAACCCAGGGTGGTTCTGGATTGTGACACTTTTTGGCCCAAGTTGCTCCTCTGCCCCACAGTTTGCAGTCAGTGCTTCTAACTATAATCCACTTCAGCAAGAATGAGAGCAGGGCTCTTTCTCTATCACTTCAGTTTGTGGTAGCTGGGGACTGGTTGTCACACGTTTTACTCCCTTGAATATTTCTCGGGGTGGGCTTATTTTTGAATGATTTCTGTATAGGAAACACATGGTGACCTTTTGTGACAACATGCCCCAGTATCAGAATATGTTGTCATTTTTGATGCTGTGTTTGTAATGTGCAAAAATAAGAAACCGTTCTGACCTACGAAGGCACAATGGTCTTTCCTATAACAGATGAGTTTGTCTTAACTTCTCGGATTTAGAAAATCTAAATGTGACCCTGGACCACAAAACCAGTCTTACGTCGCTGCGGTATATTTGTAGCAATAGGCAAAAATACACTGTATGTGTCAAAATTATTGATTTTTCTTTTATGCCAAAAATCATTAGGATATTAAGTAAAATCATGTTCCATGAAGATATTTTGTAAATTTCTATTAACTATATTAACTTAATTTTTGATTAGTAATATGCATTGCTAAGAACTTTATTTGGACAAATCTAAAGGCAATTTTCTCAATATTTAGATTTTTTTTTTTTTTTTTTGCACCCTCAGATTCCAGATTTTCAAAAAAAAAAAAAAAAAATCTGGGGTCACATATAAAATCAATCAAATACAAGTTAAAAATTCTATTTTTATTTCTATTGTCAGTGTTGCCATTTTGCATTCGTAAGGCAGCACTATTTTGGCCTACAAATAAATATAAGGGAAAAATATATTACTTATTATATAGTTATAAATTAAATTAGATTCAATTATTATTTATGATTTTTTTTAGAGGACAAATCACGTAGAGTAAACTAGATATTTGAATCCAACATGCTAAACCACTGCTAGAGAAAACACATTTGTGTACAATAATTGGACGGTAATCGTTACTATGTAATATGTTTCAAGCAAAGCACAGCGCTGTCAAGATTAACAATCAGATGGTAGGTGGACATGCGTGATCTAGGTTGAGGAATCAACCTCACATGTATACGGATGGGGTTTGCGATGCATGTGGGCTGAGGCACGTGTGCCTGGGATGTTCAGATGGACTGTCTTATCTCACTAACTGTGTAGCCAGTGGGAATGTGATGGGGTCCGTTGATAACTCTTTCCTGGAGATTACCAGTATACTGTCATTCAAGCTGAACGAAGACTATCAGTCCACAAGAGAAGAGTCATATCATGTAACATGTTTTTAATCCATCAAAATTGATCTGTCGTCTTGATTTACATTCCTAAACGTGCCACAGTACATTTTGTATCGTATATATCTCACAGGATTTTGATTGGATGTGAGCCGTGTGATGTTTCCCCATAGCAGTCCCAGGTCACTTTTTGACACATACTCATTGGTATAATTGACAGAGTCCTGCAGAGAACTGCGTAGAGTTGCCCCTGCACTTTCCTGGCTCCTGCAGAGCCTGTCAGTTCACAGGGCCCAGGGCCCTGCTCTTTCTCATTGCCGATGAAGGCCTCAAGCCCCCATAGCCTGACGCCCCTCCTGCCCTGATCCTTGGCCCTCCATGTGCATTCCTGGAGGGCCTGGGCGTCTTAGATATACAGCTGAGCGCCCCCGCCGACCCCGTGCCAGCTACGCAATGCCATCTGCCCAACATATGTTTGCATTCACTCATCTGCCTTGAGCAACAACGAACTGACTGGAGGCTAAAATACATACTCAGCTGCATGTCTTTCTTATGAATGCAGTTGATTCTGTTAATCGATTTTTGTGTCATTGTTAGTGCGGTTGTGAAAATAGTACTTCAAAAGTTGCTTGAACTGGTCCAGCATGTTGATCCCAGAGTGTTTGATTCCAGGAACGGCGTGTCCATTTTTGGCTTGTTAGGGCCTTTAAATTGTCCATGTTCTACAGAGCTGAAGTAACATAAGTGTCAGCCCACAGCGGCAACAAACATGTCAAAGCGGGGAGCTCACAGAGCCCTGCACGAGGTGTTGCTTATACAACATGGAGGCCCTGAAATCGAATGTGACAGGGCGAATTTGGCTGCTGCTGCGTGTTCACGCTGTGCTCAGCTGGCTGCTCTTTTCCCAAGAGCCTTTGCATCCAGCCTTCAAGCTGAGGCCTGGGAATAGTGCAACCTCATACATCAGGGGAGATCTGAAGTTGGCAGTTTCTGAAGTTCTCAAATGAAGACTAAGAGCTGACCGGCAGAGGCCAGAAGTTCTCGAAACTCAACTACGGGTTGGCTGCTTTCTGTTTTTAGTCCTATAGAAAAAATATAATAGCCGTTTGGCAGACTGTTTCAAGAGTTGGCCTAGTCAGAAGGGATATTTCACCCAAAATGAAATTTCTGCCCTTAATTTGCTCAAATCAGATGATGTTTTTAAGCTGTGTTTCAGCTGGTTTTTGTTTATACAGTTTTGTCCATAAAATGGACAAATAACATTTTTCATAAAATACATTTTGTTCAAAATGAACTTATCAATGCAACATCAATTCATCTTGAAAATGAAAATTTTGTCATCATTTACTCACTCCAAACCTGTATGAGTTTCTTTCTTATGTTGAACATAAAAGATGATGTTTTGAAGAGTGCTGGTTATCAAACAGTTGATGGTCTCCATTGACTTCCATAGTATTTCTTTCCTTACTATGGGAGTCAATGGGAACCAACATCTGTTTGGTTTTTCAAAATATCTTCTTTTGTGTTCAACTCATACAGGTTATGCACATAAGAGGGTGAGTAAACGATGACAAACTTTTCATTTTTGGGGTGAACTGTTCCTTTAAGGAGGCAATAACATGTGAAGTTCTACCAAAGTTTCAAACATATTCCAGAACAGTACAAGCTACAACAGAAAGTACATTCCTTTGTGTCCCATGGAATAAAGTTTCCTTTTTTGGGTGAACTGTTTCTCTAAAGTTTCAGCCAGATTGTTTCAGTTCAGAAGCATAAAAAGCATGAAAATTTCTGAAACTCGTTTTACATGACTGTAAAGACCACTTCTCCTGGAGTCCCACGACATCTTCGCTTTGACTTCCTAACAGAACTGAGACATTGTTCTCGAGCAATTAATTGTAGCCCTTGGATCTTGTATGTTTCATTATGTGCTTGTTTGTTTGCAACAGGAAGCCCGTTCATGGTGAGAATGCGTTCCACTTGTTGGGAAATGGCTCTTTCATTATGACAAGCGAGGAGAAAGTGATTGTGCGACAATTCGGACACCTGTTGAGAGGATGGGCAGCTATTGACAGGCCTGATTCATGGCCGAGAGGCTGCTGTGTCCGTCTTCAGAAGATCTCCCGCCGGGTGCTGGGCCGTTTGAAGTCTCCTCCGGCCCAGGGCTGGAGACGTTAGTACAGCAGGCCGCCTCTGTCAGGGGTCTCGGCATGTTACTCAACTCGGCAGCTGTTCTCGTCTTCTCTCTTTGACACGGACTAAGCCTTGCATAATGTCTCTGTCGCCTACGACGGCACCTGTAGGAAATCTGTTTACGTAAAAGCACAACCAAAAGGGTCTTACCTAATCTACATTGTTTGGAGGAGGATTATTTTTTGAAGAGGATTATTTTTCCAAGGCTGATTGTGTTTTTAAAGTCCACTAAGCAAAGACCTGTTAATTGAATTGCACGATGAGGGAAAAGTTCACATTAGGTTAAAAAAAATGCTTCAAAAAATTATGCACAGTATTATGATGTTTATAGCTCTTATGTTCAGCTCAAACAATATTAACAAGGCTTTGGGCAAATTAAGCTAAATTCAATGCTAAATTATAACAGACATGGATTGGGTTATCGAACACATTCTAATATGGAAGTGATTTTTGACTCAGGAGGTGCGTTACACTACTGCAAAATAATAATATTTATTCATATAAATTGAATTTAAAATGGCTTCAGCACTAATACACTAAAGCTAGGTCTTCTAAAAAATATACATTACTGTTTAAAAGTTTTGAAATAAGTCACTTATATTCACCAAGGCTGCATTTATTCGATCAAAATACAGTAAAACAATAATATTGTGAAATATTATTACAATTTCAAATAAAATGTGATGGCAAAGCTGAATTTACAGCAGCATTACTCCAATCTTCAGTGTAACATGATTGTTCAGAATCGTTCGTGTTATTTGGTGCTCAAGAAAATTGTCTTATTATTATCAATGTTGAAAACTGTTGTGCTGCGTAATATTTTTGTGGAAACCATGATGAATCACGTTTTCAGGATTATTTGATGAATAGAGAGTTCAAAAGAACTGCATTTATTTGAAATATAGATCTTTTGTAACAATATAAATATCTTTACGGTCACGTTTGATCAATTTAATTCATCCTTGCTGAATTAAAATGTATTACTTTTTTTTTTACTGGCTTTTTTTGAATTTTTGAATTGTATTTTAAATACCAAAAAAAATAAAACACGATTAAAAACGCGAGGTATGGTAATGGTAAAAAATAACAAGAAATTGAATACTTGTAGAATAATAAGAGCTGTTTAATGCTTATTCCATGAGTGTTGCTATATGTGCAAATGCCTATAGATTGGAATAAAGTGGGCATCTACATATATACAGACAAAATCTGCGAGGCTTAAAAAAAACAGACTAGTAGTTCTTGGGGTTGGTATTGTGATGGAGCCTTTGTCATGTGGTTTCCCCCAGAACGTTTCCTGCAGTTTCTTGCCTAATAGAAGCAGCTGGATTTTCACTGACCTTACACTGGTCACACTGAAAGACTCGTGTGTGGAATCACATGAGCTTGTTATTTTGGGATGGGTGCGTTTTTTTAAATAAATGACAATAACGTTAAATTAAATAGGACTTAAATAACTCAGTCTCCCTTTGACTCGTTTAAGATGTTTAGTGTCATTTAACATCTCTTCTGCTTCTGGACATTCATCATCAGCCGCTCGGGTCGAATGTCAGCTCTTATCACCGCTCGCGTCGTGTCAGGTAGAAAACGAATAATGATAACACAAGGTCGCGGTTTAGTGATACCAGTCCCTTACCTCCCGCCATCCCCCAAAGCTCACCATTTTAAGAGGCGACTTTTCCCCATGTTTGGAGCCCCTGCTTTCAGCAGGAGGTAGCGGGTTGATCAGCACCCATTTGTCAAGCGGTCCCACACTGCGCCGAGACCCCATTAGCCCGTCTTTGAACGTCGCTGTCTCAAACCGTCCCATCGAGACCCCCCTGACGGCCCGTCGCACCAGCAGCCGCGGGCTTTGGTGAGAAAACAAAGCCCTTCCATTGCACCATCACTCACCCTCGCATGTCTGTCATCTGTTTTTCTTAGGAAACGACTTTCAAAGTTGGCCGCATTAGAATGCGGGGGACCTCAAACGAAGCGTCAAGAGATGATAGGGCGAAGGGGAGGGAAACGTCTTTTCTTCTTCCCTCATTGACCCCCCTCCAATGCCCATCCCTCAACAAGCTTTGAATCAGCCTGCCAGAGGATACGATTGTCGGGCCACTAATCTAAACATGAACTTGCACATTAAGGGCAACTTGTTGATACCTAAAGAGGCCTCTCCAAACACAAAGGGTTTGATAATAGGACATTAGCACCTTGACGGACTCTTAAGTGCCAGACTCATTGGAGTTAACTACCCACGGTGCCACATTCGTGCTTCCCACTCGATTTTTCAAAGCCGCAAGATTTTAATCTCAGTTTCACTTTGAGTTTAGTTTCACACACGTGTTTGCTCTGGTGTTGAGTTGTGCAATGAGGATAATTCAGTTGGTTTGGCTGTGATTCACCAAGAAGAAATGAGCAGATTTGTGTCAGGTTGTACAGGCATTACCATTTAAATAATGCTCATTTTAAACATTTATGCAGCCTAGAATCCAAGCGAGCTCACGCACTAAATGCAGAAAGGCTCCTTTTTTAGATTTTTATTGAATTAACCCATATTTGTCTATTTTTTTTTTCTTGAGTTCCAAAATAAGTTTGTCATGCCCTTAGTCCAAAGTTGTGAGGAATGTTTGTTGGATTTTGTCAGCTCACGTCAAAACTGGTTTTCATTTTCAGCTTGTTAATCTTTGTTAAAAAGCTTTTGTTTATTCTTCAAGGAGCGAAACAAAACAAAGGCTTAGTAGCAGAGTGAGAACATATGTTTGCCTTATCTACAAGTTCATTGCATATGTGGGTGTTAGTGGTAAAATGATTATTTCAGACCACACCACCTCCATCGAGTTCTTCTGACACGAAGCTGCTGTTTTTTCGCACCCTTGCCCTCATGTGCTAAGTGCTACGTTCATTAGCACCTTGGTGCCAACGGAGCACAGTGTTTTGCCAATGGCCATTGATTAGTGTTATTTGGGGAGGTGTGTGAATTTACTGTTTGCCCAAACTGAAGAGTGAGCAGTGATTATCAGTTCAAGTCTATATCAAGTTCTGTGTGGTTCCTTTGAAATGGATATGAAATAGAGTGAGTCATGTCAAGGTGATATTTTACCTCAAAATTAAATGAAAGAAATGATATTTGATTCATTTCATGAAAGAAATGAAAGAAAGAGATTATATTTTGACAAAGAAAATGAAGCCATCTTAAACCATTCTTAAATATATTTATATATTTTTATTATTACATATATATACACATTTTTTGTATAAATTTTCTTGATAAAAAATTCTAAAAAAAAAAATCTGATTTGCTGCTCAAGATATTTTATTATTATTATTAATGTTGTTTTTACTGTCACTTTTGAACAATTTAAAGCACCCATGCTGAATAAAATATTAATCTCTATATTATATGTAGTATTTGTTGTTCAGCCTTTAACAAATTGTTATTTGAGTAACAAAAAAGTTTTAGAGTAAAAATAGTATGCTACAGTAAAAAGATTCACTGTTGTGAATCATTCCTTTTGGTTGAAAAAAAAACAAAACAATGTAAATAGCCATTCTTTTCTAAATACAAAATATAATCTCTTAATTATTTCTTTGAATTTTGAAAGGAGCTATGACCAGAATTGTATCGTGACAGCCTGCATAAGTTATTCTTTTGTAAGTATTTTTCCTATATGAATCCCTTTCTCAGGGTTCCTTATATAACTGCAGAAGTCAGCACTCTTCTGTATTCTGAAGGTGAGAGGAAGGAGAGCTTTATTAAACTACATTTACAAGCCCTTGGGGATGACTGGGTTTCACATACAGCCCAGTCTATAGGCCTGAAGTAGTCTCTTGATTCCAGTTTTCTCACAGTGGCACCGAAAGACTCATTCAGGAGCAAACTAACACTGACATTTGGAGATTCCTTCCCTGAAACAAACGCTATCCTTTGTCTGCTTTCTTAGTTACGCTTTAGTGCAAAAACCAGGGATTAAGATCCTCTCTTAACTTGATATGTGACACGCGTCTTGCGGTTAAGAGCTGCTCTACATTAATCATCGCCGAATGCTTCTCATGAGAGCAAACTTTCAGTGGGTAATTGTAAGCATATACAAGACAATGATACAATGATACTGTGTAATTAACCACAAGTAGTAGGAAACACTATCCCAAGATGTGTTGATTTATTCATTTAAAAATAATTTTTTGACAACCTGTAATTAAGGGATGTCCTTCCCCAAATTATAGACTATTACTTATGCTCAGTGTCTTCGGTGACGGCTTCAGTCACGGCTTGTTCAAAGTCTCTGCACGAGAGGATACGTTTGCTTTTAGTGTAAAAATTCAATAAAAACTGTGATATATTTTTCTGTTTAAATATACTTTAAAATATAATTTAGTCCTGTGGTGGTTAGCCTGAATTTTAATCGGCCATAACTACAGTCCTCAGTGTCACATGATGCCAAAATAGAAATTTGTAACACTTTTATCAATTTTCCATATCCTTGCTAAATAAAAGTATATAAAAAATGTTCTGACCCCAAACTTTTGAATGGTAGTGTATGTTGTTACAAAAGATTTCTGTTTTGAATAAATGCTGTTCTTTTAAACTTTTTATTACTCAAAGTATCCTGAAAAAGTGTCACAAGTTTCCAACATTAATCAGCATATTAGAATAATTAATGAAGGTTCATGTGACACTGAAGACTGGCTGATGAAAACTAAGGCTTGCCACCACAGGAATAAATTATATTTTAAAGAGAATTAATTTAAATATTAAATATTAAAACTAAATTTGACTAAACATTAAAACAGAAAACCGTTATTTTAAATTGTAATAATATTTCACAATATTATCATTTTTATTGTATTTTTTATCAAATAAATGCAATCTTGATAAGCAGAAGACACTTCTTCAAAAAACATGAAAAATCGTATTTGTTTTTGAGAGAAATGTGTAACCAGGGCTTCATTTATTTGATTAAAAATACAGTAAAAATGAAAATAAAAATTGTTTTCTATTTAAATATATTTTACAATTTATTCCTGTGATGGTAAAGCTGAATTTTTAGCATCATTATGCCAGTCTTCAGTGTCTCATGATCCATGATGCTGATTTGCTGTTTGAGAAACATTTATTATTATTGAAGACAGTTTTGCTGCTTATTTTTTATTGTCACTTGAGCGGTCACATGTATTTGTGGGAGAACATCTACATTTGTCCAGTAGACCTGAGGATGAGGATTGTGGATGTCTAAGCAGGGGTTCATTAGTCGCCCAATCAATTATAAGCACCCTAATCAGACTTATCTTATGGAAATGAGAGGAGCAATTTGAGATTGTTTTTCTGTCTGTCTGGGACCCCCTCTCATCTTTCAGACATCATGAAACACCCGTGAACAACGAGTGCACCAGGGGTTAACGTGGATTACGACCGAGGTGTCACACACTCCTGCTGCTAAAGCAAACAACAGGCTTTGTGTGTGTGTGTGTGTGTGTGTGTGTGTGTGTGTGTGTGTGTCTGGTATGTCTTAGGACAAGGATCTTGATGAGTTGCCCTAATGTTGTCAGAATCCATATATGTGTGTGAGTGAATAAAGATAACGCTTTTCTTTTTTCAATATTTCTTTTTTAGAGAGATTATTATTAGAGATGTGGGCAGCCTTTTGTCGCTGGTATTTGGGAAATGTGCGTTCCGCAGGATGTGTTCAGAGATGCATGACGGGTTTTATATGTCAGATTAATATACCCTTTGCATTTTCTGATTGGAGAAGGAAACTCTCTCTGCGTGGTCCTATCACATCTTCCTCTACTCTCATGTGCATAGATTAGACAGGAGGAGAGCGCAGCCAAATCATACAGCAAAATTGATGTTGGCATTGTCAGTGTCATGATGACATTTGTTTTTCAGTTTTAGAAACTGAAAGCGAAGGTTGATATATGCAGATGTACGATAAAGTTGATCTGCCAGAATATAACAAATTGTAATACGCTGCGTAGTTTTTTTTTTTTTTTTTGACATTTCTAAATCGATGATTCAACAATGATAAGAAGAAGAAATGTCAAATCAGCATATTAGAACGATGTCTGAAGGATCATGTGACACTGAAGTAATGATGCTGAAAATTCAGCTTTGCCATCAGGAATGATTATATTTTAAAATAGAAAACTGACATTTTTTAAATTGTACTAATATTTCACAACATTAATGATTTACTGTATTTTTAATCAAACAAATACAGCTTTTTGAGGATTAAAGACTTTTTAAAATTTGTACCGACCCCAAACCTGTGTGGCCTCCCAAGAATAGAAAATTTTACATTTTTTCCCCATATATTGAAAGTTTATCAGCCAAAACACCAATAAATAAATAAAAACATAAAAATTGTATATATGACTTGTGCAGTAAAATTATTATTTTTAATATTTTTTAAACATTTATTTATTTTTCATAAAAGTGGTGTGTATGACTTTTGCATATGACTTTTGGCCTATATTATAAAAGCTGTAGTGGAAGTGCAGATCATGATTACATTTGTGATTACATTTAAGTTTTATGTACTCTACATTACATTTTATTGAAATTTGTTTACTTTATACAAAGTTGCCAAATGGCTTCAGAGGCCTTGGGATATTATGCATGAGTCATATGGACCACTTTTATGAAACTTTTGTATTGTTTATTTTTTTTTTTTTAACGTTTTGACAAAGAGAGCAGCAAGGAACATTCTTCAACATTTCTTCTTTTGTATTCTACAGCAGAGCGTAGCAAATCTGAAATGACTTGACACACGATACAAGTAAATGATGACAGCATTTTCATTTTGGGTTGAACAGAATAAACTTGGTGTTATCTGATTATTTTAGATAAACATAAATCTTGTGTGGATCGCAATTTTGTAGCTGTATCTCATAATACTGCAGCATTATACAGACAATCTCCATACAGACAAGTACTTGATTTCTGGAACAGGATGTAGCCTTGAATAAAATAGCTCTGCTTAACATCAAGGCTTCCTATCAAAAGTAGGCACGTCGTAAATGTATTCCTCTCAGACATCTTGAGATTCCCTCTTTTTTTTTTTATGCAGTCCCTGTAACTTTGGAGTCCAGACGTGTAGCCTTGCGAGTATAACTGGATGAGACTTTGAAATGAGATTTGCAGGATGAAAAGACAGTGCATTGATTTATAAGAAGCCAGTGGGCAAGAAAATGTTTTCCGAGGCTGCAGAAGGCCACAAGGTCCGCCATTAATCCCCTGACCTCTGATAGGAGCATAGAAGAAAGGAAGACAGGCGAAAGAGGATAGGGAGAGAAGACCTTGTCTGCTCTGTTGGTTTGATGGGTTCAGCTGCAGGAATGGCTGGCTCTTTTGTTTGAGGCGCTTCGTTCGTCTTTTACGACTCCCCTCTTAGTTTTACTATCTGCGATCTAATTAGCTCCGTCCTAATCATGTGTTAAATTGCATTACCTGGTGTTTACTGTCTGTTTGGCATGTTGTAAAAACGTGTGAGGGTGCCTGTAAACTCAGATCGCAATGAATTTGATGACTTTCCCCTCCTTTTAAAGAGCTTCTGGTACGAGATTCGCAGGACTTCAGGAAGAAATGTAACCTGTAGAGTTGGCATTTAAAGAACCATGTGCTGCACAAAGCATTCTGGGAATGTATTATCTGTTGTGAATGTTTTTGACGCAGTGCCAGCTAAAGGTAGTACATATTATTGCTTATAATCATACAATAATATCTTCTTTTTTTAATTTTTTTTTTTTTTAAATAAATTTTCACACAAGGTAAGATAACCCATGTTACTCTATATGGAATGAAATATATATATATGTATTTATTTTTTTATTTTTTATTTTTAATGGAAAATCTGTTTATTCACATATGCAAACCAGTTTTTAGTCCAAAACTAGACTCGTTTTTTCCCCCAGAAATTTTGTCTATTTTTGTGTTTCTTTAACTACAATATCCAAGTTTACTGTTTAAAAAAATATATATTTGTAAACTGTATTTAGACATTATTAGCTATGCAACCTAGTTACAAAAGTTAGTTAACATGATTGAAAAAGCTGTGAACTTCCTATAAAGTGAGTGGAACATAAAAAAATCTAATGTTAAAAGGTTTGTGGTCAGTGAGATGTTTTAAATGTCTCTTATATTCATCAAGGCTGTATTTATTTGATCAAAAATGCAGAAAAGCAGTAATATTGTGAAATATTACCATTTCAAATAACTTTTTTCCATTTTAATATTTTTTAAATGTAATTTATTCCTATGATGGCAAAGCTGAATTTTCAGCAGTCATTAATCCAGTCTTCAGTATCACATAATATGCTGATTTGATGCTCAAGATTATTATGGTGAAAACTTTTTTTCAAGATTCTTTGATGAATGCAAAATGCAAAAGGAGGACATGCGTCCCTGCTGAAAAAAAGTATTAATTTCCTTCCAAAAAAATCTTACTAAATCCAAACTTTTGAACAGTAATGTAATTATTTACTATGACCTTATGAGATTGATTAAAGGTTGATTTAACTTCAAAATGAGACATACTCTCTCTTTGTCTCCCAAGGAAATACACTGACATTTCTGTAATTCACTCAGCATGCCGCAGTTAACATTATTGGATTTCCTATGAAATGCCATTATTTGCACACCTCCTCTTATGCAATCAGAGCCTCTGACATCAACGATGAGGATCACATTACGAAAATACCACTATATTTCCTCGAACACAATGCGAATGCTCTGAAATACATATGCGTCGCTTAAACTAATAGTCCAATCAGGCACATGTTACACATTCATCAAGTCCAAGGCACACGGACCCAAATGTGCCAGGATTGGAAGTACGTCAGATCCCTGGAGTGGCCAGGCCCTTTGATACAAGCAATCCAGAATGTATTGTTTTTTGTAAACACATCTCAATGATGAAACGTCCACTGATTGTGCCGCACGCTCTCCTGGCAACAAGGTCAAGTTTTTCCCCAACAAATTGGCCAACGTTTTGGGGGTGGAGGGCGATGCAGTCGTTTTTGTAATCAGCGTCAAGCACCGTGTTTGCTGGGAACGCAGATGGAGAGGGGGCGTCCGGACCCTGCATGCTTGAGTAATAGGGAATCTTGCACGCCATCAGGGATGGGCCCTACTCATTACACCATGCATTAGAGCGTTTTATTGGTGCGTCCCGTTTGGATATGGAGTGGTTAAAGCTTCCTCTGAGGCCGCTATGGGGGGTGTGGAATTGCGTATCGGGACGGAGGAGTGTAAAACGCTGTCTGACTGCAGACACTCTCTGGTTACAGGGTTCAGTTACATGCATACACACACATATGCACACCTTTCATCCAGTCCAGACAGTCCGTCACTGTGAGAAAAAGATAGGTGATGAGTTATGGCTTATACAATGGTTTATACAAGATCACACACTAATATACTCAATATTTAAAGGTCCTATATTGTCAAAACTGAATTTCCTGGCTTTTTTCATGATAACTGAGGTCTAGGGGCTATGTAACTACCATATAAATTTCAAAACAGTCAGTCCACAGTAAAATGCACACAGTCTGCATAAAGTTAGCTGTGCTTTTTCACGAGTCCTTGTGACTTCTGTAAAAATGTGATGTCCGAACTACTCAGTCACCACCCCGAGCACCGCCCACTGTCCCATCCATCCTCCAGCCACAATTAATCACGACAATGTATATACAATTACAAATGATTATAAATTGTCAGTTTGTTGTTTTACACACATGCACACAGACATTATTTCATACACAACATAGTCGTGATCGAGATGCAAGAAATCTTCAGACGCTCCCATAACAACAAAAGACCACACTTTATTGAACCTTGCGCTGCAAACGCGAGCATTTTTGATGATCATTTCTGTCCAGTCCGCTCGTTTTATTGCATTCAACCACAGCAGTCGTCGTTTTTTTTGTCTGGCAGTGGCAGCAGGTATGCGATCAAATTTCTAATTTGAGGCTGTATTACGTCGATTCTGGAACCCAACAAGATTATATTTTAAGCTTCTTATGTAGCCAAATCTGCACTGGTTTGAATGGGCCGCCTCCAGTTTTTTTTTTTGTTTTGCTTCCAGCTTAGCGCAGTGACGTCGGCCCTAACTAGTTACCTGTGGTTGGCCTGGCCTGTGCGTCACTCAGAAAAAAACAGGCCAATCAGAGGATAGGCTCATGAATATTAATTAGACAGGCCAAAATCGACCTGTTCTTAGCAGAGCTCCTGAAATTAAGATATATATTCTTATATATATATAAAATATATATCCGCAAATATATATTCTTAAGGACATCAAAACCTAAAATAACATTTTATGTCTGATACACTGTTTAACTGTCTCTTATCACACTTTTAAAAAAATTCAAGTTTTGTCATAGTTTACTCACCCTCATGTCATTCCAGACCTGTATATTTTGAAGAATGCTGGTAATCAAACATATGGTCCACTTTGACTTCCATAGTATTTCTTTCCCTACTATGGTAGTCAATGGGGACCAACAAATGTTTGGTTCTTTAAAATTCTTCAAAATATCTTCTTTTGTGTTCAACATAAGAAAGAAACTTACACAGGTTTGGAAGGGAATGAGACTGAGTAAATCATTACAAAATTTTCATTTTTGGGTGAACTATTCTTGTAAGGGACTCTCGGAAAATAGTTTAATTGAAAAAATTTTTATTATTATTTTTTAAAAATACCTTTGCTGTGCATTTTTAATGCTTACAGCATTACAGAAGTAAAATTCTCGATAACTAAAAATTTATTTTCACCATATGCCATATATTTCTCCATATTTTCTCCATATATTTTCTCCATATAACTTAAACCTTTAACAACTTTTGTTTCAAATCAAAGGTTGTAATGATATGATTCCTTAGCTGGTTGGTTTGGTTCATGGCTTATAACTTTTTAAATCCCTGCGGGAAAAATGAATGGGAAAAATAATAAGGCTGCTCAACACACTGCTTTTCACACTGCACTTAACCCTGGGTTATCATCGTTTGAAACACCACTTTTAACCCTGGGTAAAGGTACATTTCACACATGTAATTTAGAAGTAAGTTTAGCACCATTTTTACCCAAGGTTATGAAACCCGGCTTTTGAGGTGTTAAACCTTCACTGCAGTGCGAAACGATTTGGACAGTCACAGCAAAATAGCGGGTTATAAAAACATAAATTTCAAACGTAAAACACGTAGACTGACATTAAGAAGAGACTGTTTTATTTTTACCTTTATGGTCCAATGAAAAGTCAGGGAAAACTTGATAGTATAGTTTAGAATAATACAAAGATGTGCAATGCTAAAGCCATTATGTCCCTACGAAAAATAACCATGGTTTTACTACAAATAAAACCAAAAAAACCACGGTTACTATAGATAAATCCTGGTAACCACAAATTAACCATGGTTTTGCTACTCTAACCTTAGTTTAACCGTGGTATTTGTAGTAAAACTGTGGATATACAAAGGGCAATAAATGCGCCAAAAAACCATGGTTACTGCACTTTTACTGTAATAAAACCATGGTTAATTTTTGTAAGGGGTAAACAAATTGTGCTGTGTTTGTCCAATAAATGATAATAACACCTCAAACATGCAAATAAAAACATTAACCCAGGGTTTAGTAATGTACAGTGTGCAACATCAGCTAATGAATACCCAGGATTAACTGTTAACCCCAGGGTAAAGTATAAACAGTGTGAAATGTGAAACAAGGTAACCCATGATTCTGTTTACCCAGGGTTTTGAATGACCCAGGGTTAACTATTTCATGTGTAAAAGCCCTTTGAGTACCACATTATTATATTAGTAACATGCTAACAAATACAACTCCAAAGAGTTCTTCTGCTGACAGAAACAGTTTTAAGTTGTTAGCTTAGCAAAATGCTAATATCAAACTGTAATGGAAGCCTGTTCTTTTGTAAGCTTCACATGAAAAGCGCATAAGATATTGCTGTCTATGTAGATTGCTTCAAATTAGTCTTATTAAAGCAGCACACTTGGTTTTAGAGCTAATATATTGCATTTTTAAGACTTCAAGAAAACAATGAATGGCCTACAGTGAAGATGGGGGCTGCAATCTCAGTGGTCAGTTTATTATTTATGCAAATGACAGGAAGTGATTACACGCCCCCACCAAACCACGGTTTCCTCACTGTTAAGCTTATGATATAAAGGTCTTTTCCACTAGGTATGCAGTGACATGACAGCTGCCTGCTGATAAGCAAACCTCCATTTGCATTTGCTATGCTTTTTTTCCGGTCTGGGTATTTGTTATGATGAAATCTATAGATGGGAAGGAAAAGAAAGGACTGTGGAGGGAAACCCACCATATGCAGTTGCCCGATAGGCTGGGTCCTCGTGTCCGCCCACAGTTTTCCATTTTGCTTTAGGCAACCCGTGCGGACTAGATTATAATATGTGTGATTATAATGTGAGGGAGAGAGGAGATAAAAGATGCTCTGGGCAGAGAGGAAGGGAATCCTTTTTCTATGGTGGCATCCCTCTATCATAGAAAGAACTGTGTGATGTCAGTGGAAGACTAGTTTCATGATCCCACGTTAAACTGCAGTATTTCCACTGTGAATCATCATTTAGACTTCAGAGTTTACTGCTTAAGTGTTCTCAAGACTATACTTATCCTGACAGAAAAAAGTAGTGAAGTGAGATGTGGTCACAACTTTATTGTATTGAAATTCAAATTTTATGTTTTACATTTAAAATATTTTTGGAAGGCGTCCATATGCTCACCAAGGCTGCGTTTTTATAAAATCATACATACAGAAAAAGACTAATATTTGAAATGCGTGTGTGAAAGAATTTTTTTTTAGAATGCAATTTATTCCTGTGTTTCTTTTAATTTAACACTGAATTTTCAGCAGCCATTACTTCAGTCTTCAGTGTCACATGGACCTTCAGAAATCATTATAATAGGCTGATATAATAGATTTAAAAACCGAGGCAGAGAGCAAGTTTTTCCCCAGTAATGAAAAGAATAGTTTTATATACTGAAACTTTTTAGTGAGTGACTAAGCCTGACTGATATGATGTCAGCGACATACACTAGATAAATGCGTTTTTTAATTTCACACTTTGTTAATCTCTTAACTATGCTGGAGCGGGTTAGTGCAAGCGTTCTTTTTGATTAATAGTATGAATGTATGTATTTTATACAGGGAGGGACTGTTTTAAACTGTCTCATCAGATGTTGAGGTATGCAGTACCCTGCACCTCTCCCATGTGGTTTGTGTTTTGACATGGGAGGTGCCATCCACGGTGTCTGAATGACGAACAGATAAAGCAGCCCTCTCCGGCCCTAATGACGCATGACATGCTGCTGCGTTTTGGGTCCTAATTTATGGCTTCCTATGTCAGCAGAGTCCTTCTCTCCAGGGAGGTTCAGGCAATTATTGACCTTGCATTCTGGACACGTTCCATGAGAAGGCAGAATCTGGAATTTTGATTACGGTACTCCGGGCCTGTGTGAATGCAGATGTCTCAGCCTTGTTTTAAACACAGTTTGCTTCGTCCAATGACAGGCAGGTGTGTTTAAAAGCATATTTTAGTATTTCCCAAGAGGAAATACATTATAAACTCCAATCTGGAAACTGTTCAGTTTAACATTGTGAAAATTGTAGCATAGGCCTGTATGCTGAGAAACATCGTTTAGCTAGATTTTATCAGTAAAAACTCACATTTAGAGATGTTTACACATGCTACAAAATAATTTATGCACTTTTAACTTTGAGTAGCTTGGACCGCTTCCTTGTTGGCCCGTTTTAGTGTTCTAAATAAATTTCACTTTAGGTATTATTATACGTAAGATCTTTTCCAAATGATCAGCGCAGAAGATTATTTATTTTATTGATGATTATTTTAATTAAAGTAAGAATGTTCAGTACCACATTCAGTTCACAAACAAACAGAACTGAAAACATCAAATAAAATAAAAAACAAAATTAAACAGCTAACTACATTTTTTGAGAATTAAGTTTTATTTATTTATTTATTTTTAAGAATTAAAGTACCAATTTACAACACCACATTGTTTTTGTGTGTGTGTGCAAGTGGATATTAAACAGTGCAAAAGGGGATATTGTAATATGAGTAGTTATTGAAATAAAATAAAATAAAATACATTTATTTATTTATTTATTATTTATTCCATAAATGAGTTTTGTTTGAGTTTTACATTTTAGTTTATTTTTTATTTAGAATTATTTTTTATATTTCTCAGGACAATCTAGTTTTACTAAAAACTAATATTTTAGTCTATTTGAGTTAATTTTGGAGTTTTAAAACTGTATTTTAATTCACTTTTTATTTAGTTTTTAATCTGTATTTCATTTAAAATGTTTGTGTGTGTATATATATATATATATATATATATATATATACACATTTAGTTTGCGTTAATAATAGCACTGGTTCCTAATGGTTCTTCACACCAGCCCTCTTGTTCTGTTCTCACCTGTCTGATTAGATAATCCTAAATCTACAATTGGTGTTGAGAGCATGTGTTCACGTGAAAGACAGTGTGAAACGCTAAGGGGCCACGGGGTTTTTTTATTTGAACCTTGCTCGCATAAGAGGGAGAAGGTTTTATCTCTCCAAGCACTGAAAAAATTTTACGCTTCCACCCTGTGCAGAGCACGGCTGACATTTTTACAATTAGCTAGGAGCCCAGCAGACGCGAGTTTAGAATGTGTTGATGAGCGGCAATAAATTACGTGCGAATGTGCGGAGCGTTTATCACTCGCCATTTTCACCATTATTGCTTCAACGACAGACAGAGAGAGAGGGTCTCTTTGTTCTTGTCTGTGTACTCATCTTTCTGATGCTCCTACAGAAGTGTCAGGAACCGTCTGGAAGCTGGATTTGATAAGCGGCTGAAATTCCACATCTCCCTCCTATTGGTTTCTTCTTTATGTGTGATTTCACAGCCCATTGAGCCGAGGGCTCTGGTATGTCCTGCTTCCAGAGTGGCTCATTTGGAATGGCGCTCATCTGCTCCTCGTCTGATATCCGGCCTGTTCCAGACTTTATGGATGTGAAATATAGGTGGTGTAGGACAGGGAGCCTCTCCGGGCGCTTTGGGCGCAGGACGGCAAGTTTCCAAACGAGAGGCAGGAATGTTACTGTGAGTTGTCTCTAGAGCTTTGATGTCTGAAGAACGGTGGGCTTTCTGTGGGATTCTCTTTCCATCGGCCTCTCACGTTACCGTTGCGCTCCGGAGGGCCGCTGGCAGAATGGATTTATATGCCCCTTTTAAAAACGGGAACAACTTTTTTCCAACTGTACAATAACCTACATGTACAGCAGATCTCTCATAAAGTGACTGTGCACATTTTAAAAGGATTGTTCACCTGAAAGTGATAATTCTGTCATCATGTTCTCACCCTCGTGTCATTTCAAACTAGGACAGAACAATTCATTTGTAAATTCAATTTCACTTTATTGTTGTAATTTCTTCCAAAAATTGTCTCGCATCCCATAGCGTTTACTGTCTAACATTAATTCACAGCAGTACACAATACACAATACAATACACACACACACACACACACACACACACACAAAAGTACACAACACATCCATCTGCAGTGCAAAAAACTTATCTTGCTGCCTACTTAGACCCCCTATTCTGATTAAGTAATTTTACTGACTGATGAACAAAAGATTTACGTAAACTGTTCAATCTGGCATATGATACTCTCAGTCTTCTATTCGATGGCAAAAGTTGATATTTCTTGTACAGCTCATGCAAACTTGGCTCAAGCATTTGACCCACAATCTTTGAACAGTTAGATATCAATCTCGCCAGTCGAGCTTTGAGTTGAACAGAGAGACAGCTATACCAAGCACATATTCCATATTGTACAACACTCTGTATTACAGATTGAAAAAACATGAGCAAAATCTGTTTGTTTGCTCCAAAAGACCTTAATCTCCTGAGGAAATAAATACGCTGTTGTACTTTACAACAAACATACTCTATATGTGCACTCCATGATAAAGCAGCGTCCACATAGTTCCACAGAAACTATTTCAATCTGTGTATTATGTATAGTCACTCATGTTTGATACATGTTCTCTGGAAGCCCAAAGATAATTTCCTTTGTCTTCTTTTCATTCATAACAAGTGAATTCCTCTCACACCACTCCACTAATCTATCTGTACAATACTGATGCATACTGAGATCATCTTCACTCCCCAATAAAGACAATAACACTGTCATCCGACAACTTCAATATGTATGTGTTTACGCTGTCAGATTTACAATCATCTGTATACAAAGTAAAAAGAAAAGGTGAACTCACACACCCCTGAGGCACTCCTGAATAAGTAACTATTGAATTCGAATATGTCTGATTAACTCTGACTATCTGTGTTCTACCCATCAAAAATGAATAATACCAATGGATCAAATAAGGATTTACTTTCATTTGAATAATTTTTGTCAGTAGAAGCTCTGGCTGTATTGTATTGAATGCAGACGTGAAGTCCAAAAAGAGGGCCTGAGCTATAGTTTTAGGCTTATCCATATGTTTCAGGATCACATGTAACAATGTTACCACTGCATCTTCAGTACTACGATTTTGCTTATATGCAAACTGACAAGCGTCTAGCCTAAAAAGGAACACAAAGTGGCCCATAAGGTGATCCAAATGCCTTAAACTACTTGCAAGTAACAAATCATTCAGACTTGTTTAGTGAACTGGATCAAACAACTTATTTGACTCTGAAGAATGATTAATTTATGAATTCGATAATGTTTCTCACACAGCTTAAAGGGATAGTTCACCCAAAAATTAAAATTCTGTCATTAATTACTCACCCTCATGTCGTTCCGAACCTGTAAACATTTGTTCATCTTCAGAACACAAATTAAGATAGACATAGACAGCAACGCAACTAACACGTTCAAGGCCCAGAAAGGTAGTAAGGACATCATTAAAATAGTCCATGTGACATCAGTGGTTCAACCTTAATATTATGAAGCTACGAGAACATTTTGTGCACAAAGAAAACAAAAATAACGACTTCAACCATTTTTTCTCTTCCACCTCAGTCTGCGATATGCGTTCACAACAGTACCACAACGCATACATGTACATTCCTCTGCTTGCAAACAAGGCATGTCACATTCATTTTCTATGTCAGAATGCCGGCTTCTGCGTCAGCAGCAACACACACGTGTCGTGAAAGAGAAGAAATTGTTGAGTAAAGTCATTATTTTTATTTTCTTTGCGCACAAAAAGTATTGAACGTGTCAGTTGCGTTGCTGTCTATGGAGGGTCAGAAAGCTCTCTGACTTCATCAAAAATAAATTAATTTTTGTTCTTAAGAACAAACGCTGCACAACGAATCTCTTATTTACATTGCGTCTACTACATTTCGTTATAATGAGATTATTTGTGCTGAACACAACACCTGCAAAAACTCTGGTGATTTGAGCGGTGAGTGGATTATTAAATGCCTCTGATTGGCTGTTGCATACAAGAAATCAACAGATATGTCTGTGATTGGTTATTGCTCAATGCTGCAAAACACGTTGAAATAGAAACCGATCTCAAGAGTGCAAACAATAACACACTGGATAGTTTGCCATATCTGCAATGAACGAAGGAGTTTGGAACAACATGAGGGTGAGTAATTAATGACAGATTTTCATTTTTGGGTGAACTTATCCCTTTAATAATGGCTTTAAATTGAATCATTAAAGTCATTTAGTCTACTTTTATGGCGTTTTGGGGTTCTTTTTGAAACTTAGAAAGCTTTAATCTCTGTTCATTGTAATATGGAAAAAATCGACCAGCACATTCTTACATTTATACATTATTTTCCACAAAAGAAAATTCATATAGATTTAAGACACTTTATTTATTCAAATTTTAAAAGACAGAGATTTGAGTGACATAAGTGTTTTGTGATTAAAGGCATTTTTTATGAATGATAAAACTTTAAAGAGCTTGAGCATAACTACAGTGTGTACTGAGAGTAAACAGAACGTTATCCTACATTGATATGGATGCAAACAGTTATCTTTATAGTAATCATTCCTATTGTAAACAGGCCTTAAGTGATGACAGAGTTTTCATATTTCGATGAACTATCCCTTTAAACCGCAATAAAGAGTTTCCCTCCGTCTCCCCTCCTTAGCGGCTATAATAATTGTTTAGTCTAGGATGAGAAATGTCACAACCTCACCGCCGTGAGTCATCCATAAATTTTAATTCTTCCATTTAGCTCTGATCCTATGGCATTAGCATTTTGACGAGAAAGCAGCTCTGACTCTTTTGATGTCAACAGCCTGTAAAGTTGTGTAATAAATAAAACAAAGAGCAGGATTTGTGTTTCCATTCACTCACACGAGCTTTGAGTGGCTCAGAAACCCATCTGTTGGACAGTCGGGAAAAGCCCACCGGTATTGGAGGCTGAACCAGAGTGAAAGAGATTGTGTCTGTGTGTACACCTGCAGAGTGTTTGATTGCGTTTCAGATTGTGGGCCTGTTTATAGTGCTGCCAAAGACGCAGTGAGCGGTTCCTCGTCGTCAGTGGTTAATGGAGGACTAAATGGGCTGTGTCTTCAGCAGCATGTCTCATAGAGATGAGCTGGCAGAGAAAACAAATGATGAAATGCCGATCAAAGGCCAGCAGGGGGCCAGGACTGATGCTCTTGGAGTGGACCGTGGTTGAGCTTCGGTGGGAAGCTGTGCCGGACCATGGGAAAAACCCACCGGCCGACCAGATGAGAGCTTAAGCCTGGGCTTCATCTCTCCCCAGTAAAAACATGATGATCAGGTCTAATAACGTACAAGACTACGCCCATCTCACAAATGTTCCCTCTTGAACTGAATGTTCTCACATTCAAGAACACTTATGCTCACTGGAACTGTGGCTTAGTGAGAGATTGAGCCATGGTGCTCATGTGGGAAGTGCAAGTTTGAATCCTGTACTATCAATAAAAAAGCCTCATTCACAGTGAGTTGTACCACTATCATGCAATATTTCTTGATTGCAAATTACCAGTCCAGGCCTGGCTTCAGAATCAAATCACTGAGGGTGCTTCTTAAATTAGTGAGGGTGCTTTAACCTTAATATATTGGTAGGGTGATCATACGGGACATTTTTACGGGACGCATCCTTGCCAGGATTTCTATATTGCCTAAAATATCCAGGTTTTGCCTGTTTGCACAGTGCAGATCGATCGTTGTATGACATTATTTCACGAGAGCTATAGAGAGCAGAGCAGACGGTTCCTTATGCTTCAAATCGTTCTCGTGGTACTTTTGGTGTCAAGTCGAACGAACAAACAAACACGTGCGCATATTTGCATCGCTTTGATCGTTCACCTTCTCACGCACCACAGATTATGTACAATACCTTCATGTTATTGGTCAAATTACTTTGGATGTGTTAGGCAATATAAAAATCCTGGCCAGGATGTGTCCCGTATAAATGGCACATATGGCCACCCTATATATATGCTATAGGGGTGTCCCCGACTAAGGATTTTCATAGTCGAATCGGAATTTTCGAATCATGCCGATAGTCGACTGATAGTCGAATCATATATTTGGGGGCGGGGCAAAATACATTACCAAGAGTCAAGTCAGACATTCGACAGTCATAAATACACAGGGAAAATGTGTAACAGACGCCTCACAGATACAAACGGGGTGAATAATGTTTTATGTTTTGATTAAAAGATAGTTAACATTAAACGTCAGCGAAACCCTTAAGAATTCACAAAAAATTTTTTACAATAGTGCTCTCATTATAACATTATAACATATATATGATCGTAGTTATAACGTTTCTGTTTTGAGCTGCGCGCGCTGAAGAGGACCAGTAGAATGAAGCAGATGATAGCAGGTTTTTAATCAATGGGATTTAACTTATTTATCTCACATAGAACACGCTTCGTTATTTATATAACATAACATTAATATTACCATTATAGGCTATCTGCAAAAAATTCCCCGAATGCACATGAACGCGTCTGCGCGTTTCTGAATGAACTCCTCTTCTGGAAGCGTTCTTCACGCAATAACATGTAGAAACACAACTAAACACAAAAAAAATCACAGCGTTTCATTATAACATTGTTCTCATTATAATGCTATGTACAGTATATGACAGTGCCAGTCATAGTTATTAATTTTCTGCATTGTTGTCCTGCTCCCACCGCGCACTGAAGAGATAATCACCGTACTACAAAGCGCTTTACTGTAGCGTAACTCAACCAAAGGCATCTTATACGAGATAAATAATATACTTGTATATACCCTACCTGATCGAGAAAAAAAAACGAAGTCTTCCACTCAGTCTGTGTCAGTTTGAGTCTTGTTAAAGATTTAAATCCCTGCCGCCAAGAATGCTCCTCTGTCGGTGACGGATTAGAAAGCAAAACTTTAATAGGGGAAGTTGGATTTATTCACGCACGTTAAAATATTTATTTAAAGCTTCTTTTTTTTAAGATTCTTATGTACAGCATTATCATAATAGGCTGTATATTAACTTATTGGGAGAAAACCGGTAGTTCGATGTGAAATCAGACACTGAGCACCCCCATATAGTCAAAATGGTATGATCATAACACCCCGCGAATGTTCGACTGTGAGATTGGGAGTCGAATCAGGCTCCTCGAATCGAAGCATCGAAACGTCAACGATTCGAGGACACCCCTAATAGGCTATATAAAGGTTTTAGTGCCGTCCATTGCTATTGTGCTAAAAATCTCTCACTCATCTTAGTTCATCGCGATCTCACAGTTACGTTCTAATCAATGAAGTTCTCTACGCTGCACAACGAATCTCGTATTTACATTGCGTCTACTACATTTCGTTTTAATGAGATTATTTGTGCTGAACACAACACCTGCAAAAACTCTGGTGATTTGAGTGGTGAGTGGATTATTAAATGCCTCTGATTGGCTGTTGCATACAAGAAATCAACAGATATGTCTGTGATTGGTTATTGCTCAATGCTGCAACCGATCTCCAGAGTGCAAACCATAACACACTGGATAGTTTGCCATATCTGCAATGAAATGCCATTATGACAGCTTTAAGTGAGGGTGCTATTGATTTCGTTTGAGGGTGCTTAGCACTCTCTTGCACTACCGTAGAACCGAGCCTGCTGCAGTCCAACTTTTAACCAGATGTTCATTCATAGTGCTGCACCTCAAATTTTTTGGCCAAACACTGTTTCTTTCTATGCAAATGAAACTTAACCCATTATCACACTTAACCCTATAAAGCCATACTTTATTAAATATCATACGCAAATTTATAAGGTCTCTAAATTATCTATATAATTAAAACTTTGCTGAAAAACCTGTTAGCAATCTACTAAATTCCGTCTACCCTCTGATTGGTTTAGACTTGAGTAAAAGGCCTTTTAGAATCATTTTAAAAATATCCTCCTTTCAAAATGTCTTTCTGCTGTGAAATCTTTAATGATTTTTATTAAGAAAACATAAGAACTTTTAGATTTTTATTTGATACATTTTAACATGATATATATATATATATATATATATATATATATATATATATATATATATATATATATATATATATATATATATATATATAATTATAATAATGTTAAAATGTATCAAATATGATGAATCAGACTTTTGAGGAATTTTTACATTTCTCAATCATCATGATATTGGATTGCATTATATGTTTTGCCCCTAAATAAAAACTACAGAGCTTTGATCATAAAGCTAAGCATTTAAGAGTGACAACTGATGTTTATATGCATTTTAAGTAGCCTGCTAAACTCATTAACTTATATTACAAGCTATCCGAATTTTACCTTACTTTGTAACCATAAAAATGTCAGAAACTGCCCCAAATTGCATATTTTGCAATTATTGCTCCTTTTCAGTCTCTAAACAAAACTTTTTTCTTTCTGGAGTTTGAGCTCCATATTCTCCTATATGTTATATGAGCTATTCAAACCTGATATATAAAATATTATACAATTTTTAAAGATTTTTTTTTTTTTTTTAATTTTGTCTAGAAGTAAAATAAACTTATATTTCAGTTTATGTATTTCTTATGTCAGTATTTACAGGGTTATAATGCCATTTATAATTATATTGTTCCGCAAATGAGGAACAATATTGCCAGCAATACTGAATCCTATAGTCTACAATATTATATCCTATAGTGAATTAAGAATCATTTAGCGAATTGGGCATGCAAATAAACAACTGCATAAGTTGACGCAATTCAATCTTAGTGAATCCCCCCCCTCAGCATCTTTACTACAGGGACCGACTGAATGTAGTTAATGCTTGCTTTCTACGCTCCATGTCCATGAATGATAGGCTGTCAGATTCTCTCTACTTCAGCTTGAAGCCTTCCATGTTATCCTTGTTGGATGCCCCCCCTGTGAGAGCCAGGTCGATAGAGGTGCTTGGCCCTGTCGATCCATCACCCCCCTCTCTGTCCGCAAATTGGCCTCAGAGGCATGGAGCTCATCTCTTGGGGAAAGCGCCACTGTTTAGCCAAGGCAGTGAAGGAAATGAAAATGCAATCAGTGAAACCATTAAAGCAGCTTAGAAAAATGACTCCTCACTGTCCTTTGACAAAGTCCTCCGTTTGTCTTCCTCTGCTGCCTTTTAGTCCGCTCTGATATATTTAGCTTTGACACATTCCACATTCTGCCTTTTTTCCATTCGTTTGAATCCAACGGTGAGCTGATGAATGCGCCCCGTAAAGTAGCGCATGTCGAGATTTATCGATTGAGCTTCGCTGAGTGGTGGCGTGTTATCTAAAGCAGGGGGAGTGATGTGGGGGTGTCACCTGGGGTCCCAGGACAAGCGCTACTTCTGATCTGAGGTTCTCAACGACAGAGATTGACCACTTCCAGGTTGGGGGCTAGACTAAACATATTTCAGCCCATCAGTGATTCGGCCTATCTCATTAGAAAAATAATGATGTAATTGACTGTTGTTACAATAGATAGGCAGATATTTATCTTTGAGCCCTCTGTTTGGTGATGGGCGGCCAGGCCTTTATCACATGCCTGTCTCCCCCCGGGCTTGATTCATGGTCTTTGTCTGGCAGCACAAAAGCAGATGCTGCTTATTTACTCAGAGACTGTAATGGCACACACACAACACCGGTAATTACCCTTTTGATTGCAATTTATTGGCCACAGGAGAGGATGAGTTATACGCTTTGTACCGTAGAGGCATCTGCATCCGAATCCATCAAAAGTCCAAGCTTACGTTTACATCTCATGCCTCATTTTTACCCGGAATGCGTTGGATGGCTTAGAATGCGAGGCTTTTTAAATGTACCGTAAATGCCAGAGTGAATTTAGTCGCGTAGAATGTTTTTGATTCAATTTAGAGACATGTTTTGGTTTTGATTTAGTAGGCACTTTGAATTTACGTCTTGGGATGGTGTCGTTTTCATTCCCCCTCCATTCGTTTCCATACCGTGCATATGTTCCCTGAAGTAAATTAAACGCATATTGAGTATTAAGTTGGCCTACGGATGATTTATTTGGCATTCAGGAAGTCCTTTTGGTGCTTGCTCTTTCATTGCAGTCCTGAGAGCCGTGCGTTTACCATGAAAACTCAGAATGCCTTTAAATTATCGTCTGGAATATTGAACAATTTCCTGGCTGAATAATGTCCTCCTTATTGAGCCCTATACACGCTTGTCATCAATCACCAAAACAAATTTAATTTAACCCTGATTTATTACCGGTCCAAACGCCTCTGGGAATTTACATGCAACAGACTACAGCCGTACAGTATGTTCCATTATAGATAAGAGTTGGTTTTCCAAAGATTTCCCGACTTGATAAGACATTCCACACTTAAAATTCTCAAAAAGGGTTTCATAAATGGTTGAATATATGTGGTGTACAGCACTGGCCATGATAAAATTACTTCATTTTTCACCGTTCGCAGTGATTTGACTGTCATCCCTGCAGATGTGATGGCATAAACTCACTAATGTGGCTCGTTGTCATGTTCTGCACTCATTTCCTGTGCTTTGGCCAGCTCAACTCCATTTTCACATTAGCACATGATGGACCATTCTTTAAGATGTTAAGTCAGAGTCTGGGTTTTTGTCAAGGTTCTGTAAGGTGATTGGATTTGTTTCAGGCCTGTCCTATTTATTGACTCAGGCTTTCCGACTGTTAGCAATGAGCCTGAAAAACAGCCATTTAAGACGCACTGAAAAGTGTATGGAGATCACTGCAGAAAAGCAGACTTTTCAAGCAAAACATTTTACAAAAAAATAAAATAAATGTATATAAAATAAAATAAGATGTATATAACGCTACTGTTCAAAGGTTTGTTTGTATTTTATAGAATTTAATACTTTTACACATCAACAATGGATTTATCAAAAGGGACAGTAAAGACTTTTATACGTTACAGATTTCTATTTTAAATAAACAAAAATAAATTATATGTGACCTTGGACCACAAAACCAGTCTTAAGTCGCTGGGGTATATTTGTAGCAATAGCCAAAAATACATGGTATGGGTCAAAATTATCAATTTTTCTTTTATGCCAAAAATCATTAGGATATTAAGTAAAGATCATGTTCCATGAAGATATTTTGTAAATTTCTTACCATAAATATATCAAAACTTCATTTTTGATTAGTAATATGCATTGCAAAGAACTTCATTTGGACAACTTTAAAGGTGACTTTCTCAATATTTGGATTTTTTTGCACCCTCAGATTCTAGATTTTCAAATAGTTGTATCTATACCAAATATTATCCTATCCTAACAAACCATACATTAATGGAAAGCTTATTTATTCAGCTTTCAGATGAAAAATTTACACTTAAGACTCGTTTTGTGGTCCAGGGTCACATATTAATCACTGAATCCTAAAAAAATTGCCATTGTTTCCACAAAAATATTAAGCTGCACAGCTGTTTTCAGCATTGATAGTAATTGATAAGAAATGTTTCTTGAGCAGCAAATCAGCATATAAGAATGATTTCTGTTGGATCATGTGACTCTGAAAACTGCAGTAATGATGCTGAAAATTCAGCTTTGCACCACAGAAATAAATTACATTTTAAAATATTTAAAAAGAAAAAGATTTGTAGAGAGTTAAGGCCCGTTCACACCAAGGACGATAACTATAAAGATAACGATATTAGCGTCCACACCAGCGGACGATATCGTCTGTTTATTCTAAGCGCACGTGCGTATGCCGCTTTAAATTCTCGAGCTCGAGCAGGATGGATTCTGATTGGCTGTCAATATTTGTATCGTTCATCAGCTGGAAAAAATCGTTCTGAAAGCGATTCCAACAATATAGTTTTTCTGTGCCTTTATCGTTATAGTTGTGGTGTGGACTCTGCTATTCTTTAATATTGAGAATGGTTTTTAGAACTGTATCTTTATCGTTATCTTTATCGTTATTGTTTTGGTGTGAACGGGCTTTTAATCCCCGTTCACACCAAGAACGATAACTATAAAGATAACGATATTAGCATCCACACCAGCGGACGATATCGTCTGTTTATTCTACACTGTAAAAAAATGACCGTGATTTTAACGGTAAATAAACTGTGAAAATGCTGCAGTAAAAACTTGTTAAATGGTTAACGGTAAGTTCCTGTAAAATATACAGGGAAAACCCATAAATTGACGTTCCCAGAATTCCCTGCGTTGCATTTCAAATTTTGTTTGAATTTGACATTTTTTCTTTAAAATAACTATGCTGCTTCTCAGTTTTTTTCTTATCAGTTATGTTTATTAGGGGTTGTATGTTACATCTAATGTTGTTAAATTAATGTTTATTGCATATTTCAGTTTAATGAGTCTCACCATGATGGTGTTTAGTGTTTGTGTGAATGACACTGTGCACTTTCTATATATATGTTATTATTTAAAAGCTGCCTGTGATGGGCTTTGGTTCATCATGTGACTTTCTCATCACCACCTGCATTTGGTGGTTATCAGTGTATTTCAAAGATACAAAACAGATTTCAGTGCTTTAATAGGTTGATATATCAGTTAATGAAATTATGGTATTTAACTGTAAATTTAAGTTAAAACCTAAAATGTTGTCACCGTATTTTTTACGGTAGAATTCCGGCAACCACAGCTGCCGGTTTTTTTACCGTAAATTTTACGGAATTGTTTTTACATTGTAAGCGCACGTGCATCTGCCACTTTAAATTCTTGAGCTCGTTATAGCAGGATGGATTCTGATTGGCTGTCAATGTTTGTAGCGTTCATCAGCTGGGAAAAAAATAGTTCTGGGAGTGATTCCAGTGATATCATTTCTCTGTGCCTTTATCGTTATAGTTATATATAGGTGTGGACTCTGCTATTCTTTAATAGTGAGAACGTTTTTTAGAGCTATATCTATTTCCTTGGTGTGAATGGGGCTTTAGTCATTTATAGTTATTTATTAAGCTGTAAAAATATTTCACAATATTTCTGTTTTACTGTATTTGTATCACATAAATGCAGCCTTGATGTGCATAAGAGATTTCTCTCAAAATGTAAAAAATAAAATAAAAAAAATTTAATGACCTCAAACTATTCAGCAGTAGTGAATATATATGTATGTATGTGTGTGTGTATGTATATGTATGTATATATCTATATCTATATATATATCTATATCTATATATATATATATATATATATATAAGGCTATATTAAATGAAAAAAAATATTTTGACACCTCTTGGACACATCAAACATGTGAAGTGAATAGTTTGCAGATGCTACTTGGTTTAATATTTTGCATTTAATGTAAAAGCATTTTAGACTATTTTAAGTGTAAATTAAATGAAATTATTTTTGGGAGCACTATCTACATCCTTCATAGTATAAGTTAAGATCACATGATTATTTGATGCATAAGACTTATCAAAGTCTGTTTCTGGCTGAGATGGACACACACATAAAGAACCAACAGGGTGCCTGAGACAATTAGCTGGCGTTATTTGATCCGGACAAATACTGATTAATCAGGGAGAGGAATGCACACACATCTGTGTGTGTGTGCTGTCCACGCCTCTCGAGAGTGGGCTGGGGTGCTGGGGGGGTTTGGGTTCAGAGGGAATAGGCTGTCAGCTGTGAGAAATATGTCATGGTTGTTGCGTCCCATGCAGCACATCTGGTGCTCATTGGCAGGATGCTGGAGAGAGCATCATCCCCGACAACCAGGTGGATCTGCCAATTCTCAACCCGCTTCTGTCACTGTGAGGGTCTCCTGCACCCCTCCTCACAACACTCTCACTATTCTTGTTTTCTTTCACTCTGCGTCCCTCTAGAGAGTCATTTTGTTTGGTCCTGTTGAAAGGGCTTCAGGGATTGTGACAGACATGTTCTATAAGACTTCCTAACGTCCGGTCGAGGAGAGCAGCATCTGCCTGTAACATTTGACTGCCAACTCACATACTGTACAGTCCTGCAGGATACACTTCCTTTTTAGAAATGATACATTTAAGGCCTGTGTGCACTTAACAGGGTCGGGCAAAACTCTGTTTACTGCATGCAAAAAAAAAAATTTAAGGCTTCATTTATCATTCATGTTGGAATTTGGATTTACTTGGCCATTCCATACAGGATGTTGAATGGAAAGAAAAATGGACTAAACTATACTCACAAGAGAGGAATTTTCGTTAAGTCTAACAGAACAAATCATTGGGACAAACCATTAAAAATTACATTAATAATATTGACTAATTATTCAGATTTATTTTCACTGTACTCTTTTAGCTTATTAGAAATTTCCAGTGTTATTATTAATCAAAACTAAAACTATGAAACATTTTCATTATTTGAAATAAAATATAAATATTAGAGGAATAACTAACATTAAAAAAAATAATAATTAATTAGAGAAAAATGAAAATTAGAAATGTTGCCTGGGCAACTAACTAAAATAATATAACTTTAATATAAAGCACTAAAACTACTCAAACTAAAATAAATATAAATAAAAGCTAAATAGAAGTATTTAAAAAAATAGATAAATAAAAATTACAAAAAAACAAACATTTCCTAAAACAAACTAAAATTACAATGAAAACAGGAAAATAAAAATATAAGCTAATTAAAAATATTATACATATTCTAATAGTATATAAATCAGACTAAAATAATACTGGACATTTATCTTAGATAAATTTAGCAAGCTCAGTTGTCAAAGCCAACGGTAGAGCCATTAAAATGAAAGCAGATTTTAATTGTACCATATAGCAGCACAAAAAATATATATATATATATATTTTTTTTTTTTTTTTTGTAAAATATATATATATATATATTGTATAACTTCATAAAAAATAAATATTGGCAACAGATTTGAGTCTTATTACATAAAATCTATCTATCTATCTGTCTGTCTGTGTGTGTGTGTGTGTGTGTGTGTGTATTAAATACAAATGCATATAAGTGGCATTTAAAAAAATAATGATGCTTAAGGATGATTTCTATGAAAAGTGAAATGTATTATTAAAAATTAAAGTTTATTATACTAACTTTCAGTTATTATTATACTTCCCATAAGTTCAAATTTGAATTGCAATTCTTTTGATGTTAGTTTACGAGTTTGTAAACTTTGTGGTTTAGTCGAAGTCTCTCCTTGGCTGTTCTGCCTGTGGACTCGATGACTTTTCAGAGCAAAACAGGATATCAGTTTCACCTGAGTTATCAGACGTTATTATTTCAGCACACTGTGTCCGCACACTTGATTTATTGCTAATTTTTTGCATATCGGCCCGTAACATGGCCAATTGGCAGCATAAACCCACTCATTGGCCGGAGGAAATGCAAGCCTGAAAACGTTGACCTAATAACATTAGATAAACGTTAGATAAACACAGAGCTGGAAAGAGCCAAACAAAACAGAGGGAGCAGAAAGCGTCCTGTCAGTCTCGGGTTTCTGATAGTAAGTGTTATTTAAAAAGCAGCTGATGTGGGTTATGTTGTCTCACTCAAAGCCATCTGTTTCCTTACCTCACACAGGCTGCTCTTAGTGCCTTGAAACAGCTGTCAGAACAAGGACTGGACCCGGTGGATGGACCAATCAAGGTAGAGAATGGATCATGTGACATGTATGTACAAACAGAGTCGTAAGTATGCCACAACACCTCCATTTTAGAAAAGATCACATATGTAAATAACTCCCGACCAGAAGAAATCCGTTATGTTTCGATGACGTTATATCTAAATGACAAAAGCGCTCAGAGGCAATCTGGGTAGCCATTGCCTTTTATATAAACTGTTAGGAGATTCTCAAGATGATTTAACGCAATGGACATGATTTATACTTTTTTCCATTTAAATATTTACAGATCATCATGTTAGCGGCCTTGAAATGCTTCCCATGTGTTGTTCCAAGCAGATTTAGCTTAATTTAAGCCAATATATTGGCCCGATTCTTGCATAAACCAGAATTAATTCAATGTTTTGAATGCTGTCCTAAAATTTATGATGTAATATCAGTTCATTACATAAGTAAATAACAGTTTATTTAAAAACAACTGCCACAGTACGAGTATACAGCGCTGGTTTAATGATCGATTGATTGAGATCATTGTTACAGGTTGTGTAATCAGGTGGGGAACACAAAATAAAATACATCAACTTTGCTCATAAATATTCATTTTGCGATTTGACAGTCATAATTGATTTGCATAAGAGAATACCTTGTGCGTCTGTTCAGATCACCAGTTTTACAGTCGTCATTTGATGCAACCGGCTACAGTGACATGTATGATGGTTGCTTTTTACCTGAATATTCAAAATAATAAAAGCCTTTAAAGGGATAGTTCACCCAAAAATGAAAACACCTTCATGTCGTTCCAAACCCGAAAATAAGACCTTCGTTCATCTTCTGAACACAAATTAAGACATTTTTGATGAAATCTGAGAGCTTTCAGACCCTCCATAGACAGCAATGTAACTCAAATGTTCCCAGGCCCAGAAACGTAGTAAATACGTTGTTAAAATAGTCCATGTGACATCAGTGGTTCAACCGTAATTTTACGAAGCTACGAAAATACTTTTTGTGCGCAAAGAAAACAAGAATAACGACTTTATTCAACAACTCTTCTCCCCCGAGTTACCGTCTTCCGCCATTATCGAGAATACCACAACGCACAAAAAGGATTCTCGTAGCTTTATAAAATTACGGTTGAACCACTGATGTCACATGGACTATTTTAACGATGTACTTGCTACCTTTCTGGGCCTTTAAATTGGTAGTTGTGTTGTTGTCTATGGAGGGTCAGAAAACAGTCATTTGTGTTCCGAAGATGAACGAAGGTCTTATTTTTGGGTTTGGAATGAAATGAGTAATTAATGACATAATTTTCATTTTCATTTTTCTTTGACATATTAGTGAAAGAAACCGTGTATATGAAACTGTTACTCACCAGTTGGCCAGTAACTTTTTTAAATGAATTCTAACAATGCCTCATAAGACAATATGGTTTAGCGCAATTATCAAATTGCAAATACTCCAAGTAAATTATATAAAGATGTAATCTGATGTACAGTGTTTTGATCTTTTCTCATGAGCTGCTCGTGATAACAGTGTTTTCAGTGTCTCGAAGTGGTTCACAGTAAATGTCGCTCTACACGAACTCAATCTCTGCAAGCAATGTGAGTTTGAGTCACTTCTAACATGCGTTTGAAACTGACGCACACCAAACATCTTCCCAAGTTTGTAATGAGAATGCTTTATAAATCTGTTGTCAATAAAAGAGAAGCATTTCAAAAGAGAAGTTTCCCTGTGGTTTTCCACAAAAATAAAAGCTTAACGTTTGAAAGCAAAGAAAGATTTATGGTTGTTTTTTGTTTGAAAGCAAAGAAAAGTACAACCATAAATATTAGTACTGTAATTGTACTGTTGTTAAATAATAATATAGTTACTTTAGTTAAATAGTATTAAAGTGATATTTATTTATTTTTAAATACTATTCATTAAAATTAGGCACGTTTCGCCAATCTCTTCTGCCTGTTTTTTTTTTATGAAATAATGCACACAGTTCCATGGCCATTAAAAATATTTTTTCAAGCCAGGAGTGGCAACATGTTATTTTTAGCCAATCAGATGCTCACTAGAATGAAAACGTTCCTCCGCCTAATCTGATTATCAAAAAAAGTAGCAAGTCACAGTTAACTACAGCCTGTTGGAAAATATAAGCCATTCAAGATTTCTCCAAACTTCCTGTTTCAGTTGAAAACATGTCAACGCAGAAAAGAGAACTACTTAAAAATAACTACTCATTCTATGTTTTCACTGCTTTGTATTTCTACTACTTGTGTTATTGCCTCCTTAAGATGAATCACTTGTTATGTTCATTTTTGGATAAATTTAACATCTGCCAAATGAATAAATGTAATCAAGCCATTTTATGTTGTCTTTAGTTAGTACACACTGCTCACTCTCTCTCTCTCTCTCTCACACACACACACACACACACACACACACACAGTATAGTAAATATCAGTGACAGGTGGAGCTCCTTTTTGATTTTGTACTGCAGAGACAGACAAGATTTGTCCTTTAAATGTCAACGTCTGAAACCTGTCAGCTCACTCCACTTAATGACTAAAAGGATTACACATTCACACACACACACACACACACACACACTGGCTGAGCTTATCACTTTCACAGAAACACATGCACACAATATGGATTTTCCTGCAGTGGAAACCCTCTCACCACTCCACTCCGTGTCTTTGCATGATCTTTATCCTCCTGTAATCAGAGGGGTTGCTGTGGGAAAAATGAATCTCTGTCATATCCGTGATGAACAGAGCGCTGGAGAATGAAATATGAGAATGGAAATGATAGACACACCAGAACGGAAATCTCACCAACCCGTTCAAGAATATTTTCATAGTAGGTGTGCCGTAGGAAAAGGTTAAAGCAATGTTTATTTACAGTGGCTTCAGCTTCTCAGTGCAGTCATGAGCTAGAACAGAATAGAGAGGAGAACTGCCCTGTTCGACAGCCCATATAGGTCACAGTGAAACGGGGCTGATGGGAAGCAAATACCTCAGTAAAAATCATTATCTGTACATCACTGCATTACTTTATATAATTTATATATATACATCACTGTTTAAAAGTTTATCTGATTAAAAAAACAGTAATATTGTGAAATATTATTACAATTCAAAATAAATGTTTTCTATTTCAATATATTTTGAAATTTAATCTGTTTCTGTGATGCAAAGCTGAATTTTCAGCATCAATACTCCAGTCTTAATTGAATCACACGATTCTTCAGAAATCATTCTAATATGCAGATTTGGTGCTCATGTTCAAATCGATTGTGTAAAAAAAACATTTAATTTCAAGATTCTTTGATAAATAGAAAGTTCTTTACTATCACTTTTAATCAATTTAATGCATGCTTGCTAAAAAAGAAAACCAAAAATTCTTAAAAAAAACTGACCCCCAACTTTTGAACAGTAGAGGTTATTATTAAATATTAATTTATAACATAATTTAATAGGTATTGATAGAGCCACAAAACCTATTTTTAATATATTATTTTAATGTATGTTATTTTATCATTCTTATTTTTTATTATTTGTATTTTTATTATAGATTTTATGTATTTTTTTTATTTTAAATTTATATTATTTGATATTTACTTTGTTTGTATTATATTATTATATGTATTATTATTTATATATAATGTTTATGTAATTTATATATATATATATATATATATATATATAGTTTGTGTAATATTATATATATATATATGTGTGTTATTATATGATTATTACTTTATTTAAAAAAAAAAATTTAATGCAGTGGTGGATCATAATTAATCTTCATTTGTTTGTCTTGTAGACAAGCGAAACGTCTGGCCGAGCGGACGGACAGCAAACCGACTAACTCAGGCACCACTGCTCAGGACTGCAAGGATTCAAAGGCCGTCGTCTAGGAGCTGAACCCACCCTTCCGCCCCGTCCCCCGAAAGCCCCCACGACCGCCGCTGCATCCTTCTACACGTGTCAACATGCAATATGGTGGATGTGTCCCATGATATGAAATGACAAAAAATGCATTCTTTGAGTCTATGTGAAGACAACACTATCTTAACACAACATTTATTTACTCTAGAGTTAACTAAAAAGAGCAAGCAAGTGAACTTAAAAAAAATAATAATAAAAATGTAATGCATGGTAATGTTTGAAAATTAAGGGAAATTTCCCCATTTGATAGATGTTTGAATATTATTTTCACCTTGCCTCCAAGTGATATGGATTTAAACAGGCTTATGTCATGCCATTAGTATACAAAAAAAAAGAAAAAGAAAAAAAAAAAACATTATTGGGGAAAACAAAGTTGTGTATCTTATTTGGGGGGGTTATTATGATTTTCCTTTTCTCTTTAATCTATGAATAATAATAATGCTTGAGTATTTAAAGATTAACCAATGCCAGTGCTGTGAAGTCGTAGTTGTTGTCTTCATATATAGTCACCCAGCTTACCGTGTATGCTGACATAAAGCATTCATCTATCTATATGGATGTATATGACTTGTAGAATTTCAAACGCAGAGGAAAAGAAAAACATATACTACGAGTGCAAACCAATGGATAAAACTGATGCTAGAGGTCAACAGCACAGGATCACCTGCGATACAGCTGATCCATAGTATCCAGTTGAACAAACAACCCTCTTGCCTTCTGTAACGTTCCTTGAAATTAGAATTTCTTCTTGACAGAAACACAAGAGGCCCTGAATAACGATCTGCAGGTACGCCTCCTTAGTCCTGTTTGATGATTGTTTTCTTCTCCCTTCAGTTTTGTCCAGCACATCTACACCTATGTTGTGTGTTGTATTGACTCGATACATCAACTGAGTGCTTTTAAGGACTGCATTCTGGAGAAAAGAGAGGCTGTGATCAATAGAGACATGCTATCTTTTCGAAACGATCGAGTCGTAGAACAATTATCTGAAGCTGGTAACTCACTGGAAGAGCGTTTTTCTCTCCCTGAAGATATACAGTGTAATAACAGACATGTCAGTTACTTAAAATGCAGTAAAATCACATCAGTTCATGTTGAAACTATTGGTGTCTTTTGTCTTCTTTCCCATTTGTTTTTCCATGTTGTTAATTTTTAATGTTGTTCCAAACCTGTAAGACCTTCGTTCATCTTCGGGAACAGAAATTAAGATATTTTAGATGCATTTCAAGAGCTCTCTGACCGTCCCATAGACAGCAAGGATCCTTACAAGTTCAAGGCTCAGAAACGTAGCAAGGAGATCGTTAAAATATTCCATGTGACACTAATTTTACGAAGCTACGAGAATACTTTTTGTGCGCAAAGAAAACAAAAATAACGACTTTATTCAACAATTCCGTCTCCTCCGCGTCAGCTTATAGCGCCATTTTGGAGAACATCACATACGTAAACAATGTATGTACACACAGATACGTTGTTTACATTCAGATCAAAGTGTACACGTGTACGGTGCTGCTGACACAGAACAGCATACGTTGTTTACATATGTGATACTCTCAAAAATGGCGCTATAGTGTGACGGAATTGTGGCGGAATTGTTGAATAAAGTCATTATTTTTGTTTTCTTTGTGCACAAAAAGTATTCTCGTAGCTTCGTAAAATTACGGTTGAACCACTGTTGTCACATGGATTATTTTAACGATCACCTTACTGTTTCTGAGTCTTGATCGTGTAAGGATCCTTGCTGTCTATGGAGGTTCGGAGAGCTCCCGGAATACATCAGAAATATCTTAATTTGTGTTCCGAAGATGAACGAAGGTCCTATTTTCAGGTTTGGAACAACATGAGGGTGAGTAATTAATGACAGAATTTTTGGGTGAACTATCCCTTTAACAGAAAAAACAAAATCATACATGTTAGGAACATGAGTAAATGATGACAGAATTTTCATTTTTGAGTGAACTCTCCCTTTAAGATTACATTCTTTGTAGCTACACAACCATATTTTCATATTTTCTTGCCAACACATGGGTGTGAATTAAAAACCACAGGCGATTTGCTGAAGCATATGGCGTAGTGCTGTGTCATACCTAAAGGGACTTTAAGGCTCAGTAACACATGAACGATCATCCGTGATTCTTTCAGCCATTGCAACACAGTAGTCTAAAAATAGCTCCATACTATGAGTCCATTCAGTATCACCAAGGAAACAGTCATTCATTCATAGTTAGAGGAATGATCGAATGATTACTACCATACAAGACCAAGCTTACCAATTGGAAAAACAAGTCTGTTACTAAATGTGTGTTCATATTTAGCAAAATTTCATTGAAATCTCAGAACCATACCTATAAGCATTTAGCATATTAGTGTTAGTTTTATGTGCCAGTATCCCGATATGCCTCGCAACAAGATCATTTTGAATAACTGTGATAATAACTGATTAAATATGTCATCCTTCAAGTGTGGAAAGCTACTAAAATCTTCGCCAATGACAATTCCTCTGCCCCGTTTGACTCATATAATGCTGTTAACTGTGGCCTTTTTTGCTATAGGGCAACAAAGTTCATTGATTTTTCCACCAGAATTAAGTGTTATCGACCTTTTAAAGCTTAATTAGTGCTTATGTTACTCTGCTGAGTGAAAGGAAAAAGAAATCCTGTATGGGCGAGGGAAGCATTTAATCTTGTCTTTTCAAAGCTATGAATTTCTGGCACTGTGAAGCTTAATTATTTTCTTAGTGGGGAGTTGCTTCAGTTGACTGATCCTATCTTAACAATTACCATAGCTGCGGGAGTTTTGATGTGCCAATATTTCTCTGTCTCTGTATTACACTAATCTCTTAGTATGGACCATCAGTCAGGCCAATTATCCTGACTCAAACACCTCCACTGCTGGCAACTGACGTCAGATGCTTTGAGATCAGTGCTTTTCAACACTTAAAAACCATTGGCTGCCCAAATAGCTGTATGTCTGCAGTGCCTGTTGCTATGGGTTTGTGAATGGCTGACCTATGATAAAGCGACAAGATTTCTAAAATGGAAACATTTCCTAGTTCAGTGGTCAAGATATAATTGAAATCTCAGTTGTGTTGTCTATCAGTTACAAAATGGGGACATTTATGTATGTTTTTTTGGTGTTTAATTGTGGGTATACACTATTATACTTAATAATTATTATGTTTGCCGGTCCCAAACTCGTTTTACTACAATTCATCAAAATAATATTAGATCAAAGTGATAACTTCACAAAATCTCTTCTGCTCACCAAGGCTGCATATAATACAATAATATTGTGAAATATTTAAAATAACTGTTTTCTATTTTAATGTAATTCCTGTGATGGCAAAGCTGAATTTTCAGCAGAGTTTTAATTACTCCAGATCTTTCAGAAATTCAATAATTTTAAGATAAATAAATAATTTTATTAAGCAAAGACATGTTAAACTGATCGAAAACAGCGTAGTTGAATGCAAAAATACATTCTGCTTAAATGGACCCAATGAAAACCACTAAAAAAATTAGTAAACTATGTGGTCTCATTTATAAAACATGCATATGCTAAAATCCACGCCAACGTTCAATTCTTGCGGCTGGCTATTCTCAAGTAAAGGATTTAGATGTTGACTGGCGCTCTATTATGTTAATGGAATTAATTAGGTGGCACTCACAAAACGGAGATCTGAAACCATTCAGCTGCGCACAATTTTAAGATAATTTGTGATTTATAAATTTCACTTCTGAAAGGTGTGTAGTTCATTCTCTGAATCACATTGTGAAATGATCGTAAGATCAAATGTAGGACAGTTTCTACGTAACGTTTCATAAATGGGGCCCCATCGTGTTCAGAATGGCACGCCCTCTTATTCACTCAACATTTTGGGTTTTCTGAAAAAATACTAGCCTACACCCACTCAACATGTAATAGGTCTGTCATATTTGGAAAATAACTCAATTAGAAAATGACATTGCTAACCTTTCAAAATTGCATTTCAGTTCAGTGTATCACTCGGAGCAGATTCATCTCTTATGAAACACACTCAAGCTGTAAGTATGATGAGGCATGGTCATTCACAAGCTTAGCAATTCCTGTGATGCATTTCTCCTTTAAGTAAACCAACTTCTCAATCACTTTCACAACTAAAGATAAGCATTTTGACTTGAATGGAACATGAGTCAAACTAATCTAGTGCTTACTCCCCCAAAATCCCTCCCATATGCTGTGTGACGGACAATAACGCTTCTGTCTGTGAGTACAGTAGGTGTAGTTCCCCTTTGTGAGCTTTCATTTGCAGTATGTCATGTCACTTGCTCCTGTGGAAGTTATTATAGGGATGCACTCAGGAATTTATTTACTAGAAAAGCTGGCAAATACTAAAACCTAAGCTTTCTACGCCAAGATCTGTTCTCAGGAATTTCTGGCATTTGATTTTGCTGAGAGTCACGCTTATGAAAAGTTGCTGAGGTTATGACTAATACACAAAAACCAACAAATAATCTAAATCATTTTATTAATTTAAGTTAGGTAGAGACACTAAACATTGGAACCATGTTGTGTGCTCTTCTATAGAGCACTCTTTAGGAAAGTTACAAAAAGAGTATTTATGTCATACTGTTAACAAATGGCAAAAATGAAGAGGTAGAGATTTTAGGCTCATCACAGTCGGTGAAGGACGCCTATTGGAATGTAGTTTAAACTCATGTGTTCTGTCCTTTTTTTGCCTAAACATACATCTGTGAAAACATTTCAATGGTCCAGGTTGGAATACACAAAATGGAAAAACATTAAATGAACAAATGTGTGTGCGCAACAAAAATGCATCATATTCATATTGTTATTGACTGAAACTGGTAATTGACATGAATTTGAAATGTGAATGACTCATTTAAAAAAAAAAAAAAAAAGGTCTGTAACCAAAACAAACTATTATTTTTCAGTTAATTCACAAATTCAAAATAGGCCGAATTAAACTAAGTATAATGTTCAGTGACAGGAAAACCAGGCCATCCCTTCCAACTGATGAGCTCTCATACATTTCCATATACAAAATACCATAAGTCTGTAGATTATAGAGTAAAAACACACTCCCTTCCCACAGCAGCTGGAAACAGACCAGCGTTTTACCCACTTGTACTTCTCATGACATCAACAACGAGAAATGTGGGGGGAACAATGCAAAATATTACTTATAAAACATGGTTCATAACCGGACACTTGATCTCCTGCTGTTGCCTTTAAATGGATCGGCTTGGGGAACGGAGTGGCATGGTGCCACGCTGAACTGTGTAGATAATGTTGGCAGTGTAGAGAAAAGTAAATACAGTGCATGTCTACACACAAACAAAACAAAAAAGTGACAAGAATTTACTGTTCATACAGTAACATACTGTATAGTTTCACAAAGACGCTAGATAATGCTGGTGACTACATTACGTAAATAGTTAATTACTGAATAGCTCATGTATGATTTCAAAACTATTGACACAGTATATAGATGGATGGTTTCATTAAACAAACCTTAAAAAAAAGACAAAACATAAATCAACAAATAAATCCTTAGTGTAGTACACAGCTTTCTTTGTTCCAGAGGAACAATATGGTAAACCTTTGCATCTGCCAAATGCAAGTGCACCAGTCTAAATGCAGTCTTTTCACTTCCTTCTGCCCTCTCAGTGGTCTTCTCCTCATGCGGGTTAGAAATGTACCCTTGTGGGTTAGAAACGGCGCCCCCTAGATCCCGTTCTTGGCCTCGTTGTTGTTCATTGCCTCTTTCCTCTGAGCCAGGAAGGGGTACATGCACTTATCCGCACCCAGGAACCGGTACATGCACACAATTGCTTCGAAGGGCAAAATGCTGTAAAACCCAAAACAAACGGGAGAACGTTACTTCTGATTGCTCCGACCATCTAGAGGCACCTCAAAGCTCTGTTTTAGGACCATTCAAACTCACCTTTTCATAAAGTTGACCATGTATACGATGCGAGGTGTGCAGATCATGGGCTGGTCTGTCAGGATGGCCCTCATGGACTGTTTCACACAGAACTCTGGTCTCAATGGAGGGAGAAATGGCTCGATCTCTTTCCTGACCCGCCCAGGAAGGGAGAGAAGGAGAAAACATGATGATTAAGAGTCGTCTTTGTTTAATAAAGTCAGCCCAAAGTGCTTCGCCAGTCAGAGCAAGTCATTATTGAGTGGAAACAGATCCAGCATGCACCTTCTATTCAAGTGGAAGCCCCTATTGTGCGCATGAAAACCCAAGCTGACAGTGACATGAGAGGCCACAAGCAAAGCTACCCTGACTGTTGTTAAGCAATGTCTACTCGAACTAGATACGCATTGTGTCGTTCGCTCTTTTAGTGGCCATCTGAAACCTAATCGTGACATTTGGACGGCTCTTTTCTTACCTTATTCTGCATCCTCTGAACATGCCCGTGTCCACCAGGTAAGGACACACCAGCGTCATCTTGATACCGTCCTTCTCCGAAGCCTTGATTTCGTGGCTCAGGGACTCGTGGAAGCCGATGGCACCGAACTTGCTAGCGCAGTAATCCTGAAACCGAGAGGAAACAGAGTTTAGTCAAGCTTCCCGAGGCGGTTTTCCTCTAATAGCGCGGGAGCGCTGAGATCTACGGTTTCATTAGCATTCTTCTGTCGTGTATGGAGTACAGGTAGAGCCGAGCGGGAGGGTTTTGATGTGGTTCGCGGTGGATAGGATCTTCAGAATGGAGTGGGCAAACACAGATGCGTGTAGATAAACACTCTAGAATAAAGGGGCTCACTGCGGCTTGAGTCACTCCAATAATGCAAACCATAAAAAGTCACATTCAAGGAAACATAATAGGCCAGACAGTGTGACAGGGCTTTTGGGACCCTTTGAAGTGAGAGTAAAGATGAGGGCTTGTAAAACAGAAGTGCACGTACAGCTAACAAAACAAAAAAGGTAACGTTTCCCCAAAAGACTGCTGGGAAAATGACACCAGTTTGGATAGCAGTGAAAGAAGAGGATTGTACATGTACTAGAGATCCCTCAAACGCACAGGCTGGTTTAATGGATTAAAAAGAACTCTTTAGGTGCAGGAATCAGTTAAACCAGTCTGTTTTTTCTTTAAAAGGTCAATACATCAACAATTAGTTTAAAAATGCAGATTTCAAAAAGCAGAGATATATACGTACGTACTATACATATTGGGTAAATATACGCATTTAATATATACGTACTATACACAGTATTATATATATATATATATATATATGTGAATTGTAAAATTAAGTTAAATATAAAAACACATGTATACAAAAACCTTTATTTTGGATGCCATTAATCGCGATTAATCATTTGACAGCACTAATATTAACCCCAGTGAATCATGGGGAATTTGTCTCTGCAGCAGGTAGGCCCAGTGAAACCATTGAGCGTCTTTTGGCATTAACATGCTCCTTAATTGCGTGCTGAGCGTCGCACTGAATTTCCATGCCATGGCGAGTCAACGTGCTGAGACTCTCCAAACACTCTCTTTTTCTGTCTGCCAATAGATTTATGTGATGGATGCAATGTACTAACCTCCACACCAGCTGTGCTGAAAAGGCCCAGTGAACTGGCAACTGTCACAATGTGGCCATGGTTCATCTCTAGCATCTTGGGAAGAAATGCCTTGGTGGTCTGGAAGAGGAAGAGAGAGAGAGGGGGGGGGGGGACACAAAGACAGTTATTTTGCTGATGCTGTTCGTCTCTGCCAAAGCCCTTTGATCCGTTTTTTTCCCTCCTCCCCGACTAATAATTCACTGAGACTAAACACTCATCTCCCTCATCCTGCTGGGGGAGTTTAGAAACACAATTCCATTACAGTCTTAAAGGCCATTTACAGGGAGCTTGCTTTCCACTTGCACTTAGGAGATTAATTTATGTACAGCTCAATTTGTTTTGGTAGATCGAAAAGTTTTTATTTCTGACATGGAGGTTTCACTTGGATGAAAAGCAAACTACTTGAATGGATGAAGTATCGCTCCAGACCTTCAGGTGGTTTGGTCTGAAAATGGCTTATTAAAATGGTGAAAAGACCACTTGCAAGTTCACAACAAGTGGTTTGTCTGTGGTTTCCTCTTTTCCCACAACGAGTTGGTCCCAAGAGTGGCATCTCAGTATCAAGCGCACAAAGCCCGAGCGGCGTACTCACTCACCACTGTCACCACAATACGGCTCAAGACAACAACAACACCGCTGTAGGTCAACAAAGATGGGAAACAAACACCACCTTTTTACCCTGGATCAAGTATTAGGATTGGAACGAATAAAGGAATAGTTCATCTGAACTGTCAATGAGTTGAACTTGTAAACCAGATCAGAATGAATCTTTTAGGTAAACCATACTGAAAACAACAATTAATTGAAGTTTGAAATGACACGAGTTAAGGGAAATTACCTTTTGTTTTTGTTTTTTTGGGGGTGGACTACACCTTTAAGCTAGGTTTAAAATGTAGAAAATAAACAAAACAACGACTTTTAGTTAGCTGGTACCAACTAAACACTGCTGAGCTAGATTTGTTAACTTTTTTCAGCTGCTCTGACATCCTGTCTGGCTGTTATTGACGGTTTCTTTCATGCAATGAATCAGTGTCATCGTCCACTTTCGCCTGATCCTGGCTGGACAAAAGACAGTGAATAAAAAAAATAAATAAAAACACCACACATGCCTCATCTTCCATTCTCTTCAGACCCAGGGGAAGTGAGGGGGTGGACACAATGATGATGAAAAACATGACCGGCACCATCCATTTACGGCTTTCCTAGAGAAGACTTGCTGTACAAGCCCCACAGAACCGCCTGTGGCTTTATAGTCAATCCTCAATGGAACACGAAACATGCTATGAAAAAGAAAAAAAAAACTTGTGAGAGCCAAAAACAACAGAGCCCCTTCCAGAGGCCTTCAATGATATCACCATTTATAAACAAGCCCAGCAGAAATGGACCTTGGCCACGCTTGAGAATGGTACCATCTTGCACGGTTTTGTGCGCGGTTCGCACCTCTGCCAGCCACGTCAGCTTGACATGTTGAAATATGGCACTGGAATCTCTCAAATTCACTTCCATGAGTCAGGCCAATCGTGCGAGCGCTGCGGTCCACATGCTACGCATTTAATTCCTGACGTTAACAGTAAACGGTGTATTTTTCTAGCGCATTAAGTGTAAAATTGCTCTTAATATTCATCCCATTGTGTTGGGGGGGGCTTCCTTCAAGGGAGCGGACTTGGACCAGTTTGAAGCTGTACTCGTGCCTTGCATGCCAAACTGATGGTAAGTATGCGTGCAAATGAAGCATTAGGATAGATTGGGCCTTTGGTGCACATATGCTAACATCCCCCAAACACTGCAATCTACAGTATTAAAATTTGATTTGGAAAGTTTGGACTATGTGCTGCTTCCAATGAGACACGCTAGCATGATAAAAGACAGAAAGTCACGATTCGTGCAATCGAAAGTCTGCTCTTGCATCAAGTGGTGAAATACTCCTGCTGCAGAACTTGAAGCCTTTTAAATAGCTCAAATGTAATCAAAGCCATCAATGAAAATTTGATGTACAGAAATGGAGACATTTGTTAACAAGGGACAAGGACACTTTTTAAGTCATACCATACATTCAATCTACATTTACCTTGAATTAGCAAACACTCGCTGTAATGTTGGGTCTGATTTTGGTGAAGTAACTGGTAATCAACCCAATGTTACCAATTAAACCAGCATTACCCACCCAGCTACATTACCAAAATCAAACTCAACATTACCAATCTACATGACTAATGTGGAGTTTGACTGGTCAAGCAGCTATGTCGGTAATGTTGGGTTTGATTTCGGTCAAGTAGCTGGGCCTGACCAAATCAAACCCAACATTACCAACACAGGCCCTTGACCATTAGTCTATCAACCCGTAACCTCTGAACTTGCACAAATGAGCAGAAATGGCTAAGAGTCTTTGTAAATGCCCAATCTGCTATGGAATGAGGGGGCTGCTACTGATGTGGGCATGGCCTTGCTGACCTCTCAGACACAAAATGTGTGAAACCGAACAGAAGTTCATGTCTTAATTCATAGCTTCCGTAATTGCTTCTCAGCGCCTGAGTTTACGCTAAATTAACTTCCAACAGCAGAGAGCTTCCTTGGCCCTTGCAGTGGTTCTATGCCTGTTGTGCTCTCTAATTGATACAAGCTCAAGTGCATCACTCCTCACAAAGCTCTTCACAGCTGCTGTGTCAGCCTGGATTAGTGCTAATGTTTGACCAATAGGAATATGCACAAATATTGTCACACAGAAAAGCCCAGATGGCCGTTAATTAAAAGAAAGTGGACCGACCCGAGAAGTTTAGCAAAGCATTGGCCAGATTGATGTACAGCCCTCAAACTGAATGCCCAGAGAAAATGAAGTGGGGGCTAATTGATATGCTGTTACTGTATTGCCAACGTCTCATTAAAATGGGGGACGGGATCTATGGAATCAAAATGAACTCTGAAGCGGTTTAACCTAACTCAGATAATCCAAATTAAGCCAACGGTGGATCTTGTTGGCCAGGAGCTCTGCAAATATAAGCCGCCCCAAGTCAAATAACGGGTACAGGTGCATTGGCCTTGAGCAAGACCATCTAAAACTACTCAAGTAAGACCCTTCTGCCTGGCTGCTCCCTTTCTCCTGGTCTAGCAGGAATGCGGGCTGGAGAAATTGGCTCCTGTCATTTGGCATCTTGTCAAGCTGATCCCTAGACAAGAAAGCAATTGTCACATAAGTGGGTCAGGCAGCAGCTCCCCATTACCAGCAGGCTTGTGTACAAGACTCTCTTTCCCTTGATGCTTTTCTCTAGGGACAGCCCTGAGTCTTTTGCTTCAGCCACGCTCACTTAGCAACTAGGAGGCTTTCATGGACACCACTGCGCCCAGGTGTGGAATGCACTGCTCACATAGCACCTATTATGGGGTCACCATGAGAGAGGAAGGAGGAAGCTTACTCTGTTCAGCTCTCCAAAATTTGACTAGGCACTAAATCTGATCATTTGCATCACGTAAACTTTTACGTCGCCAAGTACCAGTCAGTCGGCCACAGTACTACTCCGACAGGCTATTCGATCTGAAAGGGTTTAGCGGAGAACTCACTGGTCCTGGTTCTCAAATGCAGCTGCAACTATGGAAAGAGTGGTGGGCCTCAGGCTGGAAGAGCACTGCTCTGAGATAATGGCCTCACTTCCTGTTGGCTCCCCTAGTTTTGTTGCATTCCCACCATGCTATCCAACAAAATAAAGATGATGTCCATCTGGAGTTTACCCTTCCTGCCTTAAGAGTTTCGAAACACAGCGGACCGTTGAAATCAAGGCGTTGAACCAGCTGCCAGGTCATGTTTGAGACTCTTTAAGAGGATGATATGGACCTGTTGTGAAGATAAGCTTAAGAGACTTCACTATGGCCAGAGGAAAGAAAAATGTGATGAAATTAAGGATTTGGAAGGCAGTAGCTTTAACTTGGAAAAATACCAAACAGTTAATGGGACAAACAAATATCTGAAATGCATTAAAGCAAAAACACAAAGATCACGCAACAGCTTTTGCAATATATACTCCAACTAGCATGGAAAAGTAATGGACCTGAATGCCATATTAGCACATTATGGAGAGATTAAAGACCATGAAATGGCTTAAGTTTTCTTGCCTATAATGTCACATATGCGATTAAAATAGTTTGGCCAGGACAGATCAAGCATGTTGTACACCATTATTAAAATATCAAGTAAAGTACACATTTAAAAATGGCCACAAAACTTAGTTTTTTTTTTTTTACTTTTGAAAACTGCAATAATTAAAAATAAATACATAAAACAATTTATAAAGTGTGCCCAACTAAGCTTGGGAAAAAAAAAAAAAAAAAAAAAAAAAAAAAGTCAACAGATTAAAAATAAAATATTATAAAAATAAAAATGATAAATAAATGACCACCATCTGAGAGGGACTACAGTCCCGAGTCCTATAATAGCCCACTTATTGGTCCGAGCGAGGGAAGACCACCACCCATAAGTTTAAAAACGTTTGTCCTAGACCCTTTAATTTAAGTGGCAATGCTAAATGCTGTCAATGCATATTTAAATGATCATTTCTGTACAAAACACGCCAACACAGTTAATTGTAAATGGGAAGACAAAAGAAGAAGGGAAAAAAGGAAGTCTTGCAGTGTTACGAACCACATGCAAGCAGCAACCAATTAAGAGAAAAAGTTTGTGTAAGAAAGAAAGAGGAAAAGCAGTGTTGGTGCATTTCTATTCAGCTGGCTTGTGGCTTTAATGACCACATCCTCCACTCAGTATTCCTTGCCTGTCCTTAATGATTAAGCTCTGCTTTCATCTTAAACCCCCACAAGGAACCATGCGCTGCATAAAGCTTAAGCAAACACAACCAAAACCTTAATGAGAATCCCAACTCTAACAAGTGAATCTGCTATAGCACCACTGTGGCTTACACTGAACAACTTCCAAGTTAAAAAAAAAAAAGAAAAGGAAAATATAGATAGCAAAGAACATTGTGTACACTTAAGCTCCATTTGTGGCCAAGCATTGTCATGCTTCATTAGAAGGACTTCATTCACATATCTGCCAATGTTAAAAAAAAAAAAAAAAAAAAAAAAAGGATGTGTGCAATGTGATATCATAACACCCTAAGAACATCAAAAAAAAAGTCCAAGTAAAAAGCCACCAATATTTATTAATATACTTATTTTCCAGGCAGTCTGGGATGATGTCAACCCTCACCTCTCCAAAAAAAACATTAACCATTCTGTCTTACAAATCATTAAAATATAAAAATCCCCAACAGACACGTGCAGGAAAAAAAACCCATCCACAATCCACCTCAACGTGACTTTAGAGGCATGATTTAAAACAAACTGTCCCATTACAGCTCATCCCATAAGGTGGTCTCAGTAAGACAATGCAAACTACAGACAGGCCGTTTACGCATTTACTGGCAAGAGGTTAATTAGTGAGGCCAAGTGAGAATGAACTCGTCCAAATGGTACTTCCCCGGGCAGGATGTGCTCTTCAATGGGCTTTAAATTAACAAACCAAGGCAGAGCAGATTGTTCCTGGTGATCTTACTAAAACCCCCTGCTGGAGTTCTCTTGCTCAGAGCTTGTTTATATCCGCAGATCGAGGAGCTTTGGAGAGGACTACGTTGAAACAGCAGGGGGCATGTTAATAAAACCTCTCCGAGTGGAAGTATGGTTTTAAGATCAGTTCTGATGTTATAACTCACAGGGACTGACTTGAAGTCAGAGAGGGTAATCTGATCCTAGATCAGCTCCTGTACTGATATTCTTACTGAACACACGGCAGATCCTCATAATCTCACAGCCTGTGGAGGTCTACTTCGGCAGAACATCCAGACTGAGCCATAAATATTAATTCTGGTTGCCACAAACAAAGGAATGAATGAAAACAAATAGATAACAGACTAAGAAAGAAAGGGCAAGACAGATGAGACTGGAATGATTACATGAGGAATATGCAAGACTTATTGGTGTGTTTTAAAGGGGGGGGGGGGGGGGGGCATCTCAGATGACAGACACGTTTGTTTTCGCTCAATGACACCAGACGGATTTAACGACTGAGCTTCTAAGTGCTTGATGTAATTGATTTTGAAAGAACAAACAAAGTCAAAATTTCAAAATTCACTCTGGCTTATTATGAACATGCATGGAGCAAAAGGGGTTTGCGTTCCAACTTGGCTCAAGTGCAAATACCAGAGAAGAGAAAGGAGTATGTGCTGAACAGATGGGCGCATGGACAGTGGCATCATGTGATACAGTACAATCACTAAAAGAGGGCATTTCACTGCGTTCTCCCACTTAAAAAGAGCTCTATACTTCCTTTATGATGCATATTGACTGGTTACACGGTTACATCAGATATTGCTGTGTACAGTGGAGTAGTTAAATGAGACTCACCCAGAAGTGTGCATGGCAGTTCACCACCATGGTCCTCTCGATCAGCTCATCAGGGCACTCCAGCAGGTGGTGGCCGGACACAACACCAGCGTTGTTGATCAACAAGTCCACTTCACCGACCTCCCTGCGCACTTTCTCTGCTGTGGAGTATACACTCTCCCTCTTGCCCACATCAACCACGTATGTATACACCTGTGGCTGGAACGGAGGGACCTCTTCTACACCACCAACAGCTCCTTTGGAAAAACACATTAGATCATTATCAGAGATGTAGAGAACCACGAAACTCAAGCTTCATTTGATTCAGTTTCATTGTTTCAGAGTTTAAAAAATAAATGAAAAACCACAACTTTCTGAGAAATAGAAGCAGTTGTGTAGGAAAAACAGATGCAAATAATCTATAAAGAAAAAAAAGATGAATCCCTCACACTGACATAGCTTGCAAATTTTAATAGGTTTTGGCCATGTGACTGTCATCAGGTAAACAGTACATGATAAAAGAATACATGACCAAAATTTTGCAAGCTATAGCAGTGAGAGGGATTCCATTTTTGTGTTGTTGTTTTTTTTTGTCAAGTTAACTGATTCATAGTTTGAATCTAGGCAGTTGGTGAAAAATGTCTGCCATGGAGCCAACTATGATAATAAGGTATGATTATGGCCTAATTTATATAGATGGACCGATAATCGGTCGGTCAATATCTACTAACTGGTGGGTCTATCACCATAAAACACCTAGTGTTTTACATAAAACAAAGGTGTTCACAGGTAAACAAACTTATTTGATTATAACAGTGTTTGCATAATTACACAACTTGCATTCATTCTCAAGTGAGAAACGTAACATTTTAAAATAACAAAAAAAAAAAAAAGTTAAAATAAATTGACAACCTGGAGTGCAGCAACGTAATGGCAATAATAATAGTAATAACATACACATACACTTTTTATATATAATAAATATTAAATCATTTCATTTTTAAAAAATTAAGTGTAGAAAATGTTCTCAAATGTGTTATTGCCAAGAAGGAAAAAATAAAAAAAATCAATTTTGCATACTAGTTATTGAACTTTTAAACAAAAAAGAAATTGTATGAGTCATCTCTTCTTTATACATCAAACATTCAAGGACTACACACGAAACAAGATTATTTCATACCTACAAAGACTTAGTCTAAACACAATAAACTAACTCATTTGAAATATGATAAACATCCAAGTTAAGGTAAATATGAAATCATCCCATTTACCCTCTTTTGTCATCGAGTTGTCTTGCTCTCTGTAGATCTGTCGCACCATCTCCGCAGTTTCCTCATTGCTGTGGCTGTTGATGTCCCACAGCACCAGTGTAGCCCGGCGCCGGGCGAACTCCTTCGCGAAGAGCCGCCCGAGTCCGCCGCCCGCCCCGGTGATCACGCACACCTGTCCCGCCACGCTCTTCTCCTTCGGCCGTATGAGCCACTTGAGTCCGGCCATCACGATGGCCCAGAAAACTTTGAGCATGACCACGAAAAACTCCACGACAATGTTCATCATCATGTTTAATGCCGCGCTGTGACTTTGTTTTAAATAAAGATGAACGTCTCACAATGTCCAGTTACACCTAAATGACTAATCAACCTGAGTTTTGCTGTTGTGCTGCTACCATTAGCATATAATTTATTCTTTAACTATGCGCCTATTTAAGGTTATTATGGGGTGAACATCCAATTAACCCCAACTGTCATACAACTACTAATATACATATATAAAAGCCTATACACAAATCAACAATACAACGCATCAAACTTCCAGAATACGAGCACCACAAATAAAAGCACTAATTTAACGCTACGAGTCTCCCCGCCAGCGACCTATCGTATCCCGGCTCGGATGCGCGCAATAGCTGCCAGTGCGCCGCTGCTCTGTGAGCGAGATAGAGACAGACTCCTGACTGATCTGCTGCTCGCTCTCTATTTAAACCAGCCCCTCTCCACAGGACCCCACAGAGTGATTGGCCCAGATGCCTGATTGAAATTTACATCTACTTAGCTCAGCTGTGGACGTTTGGGAAAACAGATTGGATGTGTTATAACACTGTCTGACTAATAAATAGTTGTGGTTGTATTTTTAATGCTAAGGCGGATGTTTCAATGAATATGTTACATCAGTGCATATAATTGGACGTTATATGATTTGTGCTTTGCTTGGAGAAAGTAGTTCAACGCGTTATTTTAGGAGCCCACAGAATGTTAGATATCATTTTTTTCAGTGGTAAATACTGAAAACGAGAAATACAACACAAAGCTGTTTCTACAAAAAGGGAAAATAAAGCATTGTGAAAATGTAGATGTTTACATAACATACAAAGAATATATTATGTAAAAATAGCGATAAGTACAAGAAAAGTGCATCTGAAAATGAAACGTTGAACCTCTTAATTATTTTATTCTGAAAAATGCACTATGAAGCCTTTGCACATTTACACATTTTGTAATAGGGATATCAAGATTTATATGGAAAAACAACTGAAGTATAAACAAGCTGAATCCTAAAACCGTAAAAGCTGTAAAAGGCTTTGCATGTTTGTTCCCAATCAATACAAATGAAGTCTGAGAAAGAAAACAATTATTTGCCAGAACACTGTTACCAGATGGCAAAGGAGAAAAGAGTCAGAGCTCTTTAAGAATGGATCTGAGCTTTCTAAGACATCCTTCTCAGGAGATGCTAGGTTATGGCTAGTTATGATCTGCACTGTCTTCATCGCCCTCTGCAGTTCTTTGTGTTCAGATATAGGTTAGAGCAGTTTCTGAAGCTTCTGCAGCCAGTAGCTAGAGATATAGTGTAATGCTGCTAAACCTCTCAATATAAGATCAATTGATGTGACTGAATGTTTGATCACTGTGGTGCCTCCTGTAGTTGACAATCTTCCCCTTGGTCTTGTTAATGTTCCTGGAGAAGTTACTGTCCTGGCACTAAACCTCTAGAACTTCAACCTCCCTAGAAAAACTTTCAAAACTCATTCCATTTTTTTTTTTGGGGGGGGGGGGGGGGGGGGGGGCGGAAGACACTCATTCATCTGACAGAGAGGAATGGACAGTAGCCCATTACCATAATGTGAAGGCTTCTAGTGACATTTTACATGAACTAATAATTGAATCTGTGACATGAATGCATTATGCATGCAAGCATTCCACCAGCTCACATTATAAACAAGTTAACCCATGAGAAAACGGTGGATGAATCAAAGAGCATTTGTACTTCAGTGTCTCAAAATTTGTCTTATATGATGTGTGCATGTTATTAGAAGCTTCAATACTGTACATGTGTTAATGGATGTGTTATCCATAGTTAAACTCCATTATGTTTCCAGATTCAACTACATATACTTATATAAATTATATTTTCATACACAAGTTCTTATAAATTCTATTCAGTCATCTTTAATTTTTGTAGGTTTAGTATGCCATTAGCTAATGTGTTTAATATCCGTTCAGCCACATGTTATATGAATAAGTTCATGAATGAACCGAGGCAGATCTCTACCATAATTTAAGGGGACAGATGCATGTATACAAAAATGCCTTTACAAGGTCGCCACCTCTTGGATTGACACTGTAATTACACATTCATTTTCGATATAGTGCGCTGGTTTACGATAACTTGTTTAATTCGTAACATTTATAACATTATTTTATGCAGTACAGTAAACAAATAAGTAAACAAAACAACAGTGGTTGTGGTGGTGCTTGGCTGTAGCATTTAAAATGCATTATTTATCTGTGATGTTCAATAATAGGGAATTCATACACAATTAAACTAATTCAAAACGACAAACTGCGTAAGGTTATTTTACATAAACACGCTTACTGTTTACGTTTATTTTTTATAGCTAAAATCAAATAACATTTTGCGTTTATCCTGTCTGCTGTGTCACGTGGTTTTGGTAGTAGTAACTATGGAAACGTCAACGCAATGGACTATCAGCTTCCGTTTTTTACTTTTATTCACCGCCGGATTGAAATAATGGCCGTAACGTGTATTGTTAAGCTTCTTAAACGGCCTAAAATGACATTATAGTTCGTCTTACATCTGAAAGTGGAGATGAAGCCTTATACCAGCGTCGTTAGACCTAAACTGATGCCACTGCCAACTGAAGCTCCTCTGATAATACAGGACATTACAGACGCGCGACCCAGTTATCCTTCAAACTACATCTCCAGCCCTCCAGTGTCTGGATGCTCCACAGCTGCTCAATCCAGGCCGAATGTCTTCTCAGCAAGACAGAAATACCCATGCAGTCCGAGCGGTGAGGATACTGAGTGCTTTACATTACGTTATTCACTTTTCAGTGGCTCCAGCAAGATACAATAGGATTTCAATATCTGTACGTTCAGTGCTGAAGAGTTTCCAGACAATGAACGGTGTCAGATGTTTTATTAACATGTACATTTAATGTTTAATATGAAGTTGTAGATTCAAGGGATCTAAAGCCTCACAGTGTCAGCTCTATTACTGAAGGGTGAGTAACTACGCTAACAAAATAATAACAACGTAATGTTTTTTAAGACGAGCTGACATTGTGTGTGTGTGTGTGTGTGTTTTTATAAAAACTTCCACAGAAATATCTATGCAAACACTGAGATAATAAGTATTAAACCACTATATATGAGACATTATTCTACATTGTTTGTGTATTTCCAACTTCACAGGCCTCTTCTTCCATTGCTAGCCAAAAATCGCTCAGCTGTCACCAAACGTACCTCACAAAACCATGTGTCTGACAGTGAAATTTCTGACCGTCATTTCTTATTTGATAAACGATGGAGAAATGGAGCTTATATCACTAATGGTATTGAAGGTACAGTATTTATCCCTCTTTCCATTCATAAGATAGTAAATATGCCATTTATTGTATCATTATTAGTAGCCTATACAAACGAGAAAAAAGGCAAAGAAAGTATCTTAATACCATGTGTATTCAGATTATGATACTGTCACATCATTATTTGATGAGATGGAACAAATGTGTAATTGTTCATTTCAGTGTGGTAGCCAATAGATGGCGCTCACAACTTTCACATGAATATTTTTGCAGCACATAATTTCAGCATCATCATGTCCTCAGATCTAAGTAAAGTTAGTCAGGGATTGCTTTTGCAGTTATTTTAGATTAAAGTGTTTAGATGATTCTATTATTTATAGATGTTTCTTTTGCTTTCTCTGGAAACCTTAGAACATAAATATGTTTATTTTCCCAAACAGATGATGTTCTGATGAACCACAACCCTACAAATCCACTCTCTCAGGAGTTCCATGTTTATCGCTCTCATAATTTAACCAGATTTACCCACCGCAAAGAACTTTGCCCACGTGACCCAAGACCACTTATTTGCGGGTGAGTTCTTCAAGACTGTTAAAATACTGCAATATTAACTAATATTCGCTACATCGTATATTCTCTACGTCAATTTTCAGGTCTGATTATCTGACCTCAATTCCATCAGTTCTGATAGCAGCCACTACCACATCTATCAGTGGACAACTCTGTTTTTCACAAAACTATAGAAACAGGTAACGATGATTTGTTTTTTTGTATTTGACTATACGTGTTTATTGTATTTTACTCTTATCTTATTCTCTGTATTTCAGATTAAGGATGAAAAACAGGGCGCACAATCTCTTCTCTGATGGTGCTAACAACAAAAGTGAGCTTTTAAGCTTAAATCTAACATTTAAATGCAGCGATTTCAGATAGAACTGATTTATTGTCATTTACCTTGTAATAACCCATACATTTAGCACATGTGTTAGTTAGGTGTCTGCTTAATGTTTAACAGGTGAGATCTCACACTTCACTCCTTTTACAGATTCAGAACGCAGACATTGATGAGTTTCACATATGCTTGTGTTTTTCATGAGCTCGCAAACATAAAATACACGTATTTAACTCACTTAACGCTTAAGTACACACACACCTCACATCCCCCCGCCAGACTGTAGGCCATTATTGAAATTCCCAGTCTTTTGTATGAAGTGAGAAGAGAGTTACCTGTGTAAACCTGAATAAGCAAACTGTGCTCTTGTCTAACCAGCCTGTGGGCCGGTAATTGTTTTTCAGCCCAGCTGTACCCTGATCCACACCTGGGTGCCTCGGCCTCTTTTGTTCAGAGGCTCACAGAGATTTCCTCTCTGGAAGCAGAGACAGTCCGGCAGGAGAGAATGAAGAGACTCAAAAAGATCAATAGGCAGGACTCTTAATCAGAGTTCATTAGCCAAAGAGGAAACACTTGACTCCTGAAATCACAACCGTGCCAAGATGGAGTAAATAAAGTCAAGGAGAAAAACCTGAGAGGTACAGAGTCTTGAAGCGCAGCCACTAGATGATAACGGAAAAAAAAGAAACCAAAGACTGTAGCAAGCATTTACGTTTCTGATGTAAAACTATCAGGGATTGCTGAATTTAAAATCAAATTCACATTAAAGTGTATCATGTATTCGCCAAGAATAACTGCCTTAACATTGCCTTAAACTACAGTGATGATGAAATTATAGCACTTATATATGATTTCTATGTCATGTTGCATATATAAGAAACTTTATGCTTTGTTTACTGCCTTTAACTTTAAGTAAATATGATCATATCCAAAAAACATATTTTTGTCAAAGAAACAGTTTGTTCAGTTTGATAACTTCAACGTTATCTAGAAGTTAAGAACTGCATTATTAAATAGTATGAAACTCTTTAAGTGTGTTATATTTTTGATTTATATTTTTGATAATTTCAAAAATTTCAGCCAGTAGCTATCACAAACATATGGCTGTTGTATGTTTTAGCTGATTGTAGAGTATACTGTGCATTACAGATACAGTAGTATTTTAATGCAGGTGGGAGGCTGCATCTTTGTGCAGGTTGTTCTGGAGAGCGTGGGAGAGCTCCGTTCTACACCAAAGTGTCTTTTGTCGAAAGGAAAAGGGCCAGGTTGATTCAGTTCAAGACTAAGTTGGCACATTCTGGGCAGAGAGAAGAGAGATAATGTCTTTTTGGCTTCAAGAGTTCATTTCAGCAACCACCTGCAATGAGAAACAGATTATTATTATTATTAATGACACATAATAATAATATATGTATATTTGTAAAAAAAATAAATAAAATAAATAAATAAATAAATAAATAAATACATTGTTTTTATTAGTAGTAATCAATAAATGACTTAAATAGTTAGTTAAATTTATGTTAAATTTAAATAAAATGACATTAAATTTTGTAAATTTAAATTTAAACACTTTTTAAATTATTTTTTTAAAAAGGATAGTGTTTGGATTTGTTATTATCATTATGAATCAATACATTATTAATTATTTGTTTAAAATGATAATGTTTTCTAGAGGGTGATTTTATATATTTATTTATTAATTATTAATACTAATAATACTACTAATATTAATCAATAATAATTATATTAATATAATATTTATCAATGATGAATCAATAATAAATAACTTATAATATATAATAATAATAATAATAACATACAATATTATAAAATACACTGTAAAAAGTGAAAGTTGACAACTTAAAAAATTTTAGGAAACCCTTTGCCTTAAAATTTTTAAGTAAGCTATAATTAAATAAATAATAATAATAAAAAAATATGTTAAGTGAATTGTCAAGTTCGCTTAACTTTTTAAAAAAAATGATTATTTACTTAATTTTAAGGCTACGGGTTTCCTCAATTTTTTAAAGTTAAGTCCACGTATCACTTTTTACAGTGTACTTCTATTAATCAATAATACTTAATATAAATTGATTAAACAATTTATTAGAGGTTTTTTATTAATATAAATAATATTTAACTTAGCTCATTTTTTCTTATCTTCGAAGTTGGTTATTTAACTTTTTATTTCAATCAACAAGACTGTAATGGTTTCATTGTGTTCTGTCTAAAGAGGTGCAGATATATGAAAATGTGAAAAGTGTATTTGAAATATTTGCTATGAGCCAAAGTGAGCAAGCTGCACTCTTCATGGTTTGTTTTTTGTTTTTTTCACTGAGTACAGCGGCTTTCAACTTTAGTCAATCAAAATGACCTGGAACAAACAGTAAACAAAGAGTCCTTTAATAAAACGCTGCCGTAGACCTGCCCACGAGAGGTTTATCATTTCAGCTCAGTTCGTTTTAACTCACTCCAAATCAGCCTGACTTCCAAACCCTACAGGTTAGAGCCCTTATAAATGTTACTTGTCGTCAAGTGGTTATGTGCTGTGGTTAAATGCTAAATGGATGAACTTTATGACATTTGGATGAGGAGTGAAATAATGAAGAGTATTGATGTGCCACTATCATACAATATATCTGGCCTTTGCAGTCCATAAAATGACCAACAGTGACATGAGGTTTGTGTGCACTTGAAAGGAATGCGACCTAGTCAGGTTAATGGTAATGATATACTTCAGTAAGTTCACTGAGTAGACAGTGTCCTCCTCTATCTTCAAGAATCTGAGAATGGAGACGGTATCCAAGCCAAACCTAAACACAGCCAAATCCACAAATCAAAAGGCCCAGATTTGGCAAGAGTTTTGAAGGTTAGCTCAATAGAACGGTTAGAGCGAACAACAGAAGTCCAGTTCAAAGAATGACTTTGATATCAGGTGACATTAATATGTCCAGTTTAAAACATAAGAGATCTTTTACAGTGACTTTACTGTGTTTCTCAGATAGCTCAGTGAGACATAAAATGTCAAACTAAAGCTGCTTTTTTTAAAGTCAACAAATCAAAACAGACCTTTACTTTTGACTTTCTTAAGACTTGGTTTGGTCAAAATGTAATGACTTTTTGATTTTTAATAAATGAATTAGTATCTCATAACTTTTACATAATTTTTTATGTCAGAATTATAAATTCTAATCAAAAGCATGATCTTTTTTTTCTTAAGTGGTGGAAATGATTTTGCATAGTATCTGTTCATAAAAAAAAAACGATTAAAGGCCATTAAAAGTCTTTTTTTCTGAATCAAAGACTTGCATTAGTCTTCAAGGATATGCATGAGATTTAACAAATCACACTTTTACTCCTGCTGCTCCACATTGAAAGTCTAATTCTTTTTTTGGATGAAATAACAGTTGACATTTGGTCAAGCTCAGAGAACATCCTGTACGGCTTTACAACCTTCCCTCATGTGCTAATGATGAGTAACACCTCACCTCACTGGAACACTAGATTCTGAAGAAACAGGTTTCACAGTCGACTGACGCGAGACAGCAGGGGTCACTGGTCCACTGATATGTCTTTAAAAATGGCTGAACCACTGTTGTTCTGATTTTATTCTGTCATAGAGTACAGTTTTCCTCTCTCTTTCTGGTTCAGCATGACAAACGGACTCTCTGTTCTGTCCATTGTCAACAATGAGAGCACACCTGCACCTTAGACAAACAGAAAAGTAAAGGGTGTCTGCATGGATGCTCTCTACATAACCAAGAGCTGAGTCACTCTATCAACAAGCCATCAGACTGTAACAGATGGAAACTGAGTGAAGAGGAAGTTCTGGAAACCTGAACAAATGCTCATTCATTATAGATAATGTGATATTATAACATCACATTAAAAGAAGGGATACGTAGTTTAAGATAGAGTTGAGAACTTGTAGAGATCATGATAAAATGCCGTGGAAACTTGAGAGAGATTTTGATTTGTTTATTACAAAACACTTTAAGAAATAAATCTGAATGAAAATGAAATACATTATTTTAATGTATTAACATGGAGAAAATATATGCTTCAAATGAATAAAAAAAAAGAAAATATTTACCAAAATGTATGTTAAAAATTGTTTTGGATTTAGTACAGTGACAACTAATAAAAACCTATAGAATTTTGAAATTAACATCTTTACAATATCCTTCTTAATATTTTACTCAAACAAATATGTGTGCAGAAGAATGTGTGTCCTGTCATCCCTGTTACTCTGGTCAGTCCTGTGACTATGACAGTCAATCCTGTTGCTGTCATCAATTTCAGAAAATTGTAAAAATGGTATTTGTTACAGCCTTCAAGGTTTTTCCAATCTATTTATTTTGGACAAACCCCATTTTTAATTTGTCTTTGGAATTTTTTTTTTTTTTTCTTAATTGACATGTGGTCACCCTCCAAAATTAGGATGTTCTTGGTCATCTGAATGACAAATATATATATATATATATATTACAAAAAATAAACATTTAAAACAATCCTAGTGAAAAGAGGGACTAACATGCTGCTCATATATGTGAAAACTATAACATTCCAATTAAACTATATAGTAATGCTTGTGTATGTAACAGGGTTGACAAAAATACCAAAACATAAGGTAGAAAACTAGTCATAAAAAATAAATGGCATAGCCTGATATGACGCAAAACAATTTCTTGTCTTCATTTCATGAATATTTAAAAAGTCTTGATTAAACTTATTTTATTTTTAATTTTTGGAAAAGTGGAAAAGGCACTGATTTCGTGAAATGACCCCATTTCTCAAAATCTCACAAAATGACTGTTTTAACTATATTTTTCATCAAATAAACGTAACCATGGTGAGCATAAGTGACTTCTTTCAAAAGCCACAAACTTTTAAACAGTAGTGTAGATGAAAATATATTAGCATGCATTAAATCTTTGCAAACTGATTGTCAAATGTGATGCTGGACGACAAAACCAAATTGAGATTTATACATAATCTGAAAACTGAATAAATAAGCTTTCCATTGATGTATGGTTTGTTAGGATCGGACAATATTTGGCCGAGATACAACTATTTGAAAATCTAGAATCTGAGGGTGCAAAAAAATCAAAACATTGAGAAAAACGCCTTTAAAGTTGTCCAAATGAAGTTCTTAGCAATGCATATTACTAATCAAAAATTACATTTTGATACATTTACTGTAAGAAATTTACAAAATATCTTCATGGAACATGATCTTTAGTTAATATCCTAATGATTTTTGGCATAAAAGAAAAATCTATCATTTTGACCCATACAATGTATTTTTGCCTATTGCTACAAACATACTCCAGCGACTTAAGACTGGTTTTGTGGTCCAGGGTCACATATTTAGGGGTGCCCTGACACCACTGCTATGGGGCTGGTTTGATTGAACGTTTATTTGCATTGGTTTGGTATCCACATTGGCAGTTTGTATCCAGGATGGTTTTCTCAGGGGGCTGTGGTATGCATAAGACTGACCCCACATAGCTCTCCTTCTACACCATAAACACTCTTATACACACACACATTGCAGTTAAACATGCTTAATGCGGAAAGTCCATTCAAACATGCAAATGAATGAACCTGTTTTTCAAACTCTATAGACTGAGTTTCAAAGGAGCAAGCAGGGCAATCAGCCACATTTGATGCAAACATGTATATTTGCTGCACTTTCAATGTATCTAAAAGAAAACCTGCACTGAAAGGAAATAAATTCTGATTGTTTTCTTAATAAAATAGATGGCTATATCTATAGTTGTATATGCTTACTTTAAGAAACAGTTCCCACGATTCTTTCATTTGCAGCAATACTGTGCCTGCTGAGTGGTGATGTCATTTCCTGTAGTTTGATGATGATGCTAAAGAGTGTTACTCTCACTTGAACTGGCTCCCTTGTTGCAGCGAACAATCAAAGCAGTGGAGTTTGCCGACAGCCACAACAGATCTCCTAGAGGTTAATTCTCACTAATATCCCGTCTTTGCCTTGATCTTGAGCAGCCCCTCATTCCTCTCATGATTAAGCCGAGTTCCCTGCAGAGGGACAAAGATCTCTGCCAAGCATAGACAAAAAATATGCTATCAACATCCACATTTTATATATATATATATATATATATATATATATATACATACACACACACACACACACACACACACACACACACACACACACACACACACACACATATTGTTAGTAGTTTTGAATTTTGGAACTTTCTAGTTCCACTTTTCTTGCAGTTTGACTTTGTAAACTGGTTTATATGTGGACTTTGAACTATGCAGTGTATTGTAAATAAACCCACACGTAGATCTTGACTTTGATTGAGTTATAGTTGTATACTGATTAGATAAGTACTAATTCAATATCCTAATTTTCTCACCTAATCACATTTCCATCACTACAAAGAGGAAACGTCGCAGACATACCACCGTTAATTACTAAACATAACATGAAGGCTCGCTGTGGGAGTTTGCATATAGCAGAGGTGGATGCGCTCATGTACTGTCTGCTTTTGTGGAGTCGATATGAAGATGTGACAGCAACCGGGCCGTGTGCTGCCCCAGGCTTTGTAGACTGGAGCAAGGCCAAATGCTCACATTCCTCCCACTGTTTCCCTGCCGTACAAGCTTCAGAAACAGTCTGGGCACTGATTTGAGATCAGTTTGATGTGGTACAACAGGGCATAGCAGCCAAAAGAGCAGTATACTGGAGAGAGAGAGAGCTTTCACACACCCTTCACTCAAACAACATTTCCCCACCTCTCTTTTTCTCTACCTCGTTCACTTTTGTGTGCTGGAACAAGGGCAGAGACGCTCCAGACGGATTTTACAGAAATCTGATTGCCACAGAATAGCTCATTCTTTCAGCCCGAGCTGTGTTTTTCTCTGGGCGTACAGAAGAGTTGTCTGGACACAGGAATTCCAGGTCACAAGGATTCCTCCTGCAAGCATGACTTCACCTGTGACCGATTCATTTCCTCTCCAGGAATGAGACCTGTGGCACTGACTTCAAGAGGAACTGAAGACAGTAACAGGGACTTTTTAGAGTTCTTTTTGGAAATGATGGGGTTGTTGTCACTGGACCGGAGTGCTCTTCTGGTGGTGGCCGCTCTTTTTGGGATGTACCAGTTTGCAGAAGGGGGATGCTCAGGAAGGTGCTGTCAAGGCACAGATTTCTCCTGTGTCACTACTGACTGGAGGATGGACCGTGTCTATGGGACGTGTTATTGTGATGACAAGTGTTTAAAGACTAAAGACTGCTGCTTTGATTACCCAACAGAGTGTCCAGGTATGTGGTACAGTAACATTTCGGCGGATGACTGGGCAAATATTTTTTCTAGTACATATTTACCAGCACATATAGTACTGTGGTAGTAATGTAGTCTTTCAGTGAAAGGAATAGTTCACCAAAAAATGAAAATCTGATGAAAATGTACTCATCCTCAGGCCATCCAAGATGTACATGAGTTTTTTTTATTTCTTCATTGGAACAGATTTGGAGAAATTTAGCATTACAGCACTTGCTCACCAATAGATCCTTTGTAGTGAATGGGTGCCGTCAGAATGAGAGTCTAAACAGCTGATAAAAACATCTCAATAATCCACAAGTTCTCCACACAACCCTGTGAAGTGTTTGTAATAAACAAATTCATTCACAGAGTCCTCTATCCCCAATATTGGTTCCTCCGGTGAAAAAGTTGGCTCGTCTGAATCAGGAGAAAAATATGCACAGATCAAGCACCGTTTATTGGTGAAAACAGTCCTAAACGGTTCTAAACAAACATGTCAGTGGATTTCAATGTGAGAGGACAAGAGAGGATAGACTTTTCACTGGAGGAAACGTTAGTATGGATTATGGATTTTGGCCAAAAGTGACAGTTTAAAGTTAAAATGCCTTAACGATAGATTTGTTTCTCAAAAACACGCAGCTTTTCAATTCACAAGACATTATTTGATTAACTGGCATGTGGAGCAATTAATATTTTAGGGCAATATTTCTTCTTTTAATACAAAAGCAGTCAGCATCAAAGTATTCATACTGTAGCAATGCATGAACTGTCAAATACAAAAATATTGAGCAAAACAGAAGAATTCTGTTCTATCATGTACTGTATCTTATACAGATCTGCACTGACTCATTGTTAATGTAGTGCCGTTTAAAAACTGATGTAGGCCTTAGTATGATGTAGTCATTTAAATTTTTTATAGCACTAATAATTCAAAAAAGTTATTCGCTATGTCCCAACTTGACACAAGCATTATATTAATATTTATACACCAATGGTGTTCAGCCTTTTTGAGTCAAAGTCTTCCACAATATTTGTAGGCCACATTTTATTTTATATTTTGCTCAAAATACCCAATAAAATATTTTAGAGCTTGACATAACTAGGAAAATGTATAGTCATAAAATGGGTTGTGTTATATATCTATAATGTATAAAGTAAGATTGTATTCATTTCAATGACTTTTCTAGGTCCAGAAATCACATTTTTAAAATGTGGCTACCTCAAATATAATAGACTTGAGGTCGCCCAAAATATATCCCAAAACACCTCCAAAAACATAGATTTTTCAATTCTGGGAGAATCCTGGTTTTTCCAAAAAGAAAAGAAAAAAAAAAAGGTTGTTAAGAGATATTGAATTAAAATAAGATGTATCTTGTTGCATATTTTGAGGATCCCTTGGATGTTTGTTAAGGCCTAGTGGGCCTCCACTGGTTTGAACTGCGGGATAGTGTAGATCTGTCAAAAACGTGCTGATCTTGGTCCCGTTTCTCACCTGTGGGTTGTGCTTTTAGCTCAGCCGTGTGTAGTGAGTGAGTGGAGTCATTGGAGCGGGTGCGCACAACCCTGCCAGCCCTCAATCCGGGTCCGGAGACGTAGTGTTGAGAGACTGCCCCAAAACAGCGGACAGGCCTGTCCAAGGCTGGAGGAACAGGCCGGATGCATGGAGTATCAGGACCGCCAGGGACAGTTTTGCACTTCTGTGCAAGGTATGAATCTAGGCTAAATTTTAGGCCCAAATGCAGAACAGATGTTCGACAGTGTAATCATTTTAAAGTTTTCCATAGACGCCAAATGTGTATTTTTTTTTAAAGAGCTCTTTTGCAAAACTTGCAGTACTTATTACAGAATAATGCGTGACCCTGGACCACAAAACTGGTCTTATGTTGCACGAGTATATTTGTAGCAAAAATACATTGTATGGGTCAAAATAATCAATTTTACTTTTATGCCAAAAATCATTAGGATATTAAGTAAAGATCATGTTCCATGAAGATATTTAGTAAATTTCCTACCGTGATTATATAAAAACTTCATTTTTGATTAGTAATATGCATTGCTAAGAACTTCATTTGGACAACTTTAAAGGTGATTTTTTTCAATATTTAGATTTTTTTGCACCCTCAGATTCCAGATTTTCAAATAGTTGCATCTCAGCCAAATATTGTCCTGTCTTAACAACCCATACATCAAATGGAAAGCTTATTTATTCAAAAAAATTGACACTTATGGTCACATACATTTTTAAAGAATACACTTTAGTGCAAACTGAATGTAATGTTTCAAACATTCAATTGCATGTTATTTACAATTGAATGAAAATGTATTATAGTTTGCATTTATATTAAATGCAATTTGCTGAACTTAAGGTTTTTTGACCGACTTAAGTACATCTTTAAATGTAACTTTTATTTTAAAGTGTCCTTGTTACAGTGTAATTATTTAAGTACTGAGTAACATTAACTAATTTATTGTATTTTTAGTATTTGGCTTAGTGTTACTTGCATGTAATTATTATATAATGTATTGTTATTATAATAAGTAGATGTAACGTGTAACATGGACACCTTAAAAAAAAGTGTTACCCAATTTATTCATGTAACCTATCAAAAAAAAACTTTAGCAGGTAGGTTAGTAAACACATCAAAGTTTACTTCTTTGAAGCATGACACAAGATTATTAAAACAATTATTTAAAATGTACTTTAAAAGTTTTTGACACTTAAAAACATGCAAGTGTAATCTCTATTTTTATCTCATTAATATTATACTATCTGCAAGTTTAGTTTTTTTTTTTTTTTTTTTTATAAATATACTTTGTAAGATTTATTACATATGTGTACTTCTCTTTCAGTATTGCTTTTAAAATTTACTTTATTTATAAGTTAATTTAAAATAAATGTATAAATTTGTAACATTTTTTTTTATTTGATGGTCTAAAGTTGATCACTTAGCTGTTTATTGGTGGAACCTAAACAGGGACTGTGTTGGATTAATTCCAGGAGCAGCATTTATAACAACAATGGAGTACAGCAAAGGCAGAACACATGATTTGTATGGGGCCCCAGTGGATGCTGGGTATGTATCACCGTAGATTAAACAAGCACAAAGACACTGTTCACGATGAGAATTTGGGATGAGAAGCCAGTTTACTCATTTCAACAAACAGTTCATTACTTTAAGCCACAGATTGTCACAATATTTAACTTCTTGTAATTGCAATTTTAAATGCGAGGATTTTATATTTCTATAAATCTGAATCGGAACAGTGCTATAAATTCTAATATTTTTTTTCCCTCACAATTAACACTTTTAAGTCACTTGATGATGGCGTGTGCTCCACAGTTTCTGTATGGAGTTCAAGATGGAGTCTCTGACAGCGCAGTGCATGGTGGAGAACAGACCCTACACGCGCTGGATGCAGTACTTGAGGGAGGGCTACACTGTCTGTGTGGCCTGCCAACCTCCGGCGATGAACAACCACAGTCAGAGCTGCCAAGGAGATGGTAACCTAGCTGAGAGGTAGTGTACCCATAATGCAGCAGTGTTATTATTTTTTTAGAGAACCTGATTCTGATGCAGCAACAATAGCACTTCATCTTGTGAGTTTATATGATTTCATGCTGAAACAACAACAGAATTCATAAGCCATTTTGCAAAAGACTCTTGTGCCATATTAATCTGTCCTTCATCATAATTGTGAATGGATGACCTCTGTCCTTTAGGATTTCTAGTGTTTGCGATTTCAATGTACTACTTGAGGCATATGAATGTTTCTTCAACTACAGACTTGATTTTTATTAAACCAACAGATTTCAAATTAAAACTGGATTAAAACCCCTTTTTAATGCCATCATTGCTTCTGCATACATTTTATCATTTTACAAGGCCCAGAATAAAATATGAAATATTAAAATATGAAAACAATGCAGTTTTTGAATTACAGTAATAATCTAAAAATGTAAATGAATGTGTAAAATGACTGTCCCTCAGGTGTTGTGCCATTTCTAACATGACCAACAATTTTCCTCCTGCATGTTATTATTATATTTTATTTTTTTAACAGAGTACTTATTTACAAAAGAGAGCTTGAGATGAAAATCTTTATTTTAATAAAGTAATACTTTCATTCAGCAAGAACCCATTAAATTGATCATTTGTCAATACAGACTATTATAATGTTAAGTTTAATTCAAATAAATGTTGTTCTTTTGAACTTCATATTCACCAAACAAGACTTTTTTTTTTTTTTTTTTTTAAATAAAATTTATTTGAAATTTCACAATCTTACTTTTTACTGTGTATCTGACCAAATAAATGCAGCCTTGGTGAGCATAAGAGACTTCTTTCAAAAACCTAAAAAAACAAACAAAAAAAAATCTTAAAGACCGCCATATTTTAAACGGTATGAACTATAAAATTAGCCACTGCAAGACAAGTCAAGCCTTTAAATATGATGGAATGAAATCAAACAATGCAAATGACAAGTAAACCACATAGCTGAAGAATCACTAATGTATCAAATGTAAAATAACATTTTTGTACCTGCCATCTGACTCTTCTTGTCTTGGCAGGGAAGAGCTTCTACACTGGCAGGCGGTGGGAAGCCCTCGCTGCAGAGGAACATGGAGGAAAGTACAGAGACTGCAGCACTGCTCCTGTCCACAAGTGCACAGCTTCATTTTCATTTAAACGCACCTAAGATGATTCTTCACTCGCTTGTTAAAATCCATAAATGAACAATGTCCCCATTACATAAATCACAATCACACTTTCACAAACATTTATTAAAAGCTCTTTAGCTTTTACAATTGTATCGTTTCAAACTCTTTTCCTGTGAAAATCTCTAGGAACAGATTGAAAAAAACAAAAAAACAAACAAAAACAAAACAGCTCACATTTGCCTCACTTGCATCCTCTACTGGACAAATTTTGGACTTACAGTTCAAACAAACAGCAACAGAAAGCTTTTAAAGCTGTTTTTCCAGCAGCAGTACTTCTGCTAAATAGTTTTTACTTCTAATATTTACAAAACGGCGCTCCTGAATTCCAAACTTACTTTGTGACATTACATAACAATGGAATTATTCAATGAACTCTGAAACACTTGTGTGTGTATAAATGTGTTATGTAAACTTAACCGAAAAAAAGAAATGAATACACTTTAAAAAAAAATGACTGAAAACAGCTTAAATACTGAAAACTTCAATTCTAAAGCTCTTTAAATACTAAAAGCAGAAGCCGCCAGCAGCTCAATAGTCTTCTCCTATTTTCTTCAGGACTCTCCATCTGTCCTTAAGATTAACACCGGTGCGGTTGTCAAACTCAAAGTCATTCAGAATCATTCTCCATTTGCCCTCCCCGTACTTCCTCACACCTGCTTTCAGCTTCTTGTCTTCCTCTGCAGTCCATTTCTGAAAGAAACAAACATTAAGGCTGTTATCATGCGTACTAATGCTTGTACTACACACACACACACACACAGAGAGAGAGAGAGAGAGAGAGAGAGAGAGAGAGAGAGAGAGAGATGTCCATCTTCAGAGTAACTCACCCTTCTAGGCTGGCTTGTCACACTAACATTGCTTTGTAAATCTGAACAGACACTACTTCTTCTGGAAATTTCTGTGTGGATAAAACAGCATTTATTAATGATTAGAGATTCATATTAGGAACTTCATGTTCATAGAGTTTTTAAAGAGTTGTTCTAAACTTGTATGATGTTATTTCTGTGGAACACAAAAATGGTACACATTTGTAAAAATGTGCGGTTATAAGAATTGAGGAGATCTACAGTATGTGAAGTATTTTTCTCATGGAAAAACATGAGTGTGAGCACATTTTAGCTGACTATCCTTTTAACAACATGCAATAATGATTCAGTAAAACAATATACATTAAATGAGAACATACTGTAAGTGGAGGTTCTCTTGCGCGTGGTTTGCTCTTTCTTGGCTGTTTCAGGTTTCCATACGTTATGAATTTGCTTTGAAAAAAGTTTCCTTTTGGGTCTGTCAGAGAGAGAGAGAGAATTATTTCAATTTCATGAATTTATTTTCAATTAAAGCAATTAGTATTAAGACAACTAAATCAAGTATAGTATAGTATAGACACATATATTTAATGCTAGTCATTATGGTGACTGTTAATGTTCACATATTGTAAGTGTATGTCACTGATGATATGACTAACCTGATATTTAGCACCAGTGGATTAACCTGTTCCTCTGTTCTGTAACATAATATAATGTGTTATAATATTTTTATTCAGGTAAAATGCATATTAAATAAAAATCACAAAAAAAGTCTCTACAATTAAAGACTTTATTGTAGAAATAGAGATTTAATAAATGTATAAATGACCAGAACCAAATAAATAAATAAATAGTGAATTAATTTTATTAACAGACAACTGCAGTTTAAAATGTTGTAGATGAGAGATGGTTTTACTCTTCTGGTTTGTTTGACTCTGTGCTGGAGGGAATCCTTTCACTTCCATCCTGTTCAGATGAGGTTTTCTCTGATCTCTCATGACGGGCTTGAACCACTTTTAATGCCGCCTAATACAAACATACACGCAAAAAAAAAAAAAAAAGGGTGAGGCACTTCCATTGCATTTCTTGCAATATGCAGCAAAATACACAGTCTATAAATCACAAAGTAAACCATTAGTGGCAAGCAAATCTGCTCTTAAGAGCTCAACATCTCGTCTTTACCTTTATTAGGTGGTTATTGAGTATTGAGGGTGAAGCTAATTGCACAATTTCCATTCCATACCCTCAGGAAAACACCACAATTCTAAGAGATCATTAGGCAAATACGATAAGCACATTGAAACCACAGTCGATGAAGCCCATTAGGACTTTCCCACAGGATGCAGCAAAACAAATCAGAGTTTATCGCAAGGTGGATTCGTTTTTTGGTAAGCATAACAAAAAAAGTCCTCATACTTCGAATAAGAAAACGGAGGAACATTCCTGGCTGAATGTGTTGAGGAATGTGTCAATGTTCTCCAACAGCTGGTCGAAAGTGAAGTTCATCAGAAGCTGATCATATGCATCCTTCTTACTCACAATGGTGGTCAGCTTTCCTTGTAATTTCTGTTAAGATTAGGACAGACACAAAAATGATGTTAATTTGCTGCGTTGTATGAAAAAGCATGTTAAACTGTAACAGGTAAATAAATACGCACCGCTGGTAACTCAGTCTCTTTTTCCAGCCACTGCAGGGTTTCATTTGCCAACTTTGAATGTCCTTTCTTCACACACACAGCGACAGACTTCGACACAAAATGAAAACAGAATTGTTAGGACTGAATCCCATTCAAACTCTACAATGTGAAACATCAATCACTCTCAATCAGAAATACCTGAACAATCAGTAGAGTCTTGATCTTAGCATGCAAGTCTGAATCAGACACTTCCTTTAACGACTCCCAAATCGGCAACGCTGACATCAAGGGAGTGATTCGAGAAACATGATCATAACGAACTTCTGAAATACACAACACAAGAGACAGATTTTGACATGTTGGATTCGCTGACGGAACAGTCACTGTTTTGTTTACATTTGTCTTTGCGTCTTAAAAAATGAATTCGGTTTTTGTGATCTAGATGAGGCTTCATCAAAATTGTAAAAGACTTGTGATAGTGTAAGAATGAGTTGAAAAATTTGAAAAAACAGAAAGGTTCTTCAAAAAAATGTTATAATTTTACAACAAAAGTGTGTTTATGAATTTATAGCGGTCATCAGGGTTTCAAAGTGTTTTACATATGTGACCACGGACCACAAAACCAGTCTTAAGTGTTAATTTTTTGAAATTGAGATTTATACATAATCTGAAAGCTGAATGAATACGCTTTCCATTGATGTATGGTTTGTTATGATCGGACAATATTTGGCTGAGATACAACTATTTGAAAATCTGGAATCTGAGGGTGCAAAAAAATCAAAATATTGAGAAAATCGCTTTTAAAGTTGTCCAAATTAATTCTTAGCAATGCATATTACTAATAAAAAAACGACGTTTTGATATATTTACAGTAGCAAATTTACAAAATATCTTCACGGAATATGATCTTTACTTAATATACTAACGATTTTGCCATAAAAAAGAAAAATCTATAATTTTGACCCATACAGTGTATTTGTGGCTATTGATACAAATATACCGCAGCGACTTAAGACTGGTTTTGTGGTCCAGGGTCACATATATGGATGAGACACTACAAGCAAAAGTGATTTTTTTTTCTCTCTCTCTCTCTCTCATGAACTGAGTTATAAATCTTCACTACAATAGCACTTCAAATTCCTCTTTATATTCTTAAAGTTTTAACAGAAAGGTTTGCTCATTTATCTCCTGGTTTGTATTAAAAAAACAAAAATCCTAAAAATATTGTAAAAATATATATTCTTTTCTTTGACTGTTGACAGCATTTTCTGATTTAAATGCTGATAGAGAAAGATCCAAAATCCTTTCTGTAAAAACACTTAACTCAAATATTTCAAAACGAATCAAGAATTTGGAACCTGGCTTAATTCAGTGTTCAGATTTTCTAGCAAATGTGTGCATATTTAATTAGATAATGTCTATTTGTATAAATATACATAATTCAGAAAACTTACAATACAAAACTGAATGTAAAGTGACGAATAAACTGTGGACTAGTGGTGATATCTATCAGTTAACATTTTTTACTCAATACAACTGTGGTTTCTTGCTTTGAATTAAAAGAATCATTCAAATTTCTAGGAGTTTTCCAGGTTTTTTATGACTGTGACAACACTGTGTCATGGAGTTACATTGTAGATGTATAATGTCCAGTTATTATTTCAAATGAGTGTAAAGCTAAGCAAGGTTCTTACAAAGAAAACGTGTAAACGAAGAGATATTATCTGGCACATATAAACACACATGGCTGATAATGTGTTGACATTACCCAGGTTTTCCCCGTCCATCACTCTGGCAAGGAAGCAGCAGATCGTTCTCTGAGTGGGGTGATCTGACCGGTGGGAACACGACTCAAGATCATCCACTATACCTGTGGAACAAGCAATAAACAACAAGTGAGAACACAGTACAACAACATCTCCAGTAAGATTACAAATAAATAAAAGAACTTAAAAAAAAAATACTACAGTCAAAACACATTACCTTCAAATAGTTTCAAAGTTTTATGAAACTCCGGCGCAGATCTGTCTCTGAAGAGCCGACATAGTGAAGCAAAGTAATAGTCGATCATCCATGACTGGACAACACCCTCGACTTCAGATACATTTATTTTATCAGTCGTGCTGGTTATCATCTCATTCAACGACCCCTCCATCTTCTTGTTTATGTTGAAAACAAACGTTCCCGCCGCGCGCTGACTGTGCTGCGGGCGGATTTTATGAGAGGGTCTAGACGCAGCGCCACCTGCCGGCGCGGAGGAAACAACAATAGGAACATTTTATGGTGGAACTGGATAAAAGCTTTTCTCAAAATTTTACAACTACGTCAACAATGAGGCGTATTTTACACAGTATTATAATTTTTTATATATTTGCTGATCTTGCTATGTCCGTAGGACGTTTGCCATTTTCGCAGGTAACGTTAGGCCTAGCTCCAACATGAAACAAATCATTATTTTGGTGGGAAAAGTACTGCAGAAGCCTTGGATTTGATGAAATTATGTGATGTGTTGTGTAGGTGGTTTGTTTGAATCTAAAATATTACATCCTGGTCTGATAAAATTTAAAAAATTGGAACGGTTACCCTGCTAAAAGCAAACAAACAATAGAAGCCCAATAGAAACCATCACAGAAATTCCAGTGGTTTCCATTAAAATACCATTGTAAACCATTAGCTTTTTCCAGTAAAACCATTACAAAATTCCTTTTTGTAGTGTGTTTTGGGCATTTTTCCAATAGGATTTAACATCCCACCAATAGAATCCATCACATACCAGTAGACACCATTATAGTTTCCATTAAAACCAATACAATTCCCATTATAAGCATTAAAACCATTACATTTTCTATTGTACTATTGTTTTTTCAGCAGGATAGAAATTGATATTTTAAAATATAGTTTAAATATACAAAATTTAGGCTTTAAAGAATTGACCATCATGTAAGTTTCATAAGTTGATCTTCTTATTTCCAACCTGTTAGTTATATCATGTTAAATTTCTATCAACCAAATTAATACAATTACATTTCCTTTCATATAAATGACAACATAAGCATGTTCAATGCTCTTTAAGTTCGAAGCTCAGTACTAGCTGACAGGATGGACCTGTACACTCTATTATATACATAAATATTATAGACAAGCATATCAACTACATTAAAAGCAGAATCTTAATGGCTAATCAGTAAAATGAATGAACATTAAATTGTGGATTTGGTTGAGATATTGCTTTCAGAGGAAACCATAGTTAAATACATTTAGAATAGAAACAAGTCTGCAGTTAAAATGATCTACAGAGATACTCTCTTTACTCTTAAGGATTTATAAACGAGGCTATATTTTCCTGTTCACTCTGTAGAAAAGAAGCTAACACTAGGTGTCACACTAGTCACTACCATGAACACGTTTGTTAGTGAACCTTGGCTTTAGATGAAGGATGGAATTTGCTCAGATAAGGATGAAAACCAAAGTTGTGCAGCTGTGTGTGGAATTCACTTCTGTAATTACGCCAAATTTTGTTAGATTTTAATAAAAGGTCAGGGTTCCTACGGAGTTTGGAAAAGTGTAGAAAAGTATGGAATTTGATTTAAATATTTTCCAGGTCTGGAAAAGTATGGAAAAAAGAAAGCGTAGACTTTTGCCCCTATTTAGTTTTTTTTATATATATAATAGAAAATTCAGAATTTAATGAAAATAAATTTATCGTACAAGAAGTGAGGTTTCATGGCAGCTGTTTAGTGATCACCAAATATGACAATGAAGGTGCACTTTTTCATTATGCAAAATGCAGGTTAGAAGCATTTTGCGTTTCTTCACACTATATTCTTAGCACCGTATTACATAACTCAAGGACCTTTGCAAAAATAAAAAAATATACAGACTTTTATGTACGCATAAGAAACCATTAAATTTAGCATATAGGACAATGCACACTGAGCCACCTGTTGTGCCATCAGCCCATTTCACGGTGTGGTTTCTTGGTCACCACAGACTATGCATTAAAGAGACCTAAGGCCTTGAAATATGGCATACTGCCCCAATGAAAGCAAAATCTTAAAACACTTTTTTACACTACCAGTCTTCTTTATAGACTTGAACTTGAAAATGTTATGCCATCAGCCCATTTTTGTGTCATAGGTACTACCCTAAGAAAAGCTAGATTGTGAGCAGGTAGATCTCTGTTAATTCATGTGCATCCATGCTATCTTTTTATTCATAGTAAGATGGCAGTGATACACAAAGGAAATAGGTTATATAAAACTAGAAACTGTAATGCGTAAGCATGCAAAACATTTCCATGCACATGTGAATAGTTTCTCAAAGGAACAAAAAAGTTTCTGTATTTTTTATTTATTTATTATTTTTTACATTAGGGACTCTGTATGTTGTCACTTTGAGAAAATCAATGAAAAAAAAAAAAAACCCTGAGAAAATAAAAATATTTACAGATGACTGTACTATATACTGAATATTAAGCTGAAAATAATGCTCTATGAACCATTTTATGTTAATTATGGTCTGAAAATCTACCGAGAGGTTTGGAAATTTGAGTGGAATTTTGAAATAGAAAATGTGTAAGCACCCTGAAAGATGTTAAATGCATTTTTGAAAAAATATACAGAGCAAGGTATTGAACATAATGTTGTTTCAAAACTATTATTAAAATTATATTATTTATAAGAATAAATAATTGTGTATTTATAAAAAAATAAAAATAAAATAAGCAATGAAATAATTTATGTATGTAAGTAATTCTACACTTTTGGCTTTTTCTTTTTCTTTTCTTTTTTTTTAAAATATATACCAACTGGAAAAGCACCCTTGTGAGTGGAATATATAGACCGTGTTTGATGGCCAGGGGGTCTTAATAAGGCAAGAAGTTAGTTTATCATGTATAATACCACCTTTTTTATTAATTTTGGATTTAGTTATTGAACTAGAAAAACGTGATTTTGTCTCAGGCTGTGAAACCACACAAGATATTACGTTTTGCTACATGCCAATCATGTAAACATGTTTATTATCTCTTGTTTTCTCTACGTTCAACAGGAAATACACCCAAGAGTGAGGACAGAAGAGACTCTTGAAGAGCCGCATGTACACTTTCAAAATGTTGGGTCTGTACGATTTTTTTTTTTTTTCACCAAGGCTGCATTTATTTGATCAGAAATACAGTAAAGTTAGAATATTATGAAATATTATTATAATTATTTTTTTCTATTTTAATACATTTTAAAATGCAATTTATTTCTATGATGGCAAATCCAGTCTTCAGTGAGATCTTTTTAATATCCCAATTTGGTGCTCACGAAACATATCTTATGATCAGTTTTCAAAACAGTTGTGCTGCTTAATATTTTTGTGCAAACTGTGATTTACTTCTTTTTTCAGTAATTTTTGCATTTTCTTTTTTAATGTCTAGCAGTTGTGGAAGAGGAAAAGGCTTGAATAAAGACAGGAGATGGAAGTTGCAGAACACAAGTGAGTTATTTACACATTTATTTGTTATCCTGCATATGCTAGTAGACTTAACATAGACAATGCAGTTTATTTTACAGAAATGTTGACATACATGTACCATGACAAAGTGTTCTGTGATCACATAATTGTACAGATTACTACATGCATTCAAAGATGCTGATATGTGCAGAAACAGTCTGCAGCTTAAAGGTGTCTACGGACATTGAGATACAAGATAACATCATTTAAACAAACAAAAACAGAAAAGAGGCAGAAGACATGAGAGGAAGAAATACAATGTAGCAAGGATGCATGGGAAAACAGGCTATGACACATGGGATGACACATTCATATTTAACCTCGGTTTCAAACAAAACAAAAAAAAAAAACACACGCTTGCCATGACGATATATATATATATATCACAAATGATCATGTGATGAGAAACATGCTTGTTCACAGTCCATCATCTGTTAGAGTTTGTTTTACCATTTACACATGAGCAAAGTCACACAGTCCGAAATCCCTTTGGATCTACTGCTCCCATAAAGGCTAATGGGAGATGCTTCTATAGTCATATGATGACATGCTACAGATATAAAAAAAAAAGCAGTTGATTGCTTGGAGTGAGTTATGAACAAAAACAAAAAAGAGTTTAACAGTACTGACTTTGAGCCCCACTCATTTGCCTTTATTCAACAGGTGCTAAATGGTGTGAATCTTTAATTTGTGCAATAGTTGAAACTGTAATTTTGAAATGCCATGAGAATCTGCCATTGACAGGTAAAAATACTGGGAAACCAGTTATAAATAAGTTTTATCTTATGAGCCGATCAAATGATCAGGGCTCTGAAATTGTATTTTTGAGCATACGCAAGAACTTATAAGACATGAGACATTTCACTATATCATATGAGCATTTCGTTTTGCTTGTGTTGGCGTCACTTAAAGGGACAGTTCACTAAAAAATGAAAAGTCTGTCATTATTTCATGCTTTATTTTTATGTTTAGGGCCCAAAACAACACTGAAGCCTATTGACTTTCATTGTATTGACAAAATATCAAGTAGATGATGACAGAATTTTCATTTTTTTGGTGAAGTGTTCCTTTTAAACAGTTGTTGCTGTGTATGTGGTACTGAGGAAATTGTAGCAGCTTTAACATGCTGAAAAAATATTTCACTCTAAAAACAAAGTCCATTCATTTACCATAACAGAGGTGCCTACAGGCAGGCACAAAATTTGTTACAAAACTTCATTCATCGATGTGTTAACCCTCAATATTTATATACAGCATCGCCATATAATATTTGGACACTTAAATTTCATACAAAATATCACACTAAGATTTTTCTTTTTCAAAACTAACTGTACGTTTCTTTATTTTTCAAAGTAATCGAGTCATTTTTGAATGCTTTTCCCTACCAGTTTATACTGTACATTAACATCTGACAACCAAAAAGTGTCCAAAAACTTCTGTCTCTTAGTTTTGCATTAAAAGTGTGCTTGTGCTATGTATCTTTAAAATAAATTCAACTTAATTTGATATTTTGTAAAAAATATCATACATTTTGTCCAAATATTTTTGGGGCCACTGTATATGAGGCATATAACGCACAGCAGGGAAGCTGACCATCCTGTGGGAATGCAAGAGATGGGCCATTATTCAACAGTCTGTCAAAACAGAAACAGGCATGTGACGACGTTCTTTAAAAACACAAAACGACAACAAAAGAAACAAGATGATGCGTTCTTTAAATGAAGAAAACATAGACATCCACCATATCAGAAGAGTAGTGTCGTAGAAAACCTGAGAACTTAATATTACGCATATCTATTACTTAAAGACCTGATTTTTTTTCCCCCTATAAAAAGTATAATTTTCTGTACAGTGCTATATGAACAAAGCCAACTGATTTGTAGCCTTCTCATAAATGTTTATGAACAGGCACGCATAATTTCAACCACCATACGGCAGGAAACTGTGGTCGTGTAGAATTTTGGTTTAGAAAAAATAGAACCACTGTCAGCATTAATTAATAAAACAAAAATACTTGTTTTGAGCCCATTAAATCATATCAAGAGTTTGTTTTTCATATTTCAAATGAACCTGTTTGTAGACATTTATAAAAGACCCTCCTGGTATAATTTGTCAGAAGAATCTTATTTGAAGTGGAGTGATTCTGACAGCCAAGAAGTATTTTTGTAAAACGTCAAATCTTTTTTTTTTTTTTTGAGTGGTAACACTGATATTTCAAATATTAAAGATATATCATCTGAAAAATACAATTGAAGTCTCTGCCTGTACACTTACAAATCCATTAGACTGTAAATAAAGTGCCACAATTCTTGGCCTGCATAGATTGCAGTATGCTGTATTGCACTTTCCACCATAGCGTAACCGCCAAAGCCAGCTGAATTCTTGAGTTCCTCCTCCTCCTCGTCTTTTTCACAATCCTCGTTCGGCCCATTCAGATTGTGTGATTTCTCCAAACACAATGTACATTTTGAACAATCAGCCAACTGCCATGCCAAAGCAAGTAATATACATACATTTCCAGCAATCTTGGAATAAAGGCAACATAAAATGGATATCCTCTCAGGTGACAGGAAAAACATGTCGGCCAGACGATAATACATAACTCAAAAGAGAACAAAATATTCTTGAATACTCTGTAAAACCAGACAAATGTGAGTTTTTGTTACGAAATGACTCAAAGGTCAGGCATCTGAATGATACAGATATGGTGAAAAATGAATAATAATGAAACAACTCATGTGAAAAATTAAAACTGTAGTGGCATTGAAGAAAATGATTAAGTTTGATGTTTGTGTGTGTAAATGAAAACATAGTTTGTGGTTTTGGTCCTTTTGACAAGTAAATATAGCATTACTAAGAGGACTGGGTTTTTGAGTTTTAACAGAGAAATATGTGAAGAACATTTGTAGGTTTTAATGACCAGAACCACTAATTTGATTGTTAAATTACTCTAATAGCACTATGTAGACTAGGTTTTCTTAAACTGACTGTTTGCTGTGCTATGGAATATTTGAGTATGTAAAGATAAGTTAAGACATGCATACCTGCTGTCCCCATGTGTTTGTATGATATATGTTTAAACCTAAAACGTTTTTTGGAAAGTTGACATCTAAATTTATCTAGGTATCGCTCGCTATGGCGATACATAATAGTCAATATAAAATTTGCATTTACAGCTACTGTATATTATCTGATTGCTATTCTCATTTGGCAACTACAGGTGTATATGCAACTCTGATATCAAGAAAACAGTGGTGCAATTCATCTGGTCATTAAATCGAGATTTTGATGCTGCTTATTTGAGTACCAAACCATAAATAATAATAATTAAAAAAAAATAAAATAAATAAATAAAACAAAGTAAAACCCCAAAATAAATGTGACATTATAGACCATTCCTAAAACACAAACACATCTGCATTAGATACACATTGCATTTCTACAGAAAGTCATGATATGTTTCAATACGTCGCTACTTTGCAGCTCACTTTTCACAGTCTTTGATGAAAATTCCCTCTTTAAAACAGAAAAAAGGCTAACAAAAACCCTTTTGACATCTACTATGCCCTCTGTGGCTATGTGCATTGTCATTGCTGTAGTCTCTATATTTACCGTGGAGTGCTCTCAGCAAACTAAGCACCGTAAAACAGCTTTGTTAATATGCATGCTCTTGTAGATCTGTCCCCCTATGGTTCGGACTGTCTCTATAAAATAATAAACAAGTGAAAAGGTAAAATGTACAGGTAGGTCAACAATGTCCTCATTGTTGGGTAAATACATTCTAAACAAGCCTCTCGTTTGCACCCGCATCCTCCAGGTCTCATCTGCAAGTAACTGCAGTCTCTTTTGCGTTATTGACAATGACACAATTACAAGGGACTTTTCATGCCATGCAAAAATATCTTTCAGATCACATCTGCGTGCCCCTTTCTCCACCAGTGCGCTCCACTCTTTCCGAATGTCAAGCCACAGTCACATACCGGTTTCGCAAGATGGTGAGTGATTGCCATCCCCTGGCATTAGATGGATCTCCGGCGTAAACATGTGGTTCTCTACCTTGTGTTCACTTTGGTTAGAGTCTGGCTTTTCGTCCCCATTACCACCGACTACCACTTGAGTGCAGTTCTGTGCTGCTAGTTTGGGCGAGGAGATGGCTGCGGAAGCAACTTCCGTTTGGTTCTGTTCCTCATGGTAATCCTGTTCCTCCAGGTTCCCCAGAAGCAGCGCCGTCTCCCCAGGATGGTATCCACCGGCTAGCATCTTCGGAGAAAGAACCAAGCCTTTCACTGGGATACTACCCAGCATTTCCGAATCTGAACAAAGAGGAGAGCACTCTCCCTCCGGGGAGTCATCTTCTAGAAGACTGTTGTTGATATCCTGTGGAGAAGATGTGTTGGGTGGTGTCAGAGGAGCATCCTCTGGCGTTTCGATGAAGTTGACTTTGAGGCCCTTTGTCTTCATTGGATTTGTGCCTCGAATGGAGCTTCTGATGTTTTCTATGACCTCGTTGAAGTTCTCACCATCCGGTGGCTTGTCGATGTCTTGGTTGAGAGTCTCAGAGTTCTCCTCCGGACTCATGTCAGAGGGTGTTAGCTGGCCGAGGTGAAGTTTCAGAGGTACTATCGATTGCTTTTGCTGGATCTGCTCTGCTGTATAAGAAGGGGTGGATGCCTTCTCACCCTGTCCAAATTCAGCAGTGCAGCTCGCAAAGCTGTCAACGCTCGATATGCTCCTGACATCTGTGATTGTTCTTTCCTTGGGTTGCCGTTCGGTGGCTGTTGGGACTTCCTTCATCTCAAACTCTACCTCATGGTTTGACACAGCTGCAGGTTGTGTGCTGTTGATTGTGTTGAGATCCGAGAAGGACTGTGTCTTTGTCATCTGGTTATACATTTCCTCCAGTTTCTGAGCGTTCAGATGCTGTGGACTTGGCGTTCTCACGTATTCCCGTGAGCCGTTTGGGCCGCTGTCGGGAAACTTCTTGTCAAAGGATCTGAGGCTGGTATCTGAGGATGTGCGCTGTGGAACACCCCACCGGCTCGGAGAAAGGTGGTTGTCCATTGGCCGTTTATCATCATTGTCCACGGTGACGTCCATTAGCTCCATACTTCGGGCGAAGGCATCTTTCAGGTTCATTGAAACAATGCTGCCGTTTCTCTTGGCTCGTTCTAAGGCCTCTCTTCTCTTGATGGCTTTCTCCTGTCGTTTCTGCTCCTTGTAGAACTCGGAGAAGTTATTCACAATAATAGGGATGGGTAAGGCAATGACCAACACACCAGCAATGCAGCAAAGTCCTCCGACTATTTTGCCAAGCAGAGTCTGTGGGTAAATATCTCCATAGCCCACTGTGGTCATGGTGATTGTAGCCCACCAAAATGAAGCTGGGATGCTGGTAAATTTGGTTGCATCCTCATCCTTCTCTGCAAAGAAGACCAAACTTGAGAATATCATGATTCCCATGGCTAAGAACAATATGAGTAAGCCGAGCTCATTGTAGCTGCGCCTGAGGGTGAATCCAAGAGACTGCAGTCCTGTTGAATGTCTTGCCAACTTCAGAATCCTTAATATTCTCATGATACGGAATATCTGCACCACCCTCCTCACGTTCTGGAACTGCAGCACGCTTTTGTTCGACTCGGTCAGAAAAATAGTGACGTAGTAGGGTAATATGGCTAATAAGTCAATGACATTTAGTGGCCCTTTGAAGAATTTCCACTTGTTTGGAGATGACAGGAAGCGCAGGAGATACTCCATTGTAAACCATGCAATACACACGGCTTCAACGTGAGCGAGTTGAGGATTGTCATTGGCCTGGCCAAATTCATCTGTCACTTGGAGTTCAGGCAAGGTATTCAGGGAAAGTGCAATAGTTGAAAGAACGATGAACAGAATGGATATGATGGCCAATATCTGTAAGAGAAAGAAAAAAAAAGCTTAAGTCATTATGATTTTTCTTGGTTCATTATGCAAAATGAACAAAGGATTTTGTGCAGTGCTAAAGATAAATTTGCAACAATATTAATTAAGTTAAATTGTGTACTTTCCTATGCAATGAAAGCAAAAGTGCAAAGCCTTTCTGTTTCTCTCTTTATACACACACACACACACAATCTTATTTTCTTAAAATAATGTTTCTAAGGGTCCATTAAAATGAAAGGCAAATAAATAGTTTACTTTCTATTTAATTTTCTACTAAAATTTGATTAGTTTTAAGTTATTTAAGGATCCATTTGCTTTGCAATTAAATATTGTTGGCAACAAGATTAAAGCTTAAAAAAATAGTCTGACATTATTTGTCTTGATTTCAGCCTTTACATCCTCAAAAGCAATCACTAAACTTTCTTCTTGTGTATCTCAAACATCAAGATCAATTGGTCCTAGAACAGCTCTGGAAAATTTGATAACATAAAAACATAGTAAATCCATTTTGTTATAATTAGAGGAGTCAGATTTTGTGTGTTTTGTTTGTGTCGTAGGTGGGATCGGAAACCATAAAAATAAGGACATAAATAAAACCAGTACAAAAATAGCATCCCATTTTCTTTGATTACCTGTGTTGAAGGGGAGCTAAATGAATCAGCGAGCATATGGCATGAATATGAAACAAGAGCATGAATGAAGTGACACAGCTCTCTGCCCATAAATGGCTCCAGTAAATGAATGAGTGGGAGGATCAAGCGTGAGCAGACCTTCCTGCCACTATTGACCAACTGCAGGTTGAGCTTTTCCAAACTGAGCAGGTCGAAGACAACAGCCATGCCTTCACCCACGTATTTCTCACTGCACCCTATCTGCTGGGAATAGTTCATTCAATATGCACCATTGGTCACCTGTTAAAAAAAAAGATATCTTGCTTTTTTTAAAAGACCTGGCAAATTCTTTGTTCCCTCAATGATTGTTCCATTCTTTATTGTCTGGCAATCCAGTAAAAGACGGATTTGGTCATACGTAACTTGTCATATGGACACGCCACCTGATGTACTGCGATAGTGTTCTTTATCTAGTATTGCTTTGTAATCTCCTGCATCTTCAGATGTTTTGCGAGATTGTGATGATGTACAAACAAAAACTCCAAGAGCTCAGCTACCGAACAAGCAGCAAATTCAAATAATGTCATATATGATTAAACATCTCTAGAATTTCTGGTTCCTTTTGCATAATTCGAAATGCTAAATCAGTTACTTAAGTGTCTCATATATCTAATTTATCTTCCTTTATAAATATTGATTCCTGGCCAACGTAAAACCGCATGCTAATGTTCCATTTCCTGTGGTGCACCATGAGTCTATTACATAAGCCAGTGCTCTGTACAACCGTGAAACTGCAGGACACAGTTTTATGTATAAATAATGTTTACTTGCTTTGCTACTGTATTTGAAAAAAAAAATAGCCATAATATATTGATCAAAATATTCAGAAATATATGTAAATAATTATTATGAATAATACTTTAGATATTTACTAATATTTATAATAATGTAATTGATTACACTTAATGTCACTTTTTTTTTTTTTTTTTGCATTTGTTACATTTCTTGGTTATACTTTATTTTAAGCTGTCATTGTTACAGTGTAATTATACATTTAAGTACTGAATAACATTAATTTACTACATGTACTTACTATATGGTTAGGGTTAGGATTAGGGTGTGTGCATAATTTATTGTTATTATACATGCAACGTGTGACAGGGACACCTTAAAATAAAGTGTTACCCATTTCCTTCCGGTCTTAACTCTACTAACGCAAAACAATATTCGATAAAATAAAAGGTGACTATTATTCTGATGGCGGCCGAGAGAAGGTCTCCAGGAATATTAGGGCTAATGAATCAAATCTTCCATGACAGACCTACAGCCTTTTGTAAATGAGAGTAGGATTGATATTTATTAGAAGAGACGTCTCTCAATCATCTCTAGCACAGTTCAGGTGATTCTGAAGGGTGCATAACTTTCTCTGACCTTGACGTGTCACTCTCCTTTTCTATGTAGAATTCTGTCAGGATTACACTGAAATTGTGGCTGTTACTAATGCGATCAACAGCAAGTTATTATTTTAGTAAGATGTGTATGATTTAGTATGAAGGAACAGTGTAGGAACAGACTCATTCTTTAAATTTAAGTATAAAGATCCTTTAAAAATATTAAGCATGAGAACATATGAAGAGTTTATTTGCAAAAACAGATAACTCTGTTTTTATTCATTTTCATAAATCATGTTTTTTATTGTGTTATCATGTTTTTATTGTGTTTTATTGTGTTAGTTAGCTGTATTTTTTTTGTTATTATTATTTAATCAAAACAAACCAACTGCAGTTTGATTGAATTTAATTGGAATGCAGGATTAAAAAAAACAAAAAAAACAATGTGATTTTGAGTTATCAGTTTTTGCAAATGAATTCTGACTTTATATACAACATGGTGTTTTCATCATTAAATAACTGACCTTTAAATATTCACTGTATTAAAGCAAATTTAAAATATTATGTGGAAAATATTATTTTGGAAGCTAGGAGGTCTGGGTAGTCAAAGTAATTGTGTTAACATTAATTAATTAAATATATTTAATGCAGTATTTTAAAACACATGTACAGAATTTCATATTAATGTTTGAATCTGCTTTCTAAAGAATGGTTGGAAATCATTAGATTAAAGGGACAGTTCACCCAAAATTGAAAAGTCTGTCATCATTTACTCGACCAAGTTGTTCCAATGAGTTTCCTGTATGAATTTCTTTTTTTCTGTTGAACATAAAAGAAGATATTTTAAACAGTTAATTTTTAGTTGAACTATCCCTTTAATAATCATTATTTTATTCTATTGACAGTCCTGGGCCTTAATACAAAATAAATAACTACTGTTCAAAATTTTGGGTTCAGTAAGATTTTTTGAAAGAAATTTGCAAATCAGCAGATGCATTAAATTAATCAAAAGTCACAGTAAAGACATTTCTGAAGGATTATGTGACAATGAAGACTGGAGTAATGGCTGTTAAAAATCAGCTTTGCACCACAGGAATATATATATTTTTTAAATTGTAATTTTTAAATTGTAAAAATATTTGTATTTTTACTGTATTTTTCATTTTACTGACCCCAAACTTTTGAACAGTAGTGTATAGGATATTTTAATTTGCTTTGGTCCCAACAAAGGGGCTCATCGTTCTTTTCGTCCCTTCTGTGTTGATTTCTACTATAGTTCTTGCACCATTAATGCAAATGATACTGCATATCCGCAGTGGTGAATAAAGTGATAGTGATGTCATAAAGGGAGCGGCTTAAGTGCCCGCTCGTTTAAAACACTGAATCTGTCCAACATTACAAACTGACCGCATACATGGTTAAATCATAATATAAGGCATGCTCAAGACCAAAGATCTGGCCATGAAATGAGCTAATGCGTTTTATCTCAGTCCACAGAGTTCCCACTGTTCTACATTTTGTAAAGCAAGAGCGCTTGTGGTTCAGGAAGTATTATAATGAGCACTCGGTAGAAACCTATTAGCAGCATGTCCCATCAGTCAAGCAAGGATTTTCTGAAGAAGTGTGAAGTCATGGTGTTCCGAGGACACTGAGTGCCATCTACTCTCCTGAGCAACTTCAATCCCATTCCGGATTATAGCAATAGCGATGTGTCCTTTATCTGCACTGCATGTACTTGTCCATACACACTGTGTTGTGGAATTCATTTCGCTACTAAAGTCATAAATTTTATTTAACCTCCCACCCTAACTCTTTCTATCAATCAGTCACATGCTTGCACCTCCCAAACAGCAGGAGCTGCATTGGAAATCACATACCCACAGGCAACATTAAAGAGAGTGGGGTCAAATGAATATGGATCAAAGTGTCTGACCTTATTTCTGTGAATCCTTTAGAAGTGGCCTGCATTAACTTAAATGAAGTGGGAGTTGTTAAAGAGATAAGTTACGATGCGCATCCATGTATGCTTCGTGCCTTCATTGGGATAATCCCTTTAGGAAGAGCCCCATGGCCCTCGCTTTCTGACCCAGGAACAGCTTGCAAGGTTACTCGCTTCTGTCCATTAACGTCATTGCCTAGGAGGACACACATTGCCTGTAGCTGTTGTGTCTGTTACAAAAGCTCATCCAGCAGCTTGCAATGAATCTATAAAATGTGTTACATGAGCTTTGGGATTAAATGTTTTGTCCTGTGGTGCAAAGATAAGCTTAACAAAAAGGGATACATGCCTCTGAAAAGATGACAGAAGACAATGGTGTTAACGAAGGTTTTTAATTGCAACTAAAATGTAGTCTCAATAAAAAACCTTTGCTTGACCCAAAATGTAAATTTTGTCTAAGTAAAATGAAATTTGAATTGAACGAAAGTCAGTGCAAAAATAAATAAAATGTGCAAAATTAAGTGAAATATTCTGCGTGAACTTTTTTTACGTTTAAACCTTTTTCATATTAATTTTCTTATTCAGTAGATTTTGTCTGAGAAAAATAAAAATTTAGTCAGTGAACATAACATTTTATTTTTACTTACATTTTTACTTTAGACAAAAGTGCAAAATTAAACCAAATAGTAAAATTTGCGAGTTTCAGTTAGAATTAATTTAGCACGCGTGCTCCCTGAACAAAACTGATTGGCGATTGTGTTCATGAGCTCAACAAAATCGTGCGCGATTGGTGATTCGTGATTGAAGAAATATATGACCCATGCTGGCAAAATGAGTCGGAATGCGCACAGGCTAATTTTTAGCTATACAGGCAAAAAAAGTGAAAAAATGTTGATTTTTATAAAAATACGTTTTTGAAAATTTGCTCATTGTGACTCATTTTGCCAGCACAGGTCACATATAATGTGACATGAGCAGGTCTAAATTTATTACAGCAAACAACACTTTACATTTAATTTTCATTTTTTTTCATATTTCAAGTATTATAGTTTTGAAAAACCAGGTAATCCCCAACTTCGAACACTGGGTATACCCGAACCACACACGCACGCACGCACGCACGCACGCACGCACGCACACACACACACACACACACACACACACACACACACACACACACCCACCATAAGAAAAATTCTATAGATAAACAGAATAGGTACTGGTAATTTTGATGAATATTCCAGTTATTTTGTCTCCCATGCAGTTTTCAATATATAACCAAGAGTTTTCCAAGACTGAAACAAATAATCAAGGCTAAATATGAAATATTCAAATAAATATAATATTCACAGGCTGCCTGATGTTTCTCTGGTGGTTTGTGTCATCGGAATATGAATGAGGAGAGCAAATGAAAGAAATCTGCTTATAACCTCTGCTTATGTGGACATAAGTCTCACTGACTGCTCTGACAAGCTCAAAAGCCTTTGGTCCCACCAAACCCAGCCAAAGCAAGAGCTGAGCAAGCAGCTTTAAACATGCTATCTTTTCTCAACCCAGATCTTTTCCATGTAAAGATGTTCAATAGGAAAGACTTGGTCAAAATCCAACCAAACCCGCTAAAGCATGAAACATCAACTTGCTTTATGGTCCCAAGGTTTTAATCACCTGTCACCTCTTCCATCCAGCCCTATGAATATGTTCTTCCACTGGGACTCTAACTTCCCTTCAGCCACCTGTCACCAGGGACAGTCTTGTAATTTCCTGTCTTTCTTCGCTGTGGTTGAGGCTCACCTGCACGGCGTGCAAGAAAAATGACCTGGGCCACACCAGTCTGTCTGTAAACCAAGAGAGGTTATTGATTGAGTACACATCACATTATGGACACTGCAAAGAGCAAGCGCTGCCAAGCCATATCGATCGGCCACTTTGTACATTATCGTGCCTGATGCACCTTGAAGTGGGACAGTTTGCTATCCCGCATCATCAATACGTGCTCCACAGTTTGGGTTACTTCTTAAGCATGGGATCAATTCCTGTTATTATGACTGGGGAAATGCTGAAGGATCATCCAATGTGATACTCAGATATTGTTATTACCTGAGTCAGATGATCTGCTGAAGAGCAATAGAAATATATGGTGCTTGCCGTTCCAGGTGAAAGACACTGTCCTTGTGGAGAGTGGCATTGTAAAGCTTTATATAGATTAATGAGCTTTCTTCATAGAGACAAAAGATCAAAAGAATAATTCATATTCAGGCAGAATGCCAGTTATGAAATGTTACATGGCATTAGTAAAAATGTTATAGAGCTGCAATAGTTGAATGTTACATAGCTTTTTGTTGTTTTTGTTGTGTAGCTTTTGTGTTGAAAATTGTTTTTGGTGACTAAAATAAAGCTGAAATAAAATAAAATATAAATCTCAGACATAAAAATTGTGAAATGAAATAAATAAAATGTGAATATAACAAATAGCGGAAGACAGTAACTCGGGGGAGAAGATTTGTTGAATAAAGTCGTTATTTTTGTTTTCTTTGCACACAAAAAGTATTCTCGTAGCTTTGCAAAATTGAAGTTTAGCCACTTATGTCACATGGACTGTTTTATCGATGTCCTTACTACGTTTCTGGACCTGGGAACATTACAGTTGCTTTGCTGTCTATGCAGGGTCAGACAGCTCTCAGAGTCCATCAAAAATATCTTAATTTGTGTTACGAAGATGAACGAAGGTCTTACGGGTTTGGAACGACATGAGGGAGAGTAATTAATGACAGAATTTTCATTTTGTTGTTAACTAACCCTTTAATATGTAAATGCATTAATAGTAAAAAATAATAATTAAATAGCATTGTTAACTACATATTTGCACCACTGATATTCAGTGTTTGGGGTAACACATTACAAGTAATGCGAGTTACATAGTCAGATTACTTTTTTCAAGTAACTAATCAAGTAACACATTACTTTTCAATTTACAAGGAAAATAAGTAACGCCAGTTTTCCCATTTATTGACTAACAACTCAAAAATATCTCAAATTTCCTTGTACTTAATCCCATTTTATTAAATAATAGAAACTGTTTCTTCTTTTACATCTCATTCTTCATGCAGTCCAGTATGGCAGCACAGCCGAAAGGTTTGTTTGAGCTTTTTAAATTTACATTTCCCAACACTGGCTGATATTATTATAACATAAGTAGGAGGTGACAAGTGACTGTATTATGAGTCACTGAATCATTCATTTTATTAGCTCAAAACAGAATTATTTAGGAATAAAACAAGCGACTTGCAGAATTTGGAACCTCATACTAGCATGCGACCCTTGGTGATGGGAAAAAAAAATTGAAATGGTTTTCGTCTGAGAAACTTTGCGTTTGCTCGCAAAACATATTGCAAAAGTATTGCATTCTTCCAAGAAACTTTGCGTTCTCTTTTAATAGATCATTTGCATTCTCTCGCAAAACGTTTCCTCGAAAAAAGCACTGAAATGTTCCTGAAGTTGTTCCTTTTACCCATTCCATCACAAAAGTTCTTAGGACCATTTAAAAGTTTTCCAAGAGAATGCAAAAGCATTGAAATATGATTTTCCCTCCTATCTCATTTTTTTTCTATCACCATGTCTCTTTGAGGGCTCCAAACTCAAGAAATGGAAGTTCTCTGTGTTTTTTTCCAGTGTTTCTTTTAACGCAGTTTATTTCTTATTTATCACTGTAGTCATGGCATTCCAGCTCCAAACCCTTGAAGTAAGTGTGCAACTGTCAAAGAATGTGAATGAGAGGTGCTGCCAGCACCTCTTAAATACGACCTCCATATCTAAAGTTTGCAGTTTATAAGCATTGATTTATCCCGACGAATCTTGGCTGTTTAAAATGTGGCGAATAAAATTAAACGAGCGGTAATGTTGCTGTGCTTCAGGGGTCAGTATGTGTTTGACTGCCACGGCAAATGCGAGTAAAGTGATTGGCACTGGCTACAAAGAGCTCCGCTTGGGATGGTCCCGGGCTCATCTCCACAATGTCGATACCCCGGAGACTTTACTGACTTGGGCTATGAAAATTTTGGTTGTACAAGCTCCAAGGTTTTAAGGATTTTGGGAGCTGAGCCAATCCCATTCGATCTCAGCTTCAAAAGAAATGACCGCTGATCCATAAATGCAGAGGAAAACCACAGAAAAATAAAGTCAGGAGTGTCAACAAGCCCACAAATGATATTTCATGATGCAGAGATATGCTCCACTGAATGCTTGGTCTACAAATTACACCACTTCTTCAAAGTCCTGACAACCCTACTGCGGATTCCCTGAATGTCAAAGAGGAATCCTTCGATGTACTTGATTAAATTCAGTCCTTTGTGTGTCATGCTCTGACTGTTTTCAATTAATGATGCTAATGAAGACAACCTTTAGCCTCCTCATTTTCCTTTAACAATTCCTAATATGATCAATAATGAGCCTCGACATGCTTTACTGAATATTTCATCACCGCTCAGAATGTTTTTCTAAATGGCGCGTTTAATCTAAAATTCACTAATACAGACATCGCTTATCACTTTCGAGACATAAGGAAAAGACAGAAGTGCAAACAAAACGTCCCATTTTTTAAAATCAATTTGACAAACGACTCCTATGTATAATTGATGCACTCTTGTAAAAGGTTGCGGGGAAACCCTGGAGCCACAGCTTCTAGTGTAATGACTTTCCAATGGGTAAATCTAATCAGACTGAAAGTGCTAGCTATTAGTTCTCATTGACTTACCTAGCTCTTCACAACACTGCTGGCATTGTCTCGTTTTAAACCTTGAGCCTGCTGTATCTTGACGCTTGACATCTTCTCTACAATGTATGTCCTTCTGTCTTTGACAGATGCCAATAGTATTGATACAGCTTCTCTTAAAGCTTTCATCAAAGGCTTAGCGAGAACAGTCTAGCCTTGAGCTTCAATGCAAGCCAATACTTTGAATGCACCAGTAAATACCCCTGTAAATGTTGTACAGGAGGTTCTGTGATGGATTGATGGGTACGGGGGAGTGGAAGGGAATGAGATGTTGGAAAAGTGGAACACTCCCCTGTCATATAATGAAAGATGAGCCAAGTTTCGAGAAATCCCTTAACAGAGCAGCAGTGTACTGGCTAATCCATAGGGTTCTGCTTTGAGCTGTCCTGTACGGTGACCGGGAGGGGACATGTTTGGTTCACTTAGTTTTGTCGTGGCCACGACATATTAATTTGTGGGAACTTTGTTAATATGTAGTGGCCACAATATATTAATTTGTGGGAACATCATATTAACTCTTGGGAACTCATGATAAAATGTTGTGGCCATGAGATCATTTTGTCGAGGTAAAGACATCTTTTAGTCGTGGCTACGAGATCCTATCTTGAGAGAACAACATCCATTTCTTATGGATATGACTTCTTTTGCTTCTTAAGAACAACATATTTTTCTCGTGAACATGAGTTTAATGCGAAAACAAACCTGCTTGACCATAACAACCTAGGATTATCAGATATGGATAAAACATTTTTAACCACCTTGTAAATCTGTTAACCGATTGTGTCTTTTTATTTAATTGTATATTATTATTATTATAATGTTTATTATATTATTATATTATAACTAGTTAGGGCTATATTTTTATATTTATTGTTAAATTATATTGTTGTTAAATATAATATTGGTTAAAATATTCAATGCAAGTTATTCAATGAATACAAGACAGAATGCTTGAATCACATGGATTTTTTTCCCATTAATATAACAAATCACGGTAATATTTACATACAAATTTTACATTTTACTAAAACATGCCACATGGAGATGTTCAATTAATCTTTGACTAGGAAGAATATAATTTGAATCACTGAACACATAGTTTGAACAGATTCAAGAAAAATCAATCAAACTTAACAACTCTAATGGTTTTTTGCTATTGAAGTTTCAACCAGAGATGTGATTAAAACACTCTTGTATTTCGAGTTAGGCCTTGGTCTAAACACGGTTTGCATGTTAAAAAGGAAGGATGCTCTGGCCTGTTGTGTGTTTCCAGCATCTTGAAGGTGTCCTGAAGACATCATAAATACAAAAACACAACAGCCCAGAGCATCCTTCCTTTTTAAACACGCAGACCATACTTTCAATATTACTTGCAGTAATTTATAAGCTCCTTATATTCAAAGGAGGGCACTCAGCATTTTGGAGACTTTTTTTGTCTTGTAACTATGCAACTGCACTCTCGGGGTTCAATCAATCTATACCTTAAAATGTGAAGCTCAGTTCATGAGCAGCATCTCCAGCTGTGTGGGCTGATAGGACATGAAAGGAATCGTAATGAATAACATATTCACTCCCACTCAATGGTCATCCATTCTTTCTTCTTTCTTTGGGATGTTTTGCAAGCTATCAGCATTTCAGTGTTGTGCAGCTAAGAGCTGCGAGCTACTGCTTTTTGTGGGAAGAGATGCCCATGTAACTTTAACTAATTGGTGTTTCTATCACTGTGAAGCATTTCCAGAGATGGATGACTTGAGATTTCCCTCTCTCACATTCCACACACTCTTCTCTGGTGCTTTTCCAAGTAATGATAGCCTTTTAAATACCATCTCTTGCAGTCTGCCATCTGTTCTCTGAACTTATTCGAGGTCTGTTGCTGAATTTTGCATATTTCTAATTTCTTCATGACTTGCAAGAACCATGTCACCTACAGCAAGCGGGCATAATCTAGTGTATGTCTGTACAAATATACAGAACTAACGAGGCAGACAGGGAAACTATATGGGCCTGAGGACTAATTAGGGAACTACTGTAAAATTACTGATACATACAGTAGGAAACCAAAAGAATAACAAACAGAATTGGCGCCTTTTCTACAAAATCACGTTTGCTTATTAAATATTTTGGTGAATATTATTCATGCTTTCAGCTACCATTAAGACACATTTCACCTATTTAAATCCATTTCACATGATTTTCACCAAAAATCAATAGCTAGAAAATGTGAAAAATTCCTCAGATGATCGGTCCATCAATAAAGAATAATATATAGTGATAAATACAAAACATATATAATAATAATAATAAATGAAAAATAATTAATTAAATGCATCGATTAACTCACTGGCATAAAAAGACATTTGCAATTAGTACGGTTTTTTTTTTGAGAGACAGAGAGATAAATTAATATTTTATTCAGCAAGAAATTGATCAAAAGTGAGAGAACATTTTTTAAACATTATGAATTCTTTACTAAATGCTTTCTAAACTTTTTATTCATCAGATAATCCTGAAAGATTGTCACGTTTCCACAAAAATAGTAGGTTCCTTGTTATTAGCTAGTTATTTTAATTACTATAATAAGTACATAGTATGTACATGAGGAATAGGATTGTAAAATAAAGTGCTACCCAAATTTTACTGACCACAACTTTTGGAAAGTAGTGTTTAAATATAATTTAAAACAATATTTTAGATATGTAGAAGCGCTTTGGTAATATAAAGACTAGAATGGAAGCCTTATTTCAGTGTGGCTCAGAAATGATACCTCTATGATAGCGGCACAAGAATAGCAGCAAAAACAAGAAAACTGAGTTAGTATAGATTTTAGTATGGATCAGTGTGTGGTTCAAGCATGTGAGTTAATATGTCATCAGAGCCCAAATATATCAAGGGATTTTAATGTGCAGTACTGTCATTTACAGCTACTACTGTATGCTGAGAGACTGAGAGGTTATTTCTACAGCTGAGCTGAACCTGAAGGAGGAGCTGAGGAGGAATGCAAAGTAATGCAGAGAGAATCTCACATCCCTTCCGTTTTTGAGATGTGCGATTAAGATGTTGACAGTTCTGGAAATGACATGATTATCTGTAATGGAATCCGGCTCTGTTTATTTCCTCTACCGTATATATGTCTCAGTTCTGCCCTGTGTCATTGTACCCCATCATCATCAGTGCAATCATTGTTGCAAAACGGCCTCGTGACATTTATGACAGATGTGCCGGTTGAATACGGAGCTTGCAGATTTTTATATGAACATTGATTAAACCGTGTCACTCTCAATTGTCCTCACAATTTTCACTTGTGTATGGATCTTATCTTATTGCCAGAGAGTAAATGCACTTTGAGGGGTTGAACAGTCACCCTATTCATCAAAAACTTCAGGACTGAACAAATAACGACAATTTTCTTCTGATGCATGTTTTGTATGGAAGTCTATTTGCATTTAAAAAATGTTATATACAGTATTTAAATTTGAATAAAATGAAAACTAAAAGAATTTCAAATGCCCAGATGTCTTCAAACTGTTTTGAAAAGAAGAGGAGATGCTACACCATGGTAAACATGCCCCCGTCTCAACTATTTTGAGACCTGTAGCAGGCATCAAATTTGAAATGAGCTCATTTAGTGGATAAAAGTGTAACATTTCTCCTTTTAAACATGTGTTATGTTCTCTATGTTCTATTCTGAATAAAATATTGGCTCATGTGATTTTAAAGTCTTTTAGTTTTAATTTTATTCCAATTTTTAAAAAATGTCCCAACATTTCCGTAATTCAGGTTGTATAATATTATTTTTAACTGTGCATTATAATTGTGATTTACATGACTCTATTTCTTGTTTATATATATGCTTTTCAGGATTCTTTGATTAATTGAAATTTAATGTCTTTACTGTCACTTTTGATCAATTTAATGTGTCCTTGCTGAATGAAAGTATTTCTTTCTTTCTTTCTCTCTCTCTTTAAAATTTTAAAATTTTAAAAAACTTTTGGTAGTGTATCACAGTTTCTAGAAAAATACTAAGCAGAACAACATTGATAATAAAAATAAATGTTTCTTGAGCAGCAAATCAACATATTAAAATGATTTCTCAAGGATCATGTGACACTGAAGACTGGTGATGCTGGAAATTCAGCTTTGCAGAATAAATTACATTTGAATATATATTCAAATAGAAAACAGTTATTTTAAAGTGTAGCGATATTTCACAATATTACTGTTTTTACTGTCTAATAAATGCCTTAATGTGTATAAGAGACTTCTTTCAAAAATATTTGTAAAAAATTGTAATTGCAAACTTTTGGCCTGCAATAGTTTTCAATCACAATTTTGAAAAATAAATAATAAAATACATAAAATGCATAAATAATAATGTTATAAATTCTATAATGCGTTATAAAAATGTTCCAATTATATAATAATTGTTGTAATTATTAACTTTTTTTTTTTTGACTCTCCATCCAATCAAACATCCCATACGACTTCAGTGTGACTAAATGTGCTTTGAAAAGACAGCACAGGAGAACAGATACTGAAGAATATAAAATGCAATTGGATACCAAATAAATAAATAAATAATATAACCATAAATTTTAATCACTAAGATTTATGGATGCATCTCTCTAGATGGGCATGTTCTCCGATCACTGGCTGCAGTGATTGTGAAATGTGATTTAATTTTATCAGTCTTGTTGCAGCTAATATAGCAATTAGTCTGAAGTTCCTATTGATATTCCATATCCTAATATCAGATACAGGCATTTAATGTCAAGAGGATTTAACATCTCATTCCCTTTGCAGAGTACAGAGGGATAAAAAATTGGATATAAATATGAACAAAAGAAAGCTGCAGATGCTAATATTCATGAGAAATACAACAACCACAAAATTGAGCCATCCCAAACAAGAAGGTCTTTAATATGTATGTGCATATAGCTATTGCAGTTCATCTCAGCAGCTGTTTGCTGAACTTGAATTAGCAAACTTTCTTCTGGTGTCTCTTGCTGCAAGTGTTCAAAAAAGCTCTCATTCACTTAATAGGTAGTTTAATAAAAGCACCCTCAGATAAAGAGATGAATTTTTGCTTTGGCTCTCTCTTTTCTCAGTATGACACTCTTTGAATAGCTGTCCTTCAAGCTAAATTATGTATGCAGAAGATTGTTTGCCCTTTGAGAATACACTGCACGGAAGAATGACTTGTCTCATCATTTTCTATTAAAGTTGTTTTAGGCACGCTAGCAGCTCTATTCACCACCGTCTTCCTGAGAGGTAACAGTGAATGTCAGTAGGTTGACATCGTTCATATCATACCTCAAGCATTATGCGGGTTATTTCAGACTTGAGTGATTCAGTCAGTTATCAAATTGAGGTACTACAGTTATTTGAAAACTCACATACTCACGACACAAGTGAGTGTCAAGTGAGAGGCGGCCACAGTTGTAAAACCTTAAAGTGAGCTGTCTGACGGAAATAACATTGGGAATACCTTCCAGTGCATTTTGTCATGCAAATTATTATGTGTGAAAAGACCAGGCCAAAGGTTTATGTGAGTTCATATACTGGTAAAATGACTGGAATGTCACACGTCTGGTCACTGCGTAGTTACTGTATGTATGCCAGGGTTTTAAAAGGTTGTTCGCTTTTAAAACATGCAGACGTATCATTACCATTCAGACTCTGGAACCGAATGAGTTGCACATTCTTCAAAATCATCTTCATGATCTTTAAAAAAAAAAAAAAAACTTTTTCTCAAAAGTTGTATCAGGTTTTTGAAAGTGGAACAAAAAAGTTATTATGAAAATGTCAGAGCTGGTCTTTTACATTAAAAAGTATTCCATAAAGTCTTTACAAATAAATAAGCAAATAAATACAAACAAATAAATAATATTTATTTATGTAATATTCACATTTTTTCCTTTATTTATTGTTTGTTTGTTTTTGTTTATGCAACTTACCAACATTCCAATATACCAAGTGGTGATCAAGAAAATAATAATATTTTTTATTTATTTTATTTATTTTCAAAATATTCTGGGGGTCATAATCTATCCTTTTCCAGTGGATTTTTTTTTAAACTCAATAGACGGATTAACTAAGAAAATCATCTTAAATTCAATAAAAAGCATTTAAAAATGATTTACTATATATTTATGTAATTGTCAGTTTGAAAGGGGATTTATTAATTTCTTATTTTATTGTTACACTTTAAAAAAAAACAATCTACGGCTAAAAATTTAAAATGGCTCATTCAAACACGCCCCCCACATGTCTACCACACGGTGTGGGGAGATTTGCAAAACACCACCCAAACATATAGGCAATGAAAGAGGACGGGACTTTTATTCTCGCTGTAGTGTTGTTGCTGCCGCCGGCGCCATGTACTGGAGATGCTGTGTTCCGTTGTGAAAGCGAAACTACTTTGTTTGGGCTTCCAAAAGAGGACCCAACTACAAATCAGTGGTTAAGTTGTATTTACAACACTGTTCCAGAACAGTTCAACCCAAATATTCGAGTGTGTGCAGCGCATTTTATGGAGGACTATTTCCTGAACCAGGGAGTAGCCTGCCAGCTGTGCACAAAGGCTGTTTCTATAAAGTGGGGCAATTCCAACTTTGAGGTATTCGGCCAATCACAATGCACTGGATAGCTGGCCAATCAGAGCACGCCTCACTTCTCAGAACGATGAGCTTTGTAAAAATCGACGTTTCAGAAAGGCGGGGCATAGAGGAGCAACAATAATCTACAGTATGTGGAAAATAATGTGTTTTTTTAACCTTAAACCACATAAACAAATTGCATTACACCAAATACACAAAATAATGTTCTTTTTAGCAATGTCATATGACCCCTTTAAATGAAATAAGTGTATCAACTGTAAAACCCTGTAAAAAAAAAAAATTTTTTTAAGTTGTTGATAATACTAAAATTATTGGAGTATTTTATTTTAAAGAAAAGACTATTTCAGTCTTTCTACTTCACAATTTCACATTCAATTCAGTGTGTCACTTGCTGCTTCTTTGTAATTAATTCTAAAATGTACTTGCAATTTCTGAGTAAAAACTGTTTCTACACCATATATTTTTGAATGCACTTGCTGTGAAGTTCATTTGTGATTATACCATACTTGGTTTATGAAAAGAAAAGTGTATACAGGACAGAGGAAAAAAATAGATGCATGACATCTCCGATTATATGCATTTACTTGCAAAGCACATCTCCATAAAATGACTGAAATATGTTTCCTATACGATAAGAGCAGAGCCTTCGTGAACTTCCTTTTATCTTTGAAATGAGTTTCACGGGATGACACACCGTAAGCATTATTTTACTGAGCCGGTGAATACTGTATGTCCACTGGGAATAGAAAAGAGCAGTTGTATAGCCACTTTTAATCAGGTTTAAATGGGATCCGTTTAAATGATGTTCTCATGAATACATTTATTAAGCTGTGAGCTCAGCAGTCAGTCCCAAATTAATTAACATACGCAGGAAAAACAAGCTGATTCTTATCTGGCGATACAATTCACACGCTCATTTGAGTGCCTGCACCTTAGTTAGCTGTAACAGATTGAAATGATGCTTACGGAGGTAGAATCAGGCACATTCTAGAGGACATTAGAGCGGGAGGGTCATTTTCACTTGAAACGAGTTTTGAATGCCACTTGTAAAGCGTGTGTATAATGAAAAGCTCTTGGTTTGCATTAACCTGAGAGCCAGATAAGGACATGAATTCTTGAGACAAAGGTGCCCCGGCATTGTGCTGGTGATAGTGTATGCAATCCCCATGACAACGGACAAATGGATCTCCCATTCACCGATGGTGTTGTGAGGGAAACAGGCAGCGATCTGCATAGAAAAGACACACGCTTCTTTCAGTGAGATCAATGGCCTGTTCTGAGGAGGTGTTTCTTCTGCGGTAAAACCAATGTGACATGACTCTAGCTCAGGGGTTGGCAACATCGGTACTGGAGGGCCGATGTCCTGCAGAGTTTAGCTCCAACCCTGAAAAAACCTCACCTGCCTGTAGCCCTAGTAATTCTGAAGACCTCGATTAGCTTGTTCAGGTGTGTTTGATTAGGGTTGGAGCTAAACTCTGCAGGACAGCAGCACTCTAGGACTGACGTTGCCTACCCCTCCTCTAGCTATTGCTGCTTAAAGGAATAGTTCACCTAAAAATGAAAATACGTGAGGCTTGTGAGGCTTCTGGTCTCAGCTGCTTCCAGTTATTTTACCAGTTCAAAATTATTTTACCAGTTCAATTAATCATATATTAGCATAATCATAAACACAATGGTCTGCAATGCAAACAGTTTTACCATTTACTGCACTTTGTTATCCTTCTAGTTATTTAAAGGGGTCCTATTATGCTCTTTTACAAAGTCTTGATTTTGTTTTGGGGGTGTACCAGAACATGCTCTCATGCTTGGTGGTTCAAAAATCACATTATTTTTCACATAATGTACATTATTACAATACCTTTCTCCCCAGCCAGGCACAAACGGCTCGATTAATTCCGGGTTTGATGAAGGCCCGCCTTCCGAAAAACAAAATGTGTTGTGATTGGTTAGCTGTCCCAGTGTGTCAGTACTGCCCCGCCCCTTGCCAAAACAGCAAGTTCGTCAATATTCCCATATCAATTTGAGCCGGATTCAGACCCAGAGAATATTGAACAAGACGATCGCGCAGAACCTTTGCAAGCACGGATATTGCAAGACATATTAAAGTGGTAACGTTATAGTTGTTGTTTTTTTTGGCTAAATCATGTTTTAGATAGGATGTCAACAACTGCTTAAAAATAACTGCATTGACTATGTACAGATAAGTGCAATGGTAATATGTATTATGTTTATTGTTCTTTAATTCTAACATTATAACATGAATTGCAGTGAAACTGTTATACACTTGAATTTATTTACACCATTGTCCCACAGAGTTGCTCTATTTGTGGTGGCATATATATGCAAATTAATTCTCTGTCAGCGGGAGCCGCTGTTGGAGCGGGAGAGATCGAGGTTTCCCCGGTAACGCTGTACACAAAGTAGCGCTCCGCTCACAAACGCTGCTTTATCAGACATTACATGCAAGATGAAATGAAAATGACATCCAAAATTTTCTGAAGACAGTCGGTTTCCTTCAGAAATACAGTAATATAAAAACACCCGCACCGGGTTTCGATTTTGAAACGTGCAGTGCTCAACCAAGCATTCTCCCCACCGGCCAACCATTCGAATTTACGTAGGCGGTATTTATTTGAATGATATTCTAATGGAACGCTTTGTGATATCACAAATACAGGAAAACAACTTTGCAGTCCAAACGAGCAGTTGTAGTTCTTGAAAAGGGATTTTTTAAAAACGAAATATCTCCCTTTGGAGTGGACTTTGAGATTTGTAACTTTGTAGATATTTTTATGCCCAAACATACACACTGACTAAAATTCAAAAAGTGAAAAAGCATAATAGGACCCCTTTAATAGCAGCAAAGAATTGGAAGTCTTGCACATTTACAGAAAATAGCTTTCTGCCTTCAGTAGCAAGTAAACCGGAATTATTTAAAAATTACATAAAGCAAATCAGCCATATTGTAATACATCCCTTGAAAAAAAGTTTGATGTGGTATTTTGACTACATATTCATATTCTGATGTATCTGGTAGAACACCATAGTATTTTAATAATACTGTAGTTGTTTTTTTTTACTGTACTTCACACTATAGTGTCTAAAACAACATAATAATACTATACTTTTACTATAACGTAATAATACTATAACATAATTTTCATAATACTATGATAGTTCATTGTACTTCAAGCTAGTGTCTAAAAAACAGTATATTTTTATATTTGTAATTCATTATAGTATTTCAAAAACATGGTATATTTTTAAAATACAATAGTACTTCATTGTACTTCGCACTAGTATCTTAAAGGGATAGTTCACCCAAAAAAATTGAAATTCTGTCATTAACTACTCACCCTCATGTCGTTCCAAACCCCTAAGACCTGCGCTCATTGGTGGAACACAAATTAAGATATTTTTGATGAAATCCAAGAGCTTTCTGACCCTCCATAGACAGCAATGTAACTGATACATTAGTCGTTATTTTTGTTTTCTTCACACACAAAAAGTATTCTCATAGCGTCATAAACTTAAGGTTGAACCACTGATGTCACATGGACTATTTTAACAATGTCCTTACTACATTTATAGGTCTTGAATGTTTCAGTTGTGTTGCTGTCTATGCAGGATCAGAAAGGTCTAAGATTTCATCAAAAATATCTTAATTTGTATTCCAAAGATGAACTAAGATCTAACCGGTTTGGAACGACATGAGGGTGAGTAATTAATGACAGAATTTTCATTTTTGGATGAGCTATCCCTTTAAAACACATTAGTTCATTGTACATCAGGCTAGTGCTTAAACGACATGGTATATTTTAATATTACTCTAGTACTTCAATTACATTTATGCTTGTGTCTAAAAAACATGGTATTTTTTAATACTATGGTATCTACATAAACACTGCTCGACTGGGTGTTTCCCGAATCAGTAGTTCCATTGCAAACTTGTGTGGTTGAAAATACAGCTCTCATCCTAAGTTTAGAAGCATAGTTTCTTGTTATGGCATGTGGACTCACATAGATCATGTTCTTGGTAATAGTAATAAGCTAACTAGTACATTTAGGATATTTTTATCTTTTATTTTCATAATATACTGTAGGCCTATATACACATTTCAATCTTTATATTTTAGCGTGTCAACAATCAGCACCGCTTTTGAAGTATACACATGTAAATGTGTAAAAGAACCATAAAATACGACGCAGAGTGAACCCACGATAAACAGTAAACAAAACAAAATGATGAAAATGAAAGCTGATGACTAAATGAACCACATGTAATGTGTACGGCGATTACGTACTGCATATTAATGTGATTAAAAAGGTTGTGACTAGCTAGCTAGTTTCTTTTTTAAAGTTATATGTTATGGGCTTTTTATGTCTTTAATGTGAGAGGACAGTGGAGAGTTGACAGGAAAGCGTTGAGTGGAGAGAGGGGTGCTCAAGGCAGGAATTGAACTTGGGTCACCATGAGCGCGGTTACGCTATATGTCGATGTGCTAACTACAAAGCTATTGGCGCAGACAGCTAGCTAGTTTCTACAGTGGTGCATCATACTATGGCTGTTAAACATCAAGTTTCGTTGTTGTACGGTAAATGCACTCCTGCCCAACACAGCAACACTGGCTTAACCAATGTTAGTTTAGGGCGAGACAATCCGTTTGCCTGACTAATGCTAGATTCAGTTTTTCAATTCCATTTAGGCATGCTAGAGGGCCAGAAATTACATATTTGATTTTTTCATCATGCATAAGATATACTGAAATTAAGTCAAAGTTAGTTTTTTTAAAAATGCAAATGTACAAAAATGTAACCAAGTATTAACTGAAATTACTAAGAGAGCTGCTGGGCGCCGCAGGGGCAGAGATTGCTGTCTGTTGCCATGGCTTTATGAGATTCTGATGGGACAGCTGGTCTTGAGGGCGGCGGGATGCTGTGCCCTCTTCCTTCATGGGAGATTTACTTTAATTCACTGAAATGAGCATGAGCGCACAGAACAATTTGGACATTTAGGAGAGAAGTCTTTATAATGAAGTGTTGTCAGATTTCAGCAATACAATCTACTGCATTAAAAACCCATGTAGACTCATTTTAGTGCTCGTGTTCCCAGAGCGCTGAGGGAGTAGGAGAAAGTGACACCAGACAAACTCAAAAGTTTCCATGCTGTGGGAACTACTAACTAGTATCAGATTATTTGACAACTCTTCCTGTAAGGAAAGAATGAGCAACCGGTTATAACCTCTTATATCCTTACCAAAGATAGAATGGAAATCCTATTACAGTTATCCCAAAATGTCCTCAGATAGAATGGACTGTATGATTGCTCCTGTCATGATAGCGGCTGTGACTCTCTCTTGCACTCTTTATCTCTCCGACACAGTCATTCACAAATCACATAAGTCGAACTATTACTTAACCACTGTTAGTACGAGCGCTAGTGCCAGCAGACCTGTGTGTCCACGCTTAGCAGCAGAGCGACCTCACTTGAGACACATCTAGGGATCTAAGGATTGCTTGAGGCCAAATTAACAACCGCTGAAAAGCAGGAGGTTGCGGAGGGACCATTTATCTGTGTCCTTCACAACAAGGCTTCACTGTAAACTTGTTAGAGTTACAGAGAAAGAGTTTCGCTTTTACTTTTACTGACATCAGCAGAGTCTCAACTGAATTTTGCAGGCTGGCAAACTTCAGCACTCAAAATATAAATAATGTTTTTTTATAAAATGACCCCTTAGATAGAAGATACAGAGGAATACCTGTTTTTTGTCCATAATGGGGGCCAGTGTTGTTTTGGACCCCATTGACTTTCACTATATGGACAGAAACAGTTCAGAATGTATTCTTTTGTGTTCCTCAGATAAAAGAACACCACAGAGGTTTGGAATGAAGGTGTGTAAATGATGACAGAATTATCACTTTATTGTGGATAACAGCTGGAGTAGACATGATAAATATTGTCATTGTTGCCAGAGGCGTTATGCCCATTCAAAGGGATTTCTGAGCCAAGTGGATTTTGAATGCAGCTTCCAAAAGACAAAAAAAATGCAGAATAATATTTTCTATATTTAATGCAATCACACCGGTGTGATTAGATCGTTCAGTGTGGCACAGCATCAGCTGCTAAATTCAAAACTGCGTTCGCTGCTGGCGCTGTGCCAGAGACAGATGTGTTTGTACAGCGCTGCATTATAACCAATCACACACGATTCTGTTGAGCTTATGAATGCAATGACCAATCAGAGACGTTCAGATGAATCATCACTGAAACGCGGTGCTTTGTTCGCTTGATCGCTTACGAATGTAATATTCATTTCACCGTGTGAACAGCTTCAGTGATTTTAATGGGAGTTTTTGAGAGTGCCTGAACTCTGGTTAGACTGAATGAAAATCTTATTTGATAATGGAATGTTCTTTAGCCTTCTCTCTGTAAAATAAAAGTGTTATAATTAGTAACTTAGAATAGGGCCTATTGTTGTTAAATTCACATTAAATACAATGTCAGTCGCATTAAAAACATTTTATGGCATGACACCCATATCTGGTACTTAAGTAAAAAGTCGGGGTTTTATGTGTAGTTAATAGATTACACTATTGGTCTACTTTGCCCATCACCATTTATTGATCAAATAACAATCTATATAGGCCTAGGGGCAAAACACATTTCCTTACACATATTTGAGAATCAAGATATTTCCTAATATAGTTAACACGTTTGGAAACATTTCGAACTAAAAGGAAAATAAAATTCACTTTCACTGACTTTTTCATTAACTGTTCCCATCTGGTGGAATGACCTACCCAACTCAATCCGAGCAGCTGAATCCTTACCCATCTTCAAGAAACGGCTAAAAACTAATCTCTTCCATCTTTATTTGACCCTCTAACTCTAGCACTCGCTATTCTAATTTTATTTTATCTATCTGCCTTCTTTTTATTTAAAAAAAACACACACACATTTGACCCTCTATCAATTGCATATTTATTCTCTAACTGCTAGCTTTTCTTGTAAAACTAACACTAGCTTTCTTTTTTCTATTCTATCCACTTGTTTCTTATTAATAAATAAATAAATAAATAAAAAAAAACACTAGTTTTCTTTTTCCTATATATTCTATCTACTCGTTTTCATAAAAAAAAAAAAAAAAAAACTTTTTAATGTGTACTGCGTTAGGATAACCAAGACTTGTAATAGCACTTGCATGTTGTTTTTGTTGGTTTTGATTGATTCTAATGTCCTCATTTGTAAGTCACTTTGGATAAAAGCGTCTGCTAAATGACTAAATATAAATGTAAATGTAAAAGTAAAACATAAGCCTATATCAGTTATACAGTGCTATCGTGGCTGCTGTGTTTCACATGATACACATGACCCCCCCACCCACGTACCCCCTCAAAAATCATGAGTGCATGACGCCCCTGATTGTTGCAGTCTAAAATGCTCATAAAATAGTTCAACAATCTGATTCGAGCTCAAGAATTCAGTCTTAGGAAGAAAGAAACTTATTCACGAAGATAAATGAATATACATTATTAATAGAAAACCAGTGCCTCCACAGGGATGTTTGGTTCATGACAGTTTAGTGTACTTGTATAAAAACAAATCTTTAACAATGAGAATTTTGCTTCTTGAAGCGTTTAGTGTCTTAACTGATCCATCTTAATGGCACTTCCCTTTAACTTTAACGTTCTAGCTCATAAAACCTACAGATAAAATGACACTGCATGACTATTTAAATATTTCCTGTGTGATCATTTAATAATTTGTCTAGTATGCAAATAGTAAATATAAGCAATTAAGTGCTAAACATCGTATTTTATATTTGGATGCTAAGTGAGGAACTGTAACAGTGCTACTGAAATCGCCTGGAGTCATTATATGCGCTTTAAAATTTGAGACCTCATGCTGTCTCGTGAATTTCCTCTGTAGTTTGTGCCAGGTTTCTGTCAGACATGGCCTTTTTGGTTTCACCACCAAAGAATGAAGTGTATTTGCACTAAATAAACATCCAGAAGTACACAATATATCAGTGGAGGTATTATTGGTGGATAACTGGGAAGATTATTATTAGTGTATCAATAGCGGAATTACAGCTGATCATTTTAATTGATAATTTATAATTTTTGTAACATGCATACATGACTATAATATAAAGACATAATATTATGTATTGTATTGTACAATATACAATAAATTGTAATCATATTTGATAAATTATCAATATGCAATAATCCTAATTCTAATAAAATGATAAAAAGCTAGAAAAATATATCTCAGCAAATTAAAAAGTAGTTAAAAGATGTTCAGATTACCTATATGGATTGCAAAATCCAGATTCTAAGCTTTATGATATTTAATGTCAGTTTAAAAGAGTTAAAATGCGTATCAGTATTGTATAAACAAGATATTGATTACCGTTTAATATTATCGTCCCAGAAATTTCCATATCACTGCACTCATAAGCACAACATTACGTTAAAATGACAACAAACAATAACACAGTGACAACAAAAACACTTAAAATGGTTCATCTCCTCTTAGTGCTGTAGGTATAGTGTTTGTTTTAGAGATTTTTTGAAATCTGTCTTGTCTTACTGTAAATCCATCATAAAACTACAGTAGAAAAAAACAAAAACATTAATATGATGTATTTGCAGACTACAGATTCTGTGAAGTGTGCTTCACTCTGTGTTTATTGTCTCTTTATGAAGATGCCATACGCTGCATGTCTGAAAAAAAGGTTGCAGTCAATCAAGATTTCAGGCGTCATTTGTTCTCTTGCAGTTCAGAGCTTTGACACTGTTTATAAGGATCTTGAGGGCTGCTGACGCAACAGCAGTCCAGACAGGCCACAGCAGCTACAGAGCTCTGCCAGTATTCTTCCCATCTGAGCTTAATATCTATGAATAGGGTTTATATCATAAGGCAGAAATGATCCACTCATACATGTATGAATGGAAAAAATCTAAATGCTAAATAGGGTAGCTGTAGTCCCACATTACAGTTAAAATGTTTCTAATCGCCTTAGAATAGAAGAATCGTAATACTGTGTTGGACTGTAGGAAACGAAGTTAAAAGAGCCAATCGTGTGTTTGTTTACGCTAGATAGAATGTGCGTCTAAGCTGGACCAGTACAGAGTAACACTTGAAAATAGCTCAATTCTACATGCTAAACATTTTTATTAGTTCCTTGAAAAATGTAAAAGCCATAAAAGGGTAACACTTTGGTAGAGACCAATTATTACTATTGACTAGTTGCTTATTGTCATGCATATTACTAGCTTACTTATTACTAGTTGCTTATTGTCATGCATATTCTGCATGAACATAATCTAGCCTACATCAGGGATGGGCAACTGCCGTATACGGCCTGCAGTGTCTTTTAGTATGGCCCGATGGATCATATTGGACTCGGATGATGAATTTTAAAACATTTGAAAAGTAAGTCACATAAAGATTGCTTTCAGTTTATGATGTTAATACTATCTCCAGAGGTCGCTATTTTCCAGCCGCTCACCGTATTAATTAGCAAATAATAAATGAAAAACTGACCATGAAAGCAGTATTTTCCAGTCAAGATGGTAAACAGATTATTTTTTTTTTTTTACCAAGTTCAAGGGGATACCCATATGTTTGGATTGTTTGGAAATCTGTATTTTTATTTAAATCGCCATCACACCACTGCTCACAAACAATGGGGACGGCCAGAGTTGCACTTGCCTCAAATTTCAAAGGTAAAATGCACAGTCAACAAAACCTTTTTGCTAAATGCATGACAGAAATGTTTGCACTGAACTATGTTCTTAGTTTCTACGGGTCCTTAAAAATTATTCAGTTTAATTGTTTAAATTTAAGGCCATTAAGTCTTAATTATTAGCAGTCTTAAATTTGGGGACGGAAAGACAAGAATTACTATATAGATTAATATGACAATTAAACTTCAAAAGGCTTTGATTTCACTGAATAAAAATGAGCGCTGAACGTTTAAAAGTCAGGCGCTGCTTTTTTTGTGAAACACGGTTAACTTACTGGGAAACCGCTATATTTCTGCAGTTCTGAAAGTGAAACCTGCTGGCAGAGAACGAATTTGAATTTTCAATAAGCCTGTCTGCTATTTTTGCTACATATTTTTAAATGTGAACCGATGGAGTGACAAGAAGCTAATCCGTTATAAAAATCTAAACAGTAAAGACACTGAGACATATTTATGTCATATAATATAATAATTGTTTAAATGAATATAATAATTGATACTTTTGACTCATCCCTTTTCTTAAAAGTTGTTTAAAGGCTGAAATGTGAAGTGCAGGTCTTAAAAAAAGGAGTGTCTATTTACAATAAATGCAAATAGCCCGCCTTGTTGGCAGAGGCTTTACACTAACTCCGCCCACCAACATGTGATCGGGCTAGTCAACACTACAAAAGACGATTGTCAGTCGTCAGCTCCAGTATAGTAAATAGCATCTGTCGCTAAGGAAATATGCTATTTTCACTTAGTTTAAATAGCTTCTATCGCTATTTACACTTAGTGCAAATAGCCGCTGCCTTTTAAACATCCTGCAGATACCCAGTTATATTTTTCTTGAATAAGCACTTTTTAACTGTCCTCTTAGGGTTGTTTTGAGAATGTTCTGTAGGCCACTAATAAAAAATAGGACCTATGTACATTTGTTTGTTGCAAATTTACAGACAATGCAATTGAGATGTTTACATTGGCTTGTTGGGGTAACATTGCTGTCAACTGACAACAACGTTTGCCTTCTGAATTAGCATAACTGCACAAGTTTTATAGTTAATAAGATCTTTAAAAAACAAATTACATTAATTATACTTTCATTTACTGCAATAAAAAGGAAATTGAGTTAGACGGTGTAAAAGGTGTGTGGACGTGGATTAGTAATCTGACCCCTTGGTATATAGGAGAAAAAATGCTGGCCCTTGCACTATCAAAGTTGCCCATGCCTGATCTACATCCTTAATCCTACCCAGCCTAAACTTAACAACTCCTTTCTAACTATTAATAAGTAGCAATTAGGAGTTTGGGGCAAAAGTCATAGTTACAGTAGTTGTTCCGAGTTCGAATCCCGGCTCGAGGACCTTTCCCAATCACAATAGTGAGAACTGGACCTAAAAATAAAGTATGACCCATAAAGGTAAAGAAACAGCACTGGAGGTCTCGCTATTAGCATTAATGCCGTGGCACTGTATAACATTTTCTCCCATTATTACTTTCCGCAGAGAAACATATGACAAATGAGCTGTGACAGAGAGCAGTCAATAAAAATCACAGGTCTTTTAGATCAGACCCATTATGTGATGTATCTAATGAACAACATTAGTGCCTGTACTCAGAGGATGCTTTCTAGACATTATTGGATAATTCATCAACTGAAATTTATGTTACCATTAAATATATTGGAGCTGTGGTCTAAAGAAATCAAATTTAAAATCAATAAAGGTAATTGATTTCAATGTACCTCTAGTGTGGTACTAATTACTAAGCGTTAAAAAAAATTGCGTGACCCAAAGAATGATAAATTTTTTTAGAAAACTATAAATCCCACAACAGGATTGTAGGGGGTTGATTTTAAATGCAACCCCCATGAAAAACAGTGTCAACCCTCCCTTCCTTCTTCTCAGTAGTGATAAGATGACACCATTGAAACCCAAATAGCGGCGGCATCATCACGCCGTGTGCAATGGGGATTGTCCGGGGCATGCAGGAATGCCAACTGTGGTTGGGCAATCCCCATCCGGTGCCCTTCGTTCTCACAAATACATCAATAAAACAGCTGCTGCAATGCTGGGAGAAACTGCAGCAGTGTAATGTCTTAAGGCCCATACACACCCAGGGTGATAACAATAAAGGTAAAGTTTTAAAAATCATTCAAAATAGGGATGCGTGATATATTGAAATTATTGAAATATCATCAATGTACGTATTGCAGTATGAATATTTGCTGAAAAAGAACTTACCCTCAGGCCATCCAAGATTTAGGTGAGATTGATAAATAAAAATAAATTTAGCATTGCATCAGTTGCTCAACAGTGGATCCTCTGCAGTGAATGGGTGCCGTCAGAATGAGAGTCCAAACAGCTGATTGAAACATCACAATAATTCACAAGCAATCCACACGTCTCCAGTCCAGCAATTAGCATCTTGTGAAGTAAAAAGTGTCGTGTTTGCAATGAAAAAGTTCATCATTTAACATTTAACATCATTTCATTCAACTTCAAACTTTTGCTTCTCGCTAAAATACAAGTCCTCTATTCATAATATTGCTTTCTCCAGTGAAAAAGTATCCTCGTCTGAATCAGGATAAAGATAAAACACTGTTTAGAAGCAGTAACAGTCCAAAATTGTTCTAAACAAATATGTTGGTGGAATTTGATGTGAGAAGACAACAGGGATGGACTTTTTTTCACTGGAGAAAATATTCTAATGGATTATAGATTATGGATATTTTGGCCAGTTTGGGTGGTTTAAAGTTAAAATAATGGATTTGTTTCCCAAAACACACAGCTTTTCACAAGACATTAACTAATGGACTGGAGTCATGTGGATTACTCTGATGTTTTAATCAGCTGTTTGGACTCTCATTCTGACGGCACCCATTCACTGCAGAGGATCCATTGGTGAGCAAGTGACAAAATGCTAAAATTCTCAAAATCTGTGCAATTGAAGAAACAAACTCAACATCTTGAATGGCCAGAAAGTGAGTACATTTTCAGCAAATTTTCACTATTCCTTTAATTTATCACATTTAGTTCACTACACAATTATAACGATAACAGTGTAGAGGAACAATATTTTGAATTTTTCTTTTTTTTTTTTTTACTTTAAAGCCGATGAACGATACGAACATTGACAGCCAATCAGAATCCATCCTGCTTTAAAAAGCTTAAGCATTTAAACCTGCAAATGAAAACTCAGCTTCTCATTTAGTTATCGTTCTTACTGTGAACAGATCTTTACAATGTCATAACACGCATCAGGGAAATGTGATCGGACATGCTGGGGTGCAGCTCTGCCTCCACTCACAGACCCTCAGAGACAATGAGGTCCTCGGATGCTTGTGGCGAGTGTCTTGACATCAGAGGTCCGACAACAGTTGTCACAAGAACGGCAGACGTTTAACCTTGGCAACCCTATTAGATGTCGTTCCAAACAGATTTCTCTCCAGTAGGAAAACAGACTTTCCCCTAATGTACATACAGACGCACATAAATAAGCTCAGCGGAGACATGGCTCACAGCAAAGCATGTGTCTCCATTTGAGGCACATAAACAATGTGCTTTTCACATGTTTACATGAGCATGTGACAGCCTAGTTTGGCGAATTGGAGCGTGCTAGTGAATGGCCATATTTGGATCGTTGTGTTCCCGGCAGGGCAACCCTCACACACACACAGACACACACACACACACACACACACACACACACAGACACAGACACAGACACAGACACAGACACAGACACAGACACAGACACAGACACAGACACAGACACAGACACAGACACAGACACAGACACAGACACAGACACACACACACAGACACACACACACAGACACACACACACACACACACACACACACACACACACACACACACACACACACACACACACACACACACACACACACACACAAACACACACACACATCCCTGTATACAAACCGGCTCGACCTTTGCAGTGCCAAAGGAGTAAACATACTACAAGGCAGTTTTGTTAGCAGATGTTAGCAATGTAAATACTCCTAATTAAAACTTTCAACTCCTAAAAAGACTTCAGAAACTCTGTGAGCTCGTAAAATATAAAAATTATAAGCAGAGAAGTAAAACTTATCACAAGATGTTTTGTCTGTCTAAACAGTGATAAATCTGGGTTTTGTCAGGTTGACTGCAACTTCCTCTCTCTCATAAGTCAGTTTTCATTAACATTTCTCTTAATCAAACTCTAACATGAGACTTTTTCCATGTAGTTTTAACAGTTTTACCTATTTATACAATGCTGTTTAAAAGCTTGGGGTCAGTAAGATCAGTAAGACAGCTAAAATCATTTAATGCACAGCTAGCCATGCATTATCCCGCTTATACCTTGGTCATTTGCCAGCATTTCCAAGTTAAAGCTGTTAATGATGTTTTCGCAGTGCAATATTTGACCGGAAGGGTAAAAATGTTATTTCTACTAGAAAGACTCAGGAGGTGATGATAAGACTCGAAAGTATTTATTTGACAAAACCAAGACATAAAAATAGAATTCTTTGGCGTAGGCCCCATCTGTAGCTTGAATCTGTAAGTTGTAGATTCCAGCTATTACTGCCGAAGACAAAGGTAGGGGCGGAGCCGACCCCCTGCATGGACAGGGCCAACCTGGTGGAGGTGGGGAGGATGGAGGGGAACGACAACGTCAGTATCTGCAAACACAAGGAAGGATAAGTAAAGAGCTTATATATTCCTTGCGTCGAGTGACGATTGGCTAGATCTAATTGTAAAGTGTGACGTAGCATTAAGACTACTTAGTGGAACTTGCGCTAAGGCTTCCATTTTCGTCAGTTACGGCTCGTTAGCTCTAGCATTCTGTCCGCTTCAAATCAGACTCAGAGATGAAATAGTGCAGTAAGATCACATTTATTTGAATGAATTATAGCATTTATTTGAATTAATTATCAATCAAGAGAGAGAGAGAGTTGACAGTTGTGTGAACCTACCTTCGTCTCGCACTAAACAAGCTGTACTTCAAAAACAGCATTTTATTAATAAAAGTCGCGGGGCAGCATTGACAACATGATTGCGTGTGTGTGTGTGTGTGTGCAGTGCAATCTGCGAATGCGATCTCTGACCCCTCTGTCTGTGTGGGTTTGTGTTCATCAATTAATGCAGAGCATTAATATAGAAGGGGGATTAAACTGACTTGGAACTGCCTGTGCATTAAACGGTTTTACCGCATACCTGCCAGCCAATCAGATTCAGACAGGCCATGGTATAAATACATATATATTGAGATTTGCCCTAATATATCGATGCAAATTAGAGGTCGATCAGTATTTGATTTTTACTCCAGTCTTCAGAGTCACACAATCCTTCAGAAATCATTACAATATGCTGATTTTGTGGTTAAAATAATTTCTTATTATCAATGTGATGCTTAATATTTTTGTGGAAACTGTAATGCATCATTTAAGTTAGAAAAAGAACAGGCTTTATTTAAAATAGATTTTTTTTATAACATTATAAATGTCTGTACTGTAATTTTTGTTCAATTTAGTTCATCCTTACTAAGTAAATGTATTAATTTCTTAAAAAAAAAAAAAAAAAACTCAAACAGTAGTGTTTATATAAACTAATGATCATTTGTACTTGAAATGGTAGACAGAACGCTTGACAGAAAATGACAACAGAACATTTCCCATCATTCTGTGGATGTACAAGTATGAAATACACATTCCTATATATCTATCAAACACCAGAAGAGCCTTTTCTACTGTGCAGGTGCCTTTAGATGTTAAAATTCTTTGTGTATCTAAGACACGTTTTGAGGGTGTGGAAAGAGCCGTGTCAGTTTGAAAGAAACCGAGAAGCACAACTCAACCTGCCCTGAAATTCTCATCAGTCAACGGATGCCAAAGTCAGTGCGCTGCAGCAAAACTTTTAGATGATGGTAAAACTTCAAGTTTTAAATTTTGTATCATGGAGCTTCAGTTTCTTAACCCCTGGCGTTTTTGCTCCTTGTGATGTGCCATCCTTACTGAAATCAAGAAATTTTCTGTATTCTCTGACATGGGGTGTGTAGGTGCTCTAATGCACATCCTTTGCTCTTGGTTTTGTTGCATTAGGCCTAAACAGGTTTTTGTCAGTAACTGGAAAAAAAGGAATATGAAATTGCCAAAAGAATCCATATTTTCCCACTTCCAAACTCGTAAGTGGGAACTTCCCAGGAGGACCTGAAAACAGCATGAGTGTTGTGATTCCTCCTATTAATTTTTCTAAGAGTGATCTGCCTCCTCCTCCATTTACAGTCTCTGCCTACTGTAAGACATTGGCAGACATCCTGAAGAATAAAGTTTAAAAAGTCTGTCGAGTAAAGGCATCACACCAGGCCAAGACGGAGAACTGTTCTTTATCAGCATACCAACACAAGCCAAGCCCAAACATACGGCAGAAATCTGTCTTCTCGTTTGCGGCGTCTGCTCTAATGAGTGAAGTCATTCTCATTGTTCTCTCCTCTCTATCACTCACAGGTGTGAGTGCGAGTCTGTGATTCTGACAACGAGCGTATCAGGTCTTTCCCAGCACTCCTGCAGGCTTTTCCTTGCACTCCCGTGGGAAAGCCCGGCATTCTCATTTAGATTTACTCACAGTGTTTGGTGTTTGTATATTGGCTATTTTACAATGGTTCAAACATGGCTCATCCATTCATATTTATAATGTACTGCTGTTTTGAGTTTCTCAAGTGTTGTATAATGTTTCTTTTGCACCGTTGCCGGTCTTATGATTCATGAACCGTCTTATCTTTTGGTTTGCGTCGATTAAGTTCTGAATAAAAAAATAAATAAATCAAACGATACAGTACCTTTCACATGTACATAATTCATCAAAATAAACATTACCTTTGGATGCACAATATATATCGTTACTATGCTGATTATAGAGATTTTTTTTCATTTGATGTATCAGTCAATACTAGGCATTTAATTGCATGTACTCATTTCCCCTATTATTCCACTTAAAGTTAATTATAAAAACACTAATAATTTATAACACTCTTAAATGTTGTTTAGCAAATCTTAAAATGACTATATATTTTTTTTATTTTATAATGTTTATAAACATTATAATGTTTATAATTTGAGGCATTTAAGATTTTTATTTTCATTGTTAATTTAATATTGGCTATTGGTCATGTAATAAAATAAAAAATAAATAAATAAATAAATAAATAAATAAACATCCATTTTCATGCTGTAGAATACATTATAATGTTTAGAATTTGTTGCATTTAAAATGATTTATTTTAGATTTTTATATTCATTGTTAATTTAATATTGGCTGTTGGTCATAAAATAAAATAAAAAAAACATTAAATATAAAATACAATAAAATAAAAATATTAAAATGAACATCCATTTACATGCTGTAGAATACATTATAATGTTGTGATGCCTAAATTCACTTCAAGCATTTAAAAAGCTTGATTATTGATTTTTATTCCCATTTATTTAGACAAAAAGCGTGCAAAGAATAGAAACGTAATATTAATTGTTGTAAAAAATAAAATAAAATAAAATATATGTATCACAATTTGAATATTGGTCCATTCACTCCATATTGCAATATGGAATGTAATATATTGCAATATATTTGGGTTGAATTTCCATCAAAAACAACATCATAATTCATACTATTAAAATCCTCATTTTGGTCACATCACCCTCATTTCTCAAAAGAAAGCTGTGTATTTACTTCAGTGTTCAGCTGTCTCGCTCAAAAAGACATAAAGCAGGCCTGTTTCAAGTCACAGGACTTGGAGAACATTTCCCACTGCTTCATCTATATATAATGATCACTCTTAGGTGTCCTAGTCCTCAGCAAGCTGTGTCTGACTAATGCTTTTAGTTAGGCTACTGTGAAAGGGTGAAATGTCAATGTTTTGCCCATCTAGTACTGTTTCCTGGCAAATATGAAGCCCATCCATTTACACTGAGTGAGAAGCTGCATGCATGCATTTAGAGATTGGATTTCCATCTTATCTTCAGATCTCTACAAATGTGGTTACATGAGTGGGGTTTTCTCGCAGACGGACTTCCATAGCCCTTTTTAAAACAGACCTGGAACCTGTGAAATCAGAATAGTGCGGGAATCCAACCAGGAAGCAGATTATATTATGGGCCTTATCGGTAGCCGTGCACAATTAAGAAACATGACCTCAGATAATGAACAACTTAACTAATGCATTAACAAAAACTACCTTCTACCACTAACATCTAAATGAAATGATTAATTCTAAAATAATGATTCATCTAAACAGATTTTTAAAAAGTAACTGAATTGAGTCTGTACACTTATATCGTTGTGTTTATAGCATCTATAAATACATTACTGTTTTTGACTTATGCTGTATGAATTAGCCTGTATTGTAGTTTTTTTAGTTGTTTATAATAGGTCCATCACCCTATTAGAGACTGTTTTCAACACTGATAATAAGACATATTTATTGTTTTTACACTCGCTTGAGGTGTTTTTTGACTTCTGGGAGATGGAAACGCATTTTCTGAATAAATTCCTCCATGTGCATCAAAAAAGTTGATCTACAGCTTCAAACATGAACACTATGTTTCCATCACCTTGTTTTTATGCACATTTTAAAGTATAGCATCAGAAACGAGCGATGGAAATGACAAATTTTGAATAAAAGTCCCTTAATTTGCAAAAAAAGTTTTTACACTCGCTTGAGGTGGTTTTTGACTTGCGTGAAAAAGAGCTAACGCGAATAATGGGAGATGGAAACGCATTTGCAGAATAAATTCATCCATGTGCATCAAAAAAGTCATGTGACTTTGCGCTATAGGACGGCAAAACTTGACTAACCAGCAGACAGATCTCGTTCCATAGCATCTGAAATGTTGTTACAGTCATTCTGAAATGCTCTAGCAAAGTCTGTCAAAGTATTTCTGTATAATTGCCTCCACCTATGAAAGCAATGACCACATTTATTTTGTCTACTTCACTCTGAGGCGCAAGTCATTTATTATATATGAAAATTATTATATCCAGTGGCTTCTCCTACTTTGCTTAGCGATATAGTGCCAGTTTATCAGGAAGTGACGATTCTGTTCTCGCTGGATGGAAACGGTTCGTATTTGCAAATTTATTATGCAATATTCCAATTTTGCGAACAAGTTAAATTCGCAACTTTCAGATGGAAACCCAGCTACTGTCTCACCCACAATTAAATCTCAGTTTATTTGTTCAATACGACTGTGTGGATCACAGCTGTTAAATAAAGCTCTGGATTGCACGTTGATCAGGGAACAACAAACGGCATACTGCAGTGTCATATTTTCAACATTCAAATGCAGTTTTCCACATAACCCAGCCTGGCAGCGAAATGAGTTGTGATTATTGTCATCCGGCATTCATAATTCATTTCAGCAGACATTTCGACTCCTTTGGGTGTTCAAGACACGGAAATTTTCACAGAAGCCAGTCTGTCGAAAAACAAACCCCACGTTCGGTAATGATACTGAATGAGCGCTACTAACTGGTTGCGTTTGCCTGAAGGGAGAACCGGCTGCGCTGTTGTCCTCTGATAATACACTAACACTTGACATCTGGTGCAGAGGGAGGAGTATTGCCCGTCCACCCACTCTCTTCCTTTATCTCCAACTCTTCCTTCAGCCTGTAAGCAAATCCGTTATAACATCCTCCTCTGCCGTCACATGTTCGGCCCAATGGCCTGTTCGGCAGTGTGCGGCAGATTGCCTGCACTCCACTAAACAAATCTGTGCATGCCGATCGACGTGCAATGTCAAACCGCACACAGTGCTTAAATGCCAAATACCTCAGGGTGGCCTAAACACTATAAAAAGCCATGCAAATGCGATTGTATTGGGAACGAGCAAGGTTTCTACCTCTTGCATCTCTTATCTGTCACGTCAATAAATACAAGAACAATCTAACCTGACCCCTGTCTCCTTGACAAGCCGCACAAAAACTCAAAAGGCATTGTATTCGTTTGCCCGGGTTAAATTATGTAATGCCTCTGCGATGAGTAGATTGCCGCCTTTCATTCGCCTTGCTTCACAGTTTCCTGGGAAGCAGTAATTAGTGTCAAGAACAAATTTGTTGTTGTTAATGAGCCTACAGGCTGAGGCGACAGCATGGGTAAGAAAAAAAAAGAAAGAAAGATGCCCCCTCACAGGATGGTTTGGAAAGCGGAGATACACTCCATCTATTATCCAGCCGTCACTGCTCCTCTTACAGCCTCTTTGACAGGACATCTCTGCCTTTTCATTCACAAATCAGTCAAAAAGCCGAGAAAAGTCCTTATTGTCACCACCAAGAAAACTGCTGCATGGACACCGGCGTAAACAATCTCTAATCCAGGGATGAATCATCCTGAATAAATATTACACTGTTCTACCAATACTTTTTTTTTTTAGTTGCACTAACACAGAATGAACTGAAAATACAGTTTGTGGGGTCCTAAAAGATCCTATTAAAGGAATAGTTTACCCAGAAATGAAAATTTGCTCACCCTCCGGCCATCCAACACTGAAAAACTAAGTGCAGAAGCAATTTTCCCTCAGAAATTGCTAGTAAGTTTCACAAACAATTAAAATAACAAACATTAACAATTAAATTAAAAAATATATATTTTTTATAGTTAAGATGTAGATGAGTTGCTTCTTTATCACAGGTTTATCACTTTCTCACCAATGGATCGCCTGCAGTGAATGGGTGCCGTCAGAATGAGAGTCCAAACAGCCTTATTATAGATTTGTTTCTTACGAACATACAAGATGTTAAATGATGGACTGGAGTCATGTGAATTACATGTGGATTATTGTTATTTTTTTATCAGCTGTTTGGACTTTCATTCTGACGGCACCCATTCACTGCAGAGGATCCATTGGTGAGCAAGTGATGTAATGCTACATTTCTCCAAATCTTTTCTGATGAAGCAACAAACTCATCTACATCTTGGATGGCCTGAGGGTCAGTAAATTTTCAACAATTTTTCATTTTTAAGTGAACTACTTATTTAAAGTTCAAGTTTAATTTGTGTGCACACAATAGTGTATGTGTGTGAGGTAATGAGCATTTTTATTTTGGCACAAGGCATGTGCAACCAGTAAGAGGGATATGCAACCTATTTGAATCCTTCAGCTAGATAAATATATTCAATTTCCCATAGCAAGCATTCTCATTCTGTGTTTGTTTACTCCTCATTTCCAGAGACTCAAAGAGAATAAAAACCCGATTCATGTTATTTTTTAAGACGGCCTTTTTTGTGTGTCTCGTGGAAGACATTCCTTCTTGGCAACACAGGAGGAATTTACCAGCTGAATTGTGGGAAGGGATTACTGCGCCATTGGCAGCTAAGAAAGTATAAGCCATTGAATTATCCTGCTGTTCAAGATGACTGTTAATCATACCACTAGCCTTAGTCACATTAAGTTATTTTATGGAAGAAAGGCACACCCGTAGTCTCTTTCAAAATGTATTCAGAGAAAGCAATAAACTCAAAGTAAGTCAACATCCGCTTCAAAGCAGTAAACACTGGTCTTGAGGATGTACTCAAAACACGCAGCTTCCTTAGGGCACACGTCTGCGTCAAAATAAACTCTCATTTGACTGTAAATGCAGATCCAGATATAAGATGAAACATTTCTGAACTGGACTGCCTATGCTGCAAAAAGCTTTTTCTTCATCAGTATTTTTGTCTTGTTTTCCAAGAAAAAATATATAAATTACATATTATGTAATTTTTAAAATGAATTATGTAAGATAAGACCCCAATGAAAAACAGTCTCATCTTTTATCATGTTTTAAGCATGTATTTAAGTTTAGAATAATTGCAGGGTGTATTTATTTGATGAAAAATACAGTAATATTGTGAAATATTATTACAATTTAAAATAGCTGTTTTCTATTTTAATATATATATTGGAACTGTAATTTATTCCTGTGATGGCAAAGCTGAATTTTAAGCAGCTGTTACTCCAGTCTTCAGTGACAACAGACAAAAATCCTGATTAAAAATGATGTTTCACAGTAAAGCTCTTGTGTTTTTTTGGTTTGACTTTGTCAGACTTTAACAACAGAGTCCATGTCATTACTGTTCACCTGAACTAAAACTCAAAAGCCATTCATCAGATTGCACTGGACGTCATCTCAGATTAATACAACAGAGCAATCTCTATTCTTGGGTAACAGAATGCTGACAGTGGATTACAATAAAACCAGATGATCTCTCACAGACACATAAGTCTTTTCCAAAAGTATGGACAGCTTATGAAAGAGTGCTTGGCCAGAATGCCACTAGAGTGACGTCCTCTCTTGTAACATTGATTGATTGACAAAGACATCAAATTACATTGATAAGCCACTGCAGTCATCTTTAATGTTTTGCTGAAATATTATTAGAATAACGCTTTCATTCACTATAACAGGAATGAATAATTTATACATTTCAGAATAAAATCTATACATCTTTTCAGAATTTTTCAAAGGATGTTACGCCACTGCCAGCCGGTCATTGTTCACTGAATAAGAAAGACTAGAGCAAAAGAAAAAGAATGACAGATGACAGACAGATGACAGCTGTGTCTGTCTGTGACCTGTGTCACCGTAGAGTCTTCAGACATCTGGCTGCAAGACAAGCAAGCAGATTAATTGAAACATTTGTATTCGCTCATTTAGTCTATGACCAACTGGGTCTCTCATACGCTTCTCCCGAGATTAAGAAAACAAGCTTCAAAACAAGTTTCAAAAATAAATAAATTAACCAAAAAAAAAAAAAAAAAAAAATTAATGACTGTTTTTGTTTTCGAATTTACTTGAGACACACTTTTAAGAGAATCTTTTTTAAATAAGATATAATCATGAGTATATTTTATGATACTGAACTAGTAAACTGGCAATTAAAAAAAGTTAAAAACAAGTGCAAAAGTAGAAGTGCAGTAAGACAAAATTTATAGGCCTATAGCTTTAATATGTATTTAATATTGTGTGATACAACCAATGTGTTAACTTCTTATGCAGTGTTGCTTAAATTGATCAAATGAACTAGTTTATTTTTTAAATATTTTATACTGAAAATCATGTAAAATTATTCATTTGTAGCCGCTGAAGTGTCCAATTTATTCAATTTTAAAATAGGTATAATACTCCCATCTTAATATATAATGGCTTTTGGCTTTAATGAGGTCAGACAATACTAAATTCTTGCAGTCTATGCACATTTTGTCCATTTCACAGCTGCCCAAATGTATAATTATCAGTGCATGATGACAGCTACGGCTTTAAAGGACTTGTAAATAGTGACAGAATGTTTCATTTTTGGGTAAACTGTTAATTCAAGACCATCTCAACCTCAGACTCACACAATATTTACCCTCTGTGCTCAGAGAAAAACAACACAGGCCTACCGTTGTAAACATGGCATTCTGAGTAAACCAAACCAAATCCACAGACCTCATAAAAGCACGTTCGGAAGCGAATGAAAGCTAGTCGAGCATTACGTCATTCGCAAGAGGGAAGAATTGCAACAAAATGTCATTATAACACTGAGCCAACAACATCCTCCAAGACAATATGTCCTAATTGATTTAGGCTTGATCTCAATTTGTGTGTTGTCTTTGAGAACTTCAGGTTTATAGATTTCATCCATGGTCTGTGGTTCATTGATTTGTATTTGATGGAGCGGGAGTGGGTTTTCCTGCAGGGGAGACCTGAGGGCAATCCCTTGCTGCAGTAATGAGAGGAGATGATAGCGAGAACTCCACGATGAAGGTGAGATTCCAAGGTGGCCTTTGATGTCTCAGAAGTGCCTCGAATACACAAAAGCCCCAAAACAATCTATACTTTTTCTGGGAATGTACTCTTTGCGGACTGGATTTGCATCAATCAATGTACAAAAATGATTTAGCCAACTGAAGTGTGAATGGAGAAATCTAATGCACAAACATTAATGGGAAGAGACAGTACGTCTTCAAAATGTCGACTCAGCACTGGTGCTCCATACAAAGTATGTTTGCGTACACCATCCTAATGGACAGACAAACACCCAGACCATCTAATCGATTGTATTGATTACAGGTAAGCTGCTTTGAGCTCTACAGAGAGCTTAGAAATAAGATAAACACTATTGTTTATCAGGTTCACAGGACGACTAAGGTCACTTCAGATTTACAACATTTCACCTCAGGCTAGTTACATTTAGCTGGTTTGGCAGTGAGATAAGAGTTACCTTGAACACACAGCCATGATTTAATGTCCAGGGCTAGATAAAAACACATTGTTCCTTAAAAACATTTCTCAACACACACTGACCAGCAGCTTGGTCCAAAATAGAATTATGTATTTCTTCTAATCTCGGAAATAAGTAGTTGGTTGGTGTTTAGATTAAATCTGCTTCCAGTGTGAAAGAAACAAAATGTTTGCTTGGAAGATGCTTTGAAGCAATGTCATATTTGTTAGTGAATCCTACTTTTGAATCAGACTTTGAATCAATTCACCAAAATGGCCTGAATGATTCATTCATGAAATGAGTCAACGACTCACTGATTCATTGAGTCAAGAATCAATGAGTGAGCTGTTTGTAAAACTGCGGTTACATTTACTGTTGTTTGGTGAATTTTTGCAGGTAAAATCCTGCCATTTCAAAAGGAATCCATGTGAATGGGAATTTTGTGTGAAGACGAGATATTTTGTAACAGATTTGTTTGCGTTGACCAACAGAAAGCTACTTAAAAAGTAACTTCAATGTGAGCTGGGCTTGACATTATTGACAATAATCAATGAGCCTTTTTGCTTGTAAAAATTTCTAATATGATTGCACCTTTCGAGCAGTGAACCATATTTTAACTGATGGGTCAAAGCTTATTGCTATTGAATATAAGGACAGATTACAAATAAAAATGCACTGGAAAATGTTCATAATTTTTTTCTTTAGCTGAGAGATGCAAATGAATCATCTGGTTGCTTTAACCTGTCAATGAAACAATCTACAGTTCCTTCCTGTTTAAGTGGGCGGTTTATGGCTGGAATAAGCTGAAAAGCGGGCCTGATTTTATGCTGTTATTATAAAGTCTTGCAAAAACCAAAACAGTAAACAAAGCAAAGATATATACATCATGTAACTGCCATCACTTCAAGTACACAAAAAATTTAAAGGGATAGTTCACTCAGAAATGAAAATTGCTCAACCTCAAGTTGTTACAAACCTGTGTGTTTCAGCTGTTGAACACAAAAGAAGATATTTTGTAGAATGGTGGGACCAAATATTTGACGGTAGCCATTAGCTTTCATGGTATGTAAAAGTCAATGGATACCATCAACTATTTGGTTACCCACGTTTTTTATTAAAATATCTTCTCTTGTGTTGAGCAGAGCAAGGAAACTCATCTAGGGTTAGAACAAGTGGAGGATGAGTAAATGGCATAAATGTCCTTCTGTGTGAGTTCAACAGGGACTGAACAATGCAGAGCAGTCAGGTCTACACAGCTGCTCAGTTTTATTCAGGACATCTCAATATTACATTTAGTAAGCTGAGCCCGTGGAAAAAGATTCCAGATGGGAATATGAAGGGAGCTTGTAGTGTATAGAAACTATTAGCATAATGCTCTCAGACACTGCTGGCAAAGAGGAAGAACTTATTTTCTCCTCATAGAATCTGCTCTCTTTCCTTGTTTTCTTTTCATTAGTTTTAATTAACAAGGTCTCATTAACATCAATATGTTCCTTAACATTCTGTTAAGTGTAATTAAATACCCACACACAAGAAAGACGGCTGGAGCCCGGTGGTTAAGGATCTGAGCTGGTTGCATTAAAGTTGCAAGTTTAGCTGCAGGTAAGGTTGACCTTTGAGTTAACAAGATCGTCTATCACCATCACATCCTTGATCAAGGCTCCGGGTAGACTTTTTCTGTGGTTAGAGTTACTCTGGATTAAAATCACTAACTAAATAACCAGTAGCCACGCTGTTGACGAGATTATCTTAGACCATCTTGAATTTTGCTAACGGTTTATTCTGATTGGTGCTGGCCTAGCAGGTGGACAACATAGCCATTCTGTGCACTAGCAAAACCTGATCAACCATCATGGACTGTGAATGCTTGTATGTCAAATGTCACAATGTCTGTATGAAACTATTCTCTAGTAAGATCAGATAAACTACTTGGTAACCGTCTGTTTGGTAACATATGCACATATGCTGTGCATGCAGGTCTGTGCGCTGCGTGTCGCTGTCAGTGAGACCGCTCAGTGCCCAGAAGTGTATTAAGAGGTTCCTGTACCGTGTTCTCCTCACGACAGGTGATCCTGTGTGGCGGATCTTCCTTTTCAGGTGACTTAAGATTACATGGTTCCATCTGTTCAGCAAAAGCATGATCGCTCTGTCATCTACCGCTTAGTAAATAAGATGACAGCCAATTAGACCCGAAACACACTCCCCTGCCTGGCCAGGGCTGAGTTTATAATTAAAGAAGCATACTAGGGGAAACAACGGCCAATTTATTTTAGGACATTTGGCACTGAAGGAACACCACCCGCAGAAGAGAAACGCCTTAATCAATACTGCCACTTTTTCTTAGAGCAATGACATATAAGCGGAGAAATTATCTGGAAGTAAACTTCATCAAAAAGTAAATGTTGCTAGGAACCTCCAATTGGATGAGACATCAGCTGGCTCCTCTGAAGCCAGGAAAAAACAAGAACAAAATGTAAAAACAAAAATAAATATACCATGGATGTTTAAAGCACATAACTGCAACCCTGATCTCAGGTGTGTTACGGTACACGGTTTGCTCATATCTCAGAAAGCACGTCCTCAGTGATTTGTATCTTTGGCATAAGTAAGTGCGCCATGTGGTGAACATCCACACTTTGAAGACAGCACAGGGGAAAAGTGAATTGAAGCTGCAGAAAGGCACAATCTATTATAGATAGAATGATGGAGAGAACGAATGAACAAATGAGAAATCAAACAATAGACAGAACAAAAGTATGAATGACAAACAATATAGACAACAGATATAGGAGATAGATAGACAAACAGAGTGATAGATAGATAGATAGATAGATAGATAGACACAGACAGCGATAGATAGATAGATAGATAGATAGATAGATAGACAGATAGATAGATAGACAGACACTCAAACAGACAGTGATGAATAGATAGATAGATAGATAGATAGATAGATAGATAGATAGATAGATAGATAGATAGATAGATAGATAGATAGATAGATAGATAGATAGATAGATAGACTTGTATAAAATAAAGTTTTTTTTTTTTTTTTTTATAATTGGTCACGTCTTCTTCACGTCATCTTGCCTAGGGCATATGGTAAGCCCTTAAAAAAAAATTGGTGCACGACACACACAGTCCCAAGTAGTCTGACACAACGCTAGAGGGAAAAGTGCATTACAAAGAGAGTGGTGCCTTTGGTGTGGGTTCAGGCGCTCCTTGGGGCTGCAGAGCAGGAAATGACAGCAGACGAGGGAGCTTGTGGCTAATGAGGGGAGAAATGTTTGTCCTTGCTCTGTACCTGTCTGTGTGAACCTTTCTGTTCTTTCCAAATCTGCCACAATCCGGCTGAACTCCAAGACAGCACACCTAATCCAGTGTGGTAATGATGTCCTTCTGCCTCCTTCACTGTCTGTTGTCACTGTTCGCTGTGCTGTCCAGAGAGATAGATGACCAGCCGCTTCTGGTCTCAGGGTACATGACACTAATGCCAGTGCACAAGGGAAATCGCTGTAATTTTCCTGCTCAGTCACAGAATCATCAAGTTCCTGCGACCGTGTCCATCCCTCTGGCTATGGTGCACTTGTTTCTGCTGCCAATAAAGCTGGGAATAATGAATAGTTGAACTGCCGGGGCAGAGGTATACAACCGCTGTGTGGCCTCTTCTTATTATAACACAGCATCTGAGGAAAATTGCTACTGGTCCATTAAACTTAATTCTCAAATGCTGTTTGGGAACTTTTAATACATCAGATAAAATTTGCCATATTTAATATGGCCTACAAATAGTACCGCCTTTCTAGATACACTTGTGTCAACACTATTTCACTTTTTTTTTTCTTCATTTAACTTTAGCACATAAATTCGTATAAATGGTAATACTTCAATTATTGTGAAAAATAGTTTGGAACACTCTTTGTCAAGAAAAGGATTTTAACACTTAATAAATTTGGTTTCACATAACATATACATACTATTTTATTATTATTGGTAAGAATTTTGTCAAATATTTTTTATTGATTATGCATATCATAATGAGCTTTTAAACATTTTTATTGTGTGAAGTGCTTTTAAATTTTAAATTTTTAAATAAGTTTAATTAAATCATTCATGTTGAGACCAGAGTCAGAAGTTAAAGAGAGTTTTGGGCAAACATGCCACAGAAAATGACAAAAATGCCTCTGAAATTCAAAATGCAATTAAATGAGTCTTTTTGTTTTTGTTCATTTAATTTTTGGGGTAGATAGTAACACATTCTCAATCTAATTATCAAGCATTTGTGTTAATGAATGGTTAATATTTCATATATAGTATATAGTTTTATATGATTAAAATATGTGCCCGCAAAAAAAAAAAAAAATCAATTTCAAGAAGCAAATATTGACTCCTAATTTTTGTTAGCATTAACTGAAATTGACGGGATTTTTAGCTTCAAGCATGCTTTGCATTGAACTGGATAGGGAGAGTAAATGTTTAAATTAAGTATCTTTTTTATGTTTTTTTTTTTTTTTTAATTTTTAACCCAAATGAGAAAAGGGAAACTCATTTTACACTGTCCACAACTGAATTAAAAAATAATAATTCTCCTAAAAAAGAAAAATCTGTCATCAAATTGTTCCAAACCTGTATGAGATTCTTTCTAATGTTGAGCACAGTTTACGGTAGGCATTGTCTTCTATGGTATGGAAGTCAATGGCTACCGTCAACTCTTTTGTTATCAACATTCTTCAAAATATCTTCTTTTGTGTTCGACAGAAGAAACTCATACAAGGTTCAATGGCGGTGTCACAAATTCACCTTCAACATAAAAGGGATTGGCACACACAAAAGCGTTCTTTGAAAATTTAATCGAAGGATGATTATCATGACGTTCCAAGAAAATGTTCCTCTCGGAATAGCCACGTGTTAATTGATCCACAGCCTTGAAATCTTACCCCACCTTTGTACAAAATACATGACATGGTGACATTTCTGACACCCTCTGCTGTTACGCTGTTGGACATCTTCTGCAGATGAGCGTTTGGAAATCACAACACAGATGTTCAACCCTTGTCTGTCACCAGGAAAGAGAGTTCAAAAATAAACGGCTTACTTGGGAATAGAAAAATAAATAAATAAATAACCCAACAAGCCCTTGGTTCTCTTGTACGTCGTTTTAAATGTGAATAACGCAACCGAAGGCCAGTGGTTGTAATGAATGTATATTTCTGTAGATTGTAACCTTGGACTCTCCCTGGGGCAAGAGGACAATCATCTTAATGAGCGCCTGCTGCACTAAGAGAAGTGAGAAAAAGAGATGAAGCAGATGGCGAAGGAGAGATATAGAGATTGAAGAAATCTGTGAATAACCTCGCAGCAGCTCTCGGTCTTATCTTCTGTAATACACCTAGATTCAGCCTCCACCGTGGGAGCTGCAGGGGTGGTGTGCAGCATAGGAATGATGAAGAACATATACGATAGCAGAACAAACCAACCATCAATGGCTGAATTTTCATTTTTAGTTGAAGGGAAAGTTAACCCAAAAATGAAAATTCTGTCATCATTTACTAACCCTCAAGTTGTTCCAAACCTGTTTTGAGTTTCTTTCTTATGTTGAGCACAGTTGACGGCAGCCATTGACTCCTATGGAAAAATACACTATGGAAGTCAATGGCTACCGTCAACTGTTTGGTTACCAACATTCTTCAAAATATATTTCTTTGTGTTCTACAGAAGAAAAGATTCAGACAGGTTTGGAGGGTGAGTAAATGACAATTCTCATTTTGGAGTGAACTTTTCCTTTAAGAATACATATTTATAGTCTATTTTGTAATAGCTGCAACCTTGTTTAGGTAAATAAATGGCTGTATTGCAACTACCGTAAATTAAGCCAAACACAGTAGCCAATAATATATATATATATATATATATATATATATATATATATATATATATATATATATATATATTTGTTTGTGAAAAAAAGGTTTAGCGCATTAAAACACTGACCAATAGCTGATAGAAATGCTAATTTGAAGAAATTCTTTTGCAAGTGTTCACACTGTTTATTTGTTTAACTTTGGCACAAAAATGTATAAATGTGGTGTCACATGACAATTAAACATGCATCCACAACTGTAGTGTTGCTCCCATGAATGCGCATTCTCTGTAATTTTCTGTTTTAAATCTATTTGGCCTATTAAATAGTGTAATTAATACATATCTGACTCTCATCTTAATGAAATCAGAGCGCTTTAAATGCTAACAATGTCTGATTTTTCATTTAAAGATGAAGATTTACATAAAAATACATTTCCGTTTTGTAATGGATCTAACCTCGTTTGGGTGAATAAATGGTTGTATTGGACCTTTATGTAAGTAAATTAAGCCATTATCACAACAAAAGAGACAGGCTTCAGAGCACAGCGGGTTATTTTGAGGAGTCCTCAGGCCTCAGGACTGTTCACTGGCTCCCATGTGGGACTCTTCCAATAGCCGTGGGCCCTTTCCTGCTCTCTGCTTCACTGCACAAGTTAGGCCACAAAACATGTCTAATCAAGGATGTACGGTTGGTAGAGATATTTCCAAATCAGTTGCTATGCACATGCACACAGAAATCCCCATTTCTGTACCTTTATGTATGCCTACTAAAGGTTTTTCTTGCCAGTTTGTGTTTAACAGCTGAGAATTTTGCCGAAATCACCATTTTAAGACTTTACAGTGGTTTGAACCACTCATAACACATTTACATATCAAACACTGGCCTACAACAATTACACAGCACTCTCATTTCTATGAAAAATAACCTCACAGCTGACTGGTAATCATTTTACAAAATCAAATTACAAGTCAATATCGTGATGAAAATGTCAACTGTAAAAATTCAGCTGAACTGGACACACACAGCCAGCCATAATCATGTCACATTTGAAGCCATAAGCAAAAAAGTTATATTGACCGCATGCTAATAGAATTATATGTATATGAGTTGACACTTCTCTTATCAATTGTAAAACCTGCCACTATACTCCGTTTAATGCTCAGTTATATGAACTGGAACCCACTCAGATTGATCGAATGAACTGGAATCGTAAAAAAACATAATATCGCTGTTGTTTGCTGTTGTTTTTATTGAGGGCACAGTGATGTTCTGGCATGGCGAGCTTCTCTTAGTGACATGAAAATAAATAATGAAATCGATGAGGGCCGATCGATGGCCAGTTGAATTAGAAACTTGGCTGACAGCAGAAGTTTCCCCAGCCTCGCTGGCCACACTGTTTCCATCAAACTTTGTTCCTGCTACTTGACACTGAAGCTGTAGGAGCAAACACAGGCCAGAAATTTGAAGTGAGACCAGAATGCAAGGCAGGGAAGAGTGAGGACGATATGTCTGGGAGGGAGAGTGAGCGATCTGCGGCATTACACAGGGGAAGATCCATCTGTTGATGTAACCTTTGCTTCTGCCATATCACCTACCTCAGCACAAGTTTGACCCGTATATGTCTCGCTGTCAGGCTGTCAGCGCGAAACGAGTAAAGCCTCCAAATCACTCATCACAGAGTTCAAATGCAGTTTAGGTTGTTTGAAAAAGTGACTGCTCGTGGTTACGCATGCCTCACATTGTCAGAAGCCAACAAAGGGGAATCAATATGCATTTGCTAGAGCGCAGTAGGGTTTTATTGAGGGAACTGCATCAGTGATTGAGGCGTCTCATTACATATTCAACAAACGGACTCAAATTCTTCATTCAGCCATTTAAAGGGACAGTTCACCCAGAAATAAAAATTCTGTTATCAATTACTCACCCTACAGACATTCTTCTGTGGGGAATAACATTTTTTCCCCCTATATAATGGTAGTTTACAATTATTATGGGCTGTCACCATAAATCCATTAAAGTAGTTCATCTATGACTTGTGTGGTTTGTTCCAGGTTTCTGTGAACTAATGATAAGCTTGTATGAAGAAATTTAAGTGATTATTTATTCTTAATCTGAGTCAATCATAAAAGTCAGTATGCATGTCTCAAATCAAATCCGTCACAACAAGGGATTCATCAATTCTGAAATTCTAAATTAAATTAAATGCTAAAATTCATTCTGCATGTTAAATTGATTTATTTATGAATTTATTAAATACAAATGTATTTAAAAAGAAAGTTGTGTGTGAGGGGTATGTTTAGGGGGAAAATGTACTGCATAAAAACAAATACACCTATGGAATATCTCCATAAAACATGGAAACCCAATGTATGTGTGTGAGTGTGTACTGGTATTCCCTACGTTATAGAGACCAAATGTCCCCACAAGGTTAGTAACACCAGTAAATTTAGAGCTTGTGAGGAAAACAGCTTAGAAATCATACAGAAAGTTTTTTGAAAATCTAAAAATGCAGAAGTTTTTGTGTGTAGGGTAGGTTTAGGGAATATAAAAATACAGTTTTTACAGTATATAAACCATTACTAATTAATGATAGGTATACCAGTGTGTGTGTGTGTGTGTGTGTGTGCTGGCAAACATATATATGGGAGAAACTGTATATCCTGACAGGATCCAGTGAAAGATCAGATTCAGGATACTTTACACTGCCTGGTCTTATGTGTCTAAGAAGATCAGTTTTTCAGTTGCAAAACTAGTATCTGTGATTAAAAGTTTCTAGTTAAAGTCAGAATATTTTATAGACAGGCAGATTTCAATAGATTTGGAACAGAAAAAACAACTATGGATCATCTGAATTTCTTATCATTTGGAGTGTTTTCTTAGAAGGAAGGAAGGACGGATATGATCTTGTGTATATATGACCAGAGCTTTAAGAAGCTTAAAGTATTGTTTCAATGCTTCCTTTAAAAACCTTCTTCACCCACAGCTTCTCTCTGGCACATCTGGTTGCATGTATGAAACATGCACGACTAAGCCCACACACGTAAGCATATAATACGCATGAACAGACAAAGACGATGCTCATGATGCTGCGATGCATTTATACATATAAGATCTAATAGTTGACGTCAGAATGGAAGTTATTTAGTTTAGTCATTTGAATGAAAACATTAAATTGCAAAACATTCCATTAAAGCATAATTTTAATGCTTTTGGAGCAACAATACTGTGTCTCATACGTATCTATGGATATGTATGCATGGCAACAGTTGCCTGGAGCTACAAGGGCTAAGAATAACTCGGTTTGGAGCAGGGGCCACTGCAAATCATTCACAAGAACCTTTGCAGCTTAGTTAATGACTTTCCTCAGACAGGGATTGTATCAAATTAAATGAAACCCCCTCAATTTACATAATAATTATTTTATGAAACAATTAATAACAAAAGTAGGATGAATTAACCACCACTCATGTCACATTACAACTAAAATTAGGTGATATTTAATTAACGTGCTACATTATTCGAATCACAACATGTATTAAGTAGGTTGTAAGATGAAAAGAGAAAGTTCTTGCGAGAGAAGGAGGGTTTCAAGAGTAATATTTAACTGAACTATTTCTATGGCAAGTTTAACTATCCTTTTTCCCAGCCTTTATAAAACATCTTCAGCTTAAGGTAGAAATATACTTTAATAAACCTCAAGGGGGTGATAGAGTTACCTTCAAATGTCAGTGTGTTAAATCCGGTTTGTTCTAGTAGCAAGCTATAATTATGTTGACTTTAACCAACTCGACAAGATTCTCTTCAAGCAAGGACAATACAGTGGCTCACTTAAAGCGAAAACTGTATCTGACTCAATATGACTCAATCTAACTAACTGAATCGGACATAATGACATCATTATTTACATAGCACAGCTGATTGGTTCTTTTTTTAAATCAGCAGCCAATGAGCTTGCTGCTCAACATTCAAATACTTGACTGGCTCTTGCTGTAGCAGTTGCAGTGCACTTCAGAAACCTTCCACCTTCCCCAGCTCCACCTGTATATATCTGATATGGAGTGATTTCATGTATGTTATACATGGGAGTTATTTCATATGTGTTATATGTTAGAGAATAAAAATTTTAAAAAGCACTTGCTACGTGTACTGCGTTAGGCTAACCGAGACTTTTCATAGCACCTGCATATTGTTGCTCTTTTGTTGGTTTTGATTGCTTCTATTGTCCTCATTTGTAAATCGCTTTGGATAAAAGCATCTGCTAAATAACTAAATGTAAATGTCTAAATATGTGCATACTCATAGCAGCATGTCTGTGGATGTACTGTATTGTAAAGCTCTATGATTAGCTATAACTAGCTACATATTATAATTATGTACTACGGTTTTGACGCATTTGAAATGCGTACTTGTTTTGCGTCATGAATTACGGCCTGACAAATTTCTGAGAGCAACTATGCACAAATTCAAACTAGCTTAGTCAGATACGTTCACATTACATCTTGAAAATATAGAACTGGCTTGATAACGTATTAAAGGATTCAACTGAAAAAGCTTATTTGGATATTGCCATATTGTTCCCAGCAAATTTTATTAATAAAACATGGAATACCCATTCAGATTTTCAGAACTGTCAAAAACCACCATTTCCTATGAAGACTTTATGAAGTCCGTAATCTAATGCTGAGTCGCAGCGGTCTATCCAGTGGAGACTCTCAAAACACATTCTGCATTGCCGCAGTTAAAGTTCAATGTAAATTTAAGGTTTTATGATCCTTACCGCATCCTGTCTCGCTCAGCTTTATTGTGTCATCAGTAACTGAGGGTCTAATGGTGCAAACCTTGCATCCGCCGCAGCGGTGGGCCTCGTTCTGTCCGCTGGGGCACTTCTGAACCGCAGTGCAGTGATGCCTTTGGATCCCCCTTCTGCTTTAACTACCTCATCTTTCACACAGCGGGTCCGGTCGAGCGGGGCGACCCAGGGCATCTGCGCTGCTATCAATAGCTCTGTGTCTTTGCCGCAGACTGTCTCACCTGGGAGCGGCAATTAAAGGTGTATTAGTTCAGAACCGTGACCCTTACACCTCCGCTTCGGTGGTGTCACGGCAGCGAAAGACAGCAGGATGAGTTTTCTTCACACTTTCAATTCCCTAGCACAGCTCACTCTTTCCAAAACACACATCAAAATTAAGTCTTTCTATACACCGGACCGCGAAACAATATAATGATGCCGGTTCAGGTGTGAGTTACTGTTCTAGTGAAGATTTATTGTTGTTCATTGCCATAATTTCAGTGATTTCTGTATGTATGTGACTGTGTTTTTGTTTTAGGCTATAAATCTAGTGTTGTACAGTGGGATAATTAACTTGAAAGGCTGTATCTAACTTTCGTGTTCTGTTGCTTTATAAGCATCAACAGAAAGTCCTGTTACAAGCCCAGACTACTGAAATTGTCAAAGACCATAAGTTACATCTGAATGCCGACTTTATTTAGAAGTGAAAAAACTCTGCTAGGGAGGAAGCTTACATGATCCTGAGTGAAAACTTATTGACTAAGCTGTTTTATTTAGGGAGAAAGTAGTTCATTTTGATCTCAATGGGCTTTGCAGTCTCACTTTTTCAAAAATAGGGTAGCCTATGAATAGATCATTAAAAGTAGGTGACAGTTTTCCAGAGCTTTTGGTATTTTCCTCAGACCAGTCTATAATGGGATCAGAAACACCTATGTGAAACTTTTAATAACACCACTTCCTGAGCGTTTTGGTCATTTTGTATACTCTAGTACTCGACAGATAAATTAATTGGCCGTCAAATTGCTTCTCGCTGTTTTTAGCTTTATCTTTTGTCGTGTTTCATGTTAAAAATAGCGCTTTTATATAAACGTCTCTCTCAAAATAAGCTCAAAACAACCCCTACACCCTGTTCCATTCAGCTGTGCTCTTCTAGCTGTTAGAAAGCAATAATGTATCCTGTGTGAATACCCCCTAATCCTCTCCAGAGTGCCGAGCGCGGCCCGGGACATAGAGTGACCCTGAACAGTGTTGACGGAAATTGCAGTCTCATAAATCAGACCGCAAGGTGCTGCTGAAAATGTTTTGAAGTTGAAAAAAGTCATGCAACTATTTTCCATCATCAAAAACTTCTGATTACTTCAGTATTTTTATACCTGCTCACTCATCTTGCCTGCAATCAACCCAAGATCAGCAGATCAAGCCACAGATCGAAACAAGCTGATTGCCACTTTTATTAATGGCCAAATACAGCCAATTTAATATTAGCTGAAGATTTCATTACAGAAGCTCCTGGTTTGAGATCTGTTTATTTGGGATTTGAGAGGCAAGCTCCTGGTCATACATCACCCCACATTGTTTACCCAAGGAGGTATTTTGAGCCTATACTTCATCCGTCCCCAGACAGCTGTGTGGCACGTTCCACTACTCTGCTCCCTCTGAGCCGTTCCTTTTTGCGGATGTCATCTTTGTAGAAATAAAGTCAGAGCAAGGTTATTATAGTTTTGCATTTTAACATTTGTTTTTATTTTCCCACAATTTTAAAATGTATTTTGTATTTAAGTTTAGTTTTAGTACGTTTCAGGGAGTGTTGTTATTGTTAACTAAAAATACAACTTTGGTAAAATTTGATTAAATCAATTCTGTCATGAAAGGATCTAGACGGCGTAGTCCAATAGGTTCTAACTCAATCTGACATAATGATTTATTATTCACATGGCACAGCTGATTTCTTTTGTGTCAACAGCCAATGAGCTTGCTGCTCAACATTCAAACACTTGGCTAGTGCTTGCTGTAGCAGTTGCAGCGCGCTTCAGAAACCCTCCACCTTCCCCAGCTCCACCTGTATAGATCTGCTACAGGGTGATTTCATGTATCATGTATGTTATATATGGGCGTTATTTCATATATGTTACATGTGCAGCAGCAGTATTTCCTATGCTCACAGCAGCATGTATGTGGATGTATTGGCAGTAGCAAAACCAAACACATTGCCATGTACATTACCATGCTAAATTCTCAGACAGAAAATTTGAATCAACTTAAATTAAAAATACTGACTTGGCAACTAAATGATTAAACTTAAATTATATTATATAAACTTATATTAAAATAAAACTGAAACTATAAAAATGAAATTAAATACTATTATAGTATATAAATTATACAAAAATAATCAGTTTTCAGCAATAATTTTGATAGTTACAGTTGAGAGTACAGTGTTTTATTTGTTTTTTTAAATATATTTAATTTTCATAGATTTTACTTTCAGTTTTCTAAATGCATTTAACGTAAGCAAGATCTTTAAAGAAGCCATGTCTGCATTTACACAGCAATCACAATAGAATGCTATGATATGGCTAAATGGCCTTTTATTTATCTACATAATTATTCATTTTTTAAGTTTTGTACTACTGTTTCTAGTTTAGTTTTAAGGTTTTCATTTACTGTGCATGAATTTACTTTTATAAAGTTTACAAAATGTTTTGAAAACAGTAGCTAGTTTTAGTTAGTCTTAGAGTCAGAAAGTCCATGACAGACCACGCAAAAGCCAACAGTGAATACTTCTGTATTGTTTAATATATGGCGATAATCATTCTGCAATTAAAGAGGAGCAGAGATGGAAGTTGGCAGAGGAACTGCACGTCGACCCACGCCCACTTTCTCCTCTTCATTTGCATGCCCTCATGTGTGAATGCTTCACAGGGCCACAAATTAAATATTCATTCTGTAAAACCCTGGGTTATGTAACCATAGACATGCAGCTTGAGCACGACAACAAAACAAAACTAAAATAATACAACAAAAATACAATCCCGTGTCCATTTTAGTAACTATGGTCTTAACTGCTGACAGACAGAGGAGGGTTAAGACTGAAGACACATCCAAAAAAACATGGGTAGTTCTATATTTTCCCACATTGCATTGTAGTCGAGCTCTGAGATATGTACTGTGTGTTCCCTGTGGGTCTGCATGCTGCATTTCCATATCTACCACAGACGCAGAGTGATTTGTCTATGGCATGGATCGTCATGGTAACCGGCCACATTGGCATCTTTGTTTGCCTACAGTATGTCAGATTCTGTCACTTAACCTCGCTTCTTCAGTCCGACTTGACCTGCGTTAAAGCGATTGATTGCAAGATTATCTCATCACATAACAATAGCAGGGCACAGTGTACCAGATGCAATTGATTTGACTGCATTACAAGGAAATCACTAGTACTTAATGAAGTGAGTCCTGAGCTTTCTGTCTCTCAAAGGCACTTGTGCTGATCAGTTGCTCTGTCCAAGATTGCCCATCGAAGATTTTCATTGAACAATCAGAGAGAGGTCTGTAGGGTTGTCAATTTAGCATGTCAATTGTGATTAATTATGAAAGAGAAATGACCGCATTAAAAAATCATTGAGTTTAATACGTATAGATAGAGCTCAGATAAATGATACACAAAAAGGGTCTTGAGACACATTTTCAAATGAAAATTCTGCATGTAAACATCTTTAGAAGATGTTTTTTTCCACACAATGATGCTTTAGAAATCATTCTAATTGCTAATTTGATGCTAAAGAAATATTTTTTTTTATTATTATCAATGTTTTTTCATCATTCTTTGATTAATTTGAGAGTGTAAAAGAACAGCATTTATTTGAAATGGAAATCTTATTTTGCTGCATTTTGTGGAAACCATTTTTGTTTTAAGAAACTAATACTGTTATTCAGCAAGGATGCATTAAAATAATCATTTACATTTACATAGAGATTTATATTTTAAAGCAGCATACATTTTTTAATATTGATGATAATGAGACACATTTCTTGAGCACCAAATTTGATTTCTGTAGGAAAATTCAGATTTTCCATCACAGGAATAAATTGCATTTTACAATATATTGAAATAGAAAAGGGTTATTTTAAATGGTATTAATATTTTTACTGTATTTTTGATCAAATAAATGCAGCCTTGGTGAGCATAAGAGATGACTTTCAAAACATTAAAAAATTCTTACTGACACCAAAATTTTGAATAAAACATCACTGATTTCTCTTCATTTGGGGCCCTTTCTTTCTCCTCATATTAATGTGCACAATTACTTATAATTACTTAAATTAATTAACGGCATATCATGTAATTAACTTGATTAACATGTCAAACTGATTGCCAGCACTATTTCCAGACAGACTTTGATTAAAAAGGTAGATTATTATGGATATCATATTGATTGACACATGTTTGTCAGTATCCTATAATACTGCTATATTTTATTTCTCTGCTGTCTCAACTTAATAGGCTTACAATGAAGGGTTACATGATTTATGAGGTGATTTTAAACCTTGAAGCCTTTCGGTTGTAAAACAGCGGCAGCTGCAATCTCACAAACATTCTGGATGTTTGATAGCACTGGATGAATGAGACAACATTTTTTACACGAATAACAAAAGGAATATGTCAGATTCATGTAGAAGTCATAATTTCAGCCCGCACAGTGTCATTATTGGACATGCTCGGAGGGTAAACATTCGTGAGCGTTTTCAATAATCCTTGACGGAACACAAGATTATGGCTTTTACAGAAAGCCAAGCCCAAACACACAGAAGCTGGATCGTCTTGAAAGAAGATATGAAAACCGTTTCTCCATGCTTATTTCCTGTGTTAATCCTCATTAAGGGCCCACGTTGGAACACACAAGCATAAAATGCCTTCAGGAGGCAATGACATTGTCGCCGCTGCCCATACATACAGCGTGAAAGGCATACAAACAAAAATGACAAAATTGTTATTTTTTGGGAGAACTATCCCTTTTACTTGGGTACAAAAACTTTTATCCATATACTGTATGCTGAATCTCAGGCAAATAAATAACAGGTCCATCCATATTTCATAACTCCTCCTGCAGTGCAATCTAGATTCTCCTCCGCTATTCATGCAGCTGCGACTGGGCTGTTCACGGGGGCATGTGGCGGGGCTAACTCAGGGATACGGATTGACACGGGGCCTAATCAGCGCATCAAGGGAGGAGGACACTGTACAGTTCATGTAATGACCGTATGAATTATGTATGGGCCGCAGCAGGGGAGGAGATGGAGGAAGTGCGGCTGAGGGCGAGGTGGGGAAGATACAGGAACGGTAACTGATTAATATGAGTTTTCCTTCCTTTCTACCTTTTTGTCTTCTCTGAGGAGCAGAAGCTCTTTTTATATCAGTTTTATTCATCCCAAAGTGAAAGAAGGGCACAGCGCCAGCCAGCAGACTAGACTCTCTTAATATGACTGTCATTGTTGTATTTTCTGAGCCGGCACCTCGAACAGCCCACATGAAAACCTATGATGAACTTGGAAGTGGTTTATCTCACACCATTACTACTGGAGCTACCAACAGATCAACAATGGATCAAAGTACAAATGGACCACAGTTCTGTCTTTAAAACAGAAATAAATGATTACTCAATAAATGCAGTAGGTTCCAAAAGTCTCCAAAAGTTATTTAACACAAAATGTTTCGTTAATTAAATTCTAAAAATATAACATCCATCCATCTATCTTTATTTCCAGGGTTTCACATTGTCAGTGTCACTGTTACTTGATCTTAAATATTAAATATTACCTAACCTCATTCCATATATATATATATATATATATATATATATATATATATATATATATATATATATATATATATATATATATATATATATATATATATATATATATATATATATATATATATATATATATATATATATATATATATATGTATCAGCTATAATAAAAGCAGTCAAATGTCAGAAATTTTAATAACAAAAAGAAGTATTCAACATACCATTTAACTTTCAATCTGCAAAATGTTATGAATAATTGACTTTTTTTTTTTTTTCACAAAATGTGTAGTAAAACACAGATATAGCAGAAGACATCAGGGCCATGTTTGCATTTTCTTCTGTCACTGGCCATAATTCTAACCTCAAAGATAAGAATTAGGCATAAAATAATGTCTTCTGAATCATTCGTACACATGAAATTGGTAAAGAATTGAACCAGCAGATGTAACCTGGCTCAGAGGAAGATAGGAATTGTGTTTTTGTGGCAGTTTTTCTGGTGATTAAGGAATAATGCAAGACTTCTTCACCTTACAAATAGCTGTCAAAGGCAAAAATGCTATAAAATGCACATCATATGTGACCCTGGACCACAAAACCAGTCTTAAGTCGCTGGAGTATGTTTGTAGCAATAGGCAAAAATACATTGTATGGGTCAAAATTGTAGATTTTTCTTTTATGCCAAAAATCATTAGGATATTAAGTAAAGATCATGTTCCATGAAGATATTTGGTAAATTTCTTACTGTAAATGTATCAAAACTTCATTTTTGATTAGTAATATGCATTGCTAAGAACTTCATTTGGACAACTTTAAAGGTGATTTTCTCAATAATTAGATTTTTTTGCACCCTCAGATTCCAGATTTTCAAATAGTTGTATCTCAGCCAAATATTGTCCGATATTGATGTACAAACCATACATCAACGGAAAGCTTATTTATTCAGCTTTCAGATGATGTATAAATCTTAATTTTAAAAAATTGACACTTAAGACTGGTTTTGTCATCCAGGGTCACATATTTTATATGAAAGTCTGATGTCCTAGAGCTATTTTTGACACTATTTTTGGAATCAGCACCCCAAAATTAGTAAGAAACAAGTATTGGATTTCATTCAGCAAATACGATGGATGGAGGAATGTATCCTGCCTAAATGTTTACACACAATATTGAAAATTACATATATAATCCTAAAATATAAATTCATAGACAGACAGATAGATAGATACTGTACATAGACAGATTCATTTAGTGAGGTACAAGCAATTCCCATTACCTCATCCCTTTTTTGATGGTCTGTGTTTAATGATATCCTCACGAAACAGCTCCACTAATCATAATGTTGCTAATGGTGTCTGTGAGATTTTTTTTTTTTTGTGGTACAACATATGCAGTGGGTTCCCGATGAAGCTGATTGCACAGAATTTCTCATTAGAACTGCAGGAGCTCCTTATATATTTATTAACTGAATTAATCATCTATGAGCAATGACGCTAATATTGCATAATATTAAATGTACTTCCAAACTCTAAATAGTCAGCAGTTTCGTTTGCTTGAGCACTTTTAAGTTACAGCTATGCATAGTTGACTAATAAATTGACGTAGCACTGCCACAGAACTGAATTAAAAGTGAACATGTCTTTGGGGGAAGTGATTTATCATCTAAACCATGGAGAGTTTGGCTCTGCAAGGTAGAAATACAGTGAACAAAACCTATGAATCATGAACATGCAGTGAACGCCATGTAGGGAATGCCTCCTCATGAAGTCACGCTACCTATGCATGTAAAAATCTCAATACTGTTCATGTGCTCACATGAAACAAGGTTAAACTGGTCTGAAGAGGCACACACCAGAGGCGTGTAACAGAAAGCTTTGCAGCCCATATCCACTCGCTCCTGAAATGATAGCGGCTCTCACTTTGCAGCGGGTTTCAAATGCATTTGCAGTTTTGCTTTTCAGCAAACGGCTCCGCTGGGCAGCATGTCTTCCTCCATTAGTGCATAAGACGCGGCTGGTGGTGTAAATCATTTATTGCGTTCTCAAGTTTGCTGTGTTCCGATAGCAGTATGGCAGGAGATAATGAGATTGTTCGCGGAGCAAGGCGGTGCTCAGAGCCAATGGCTTAATGGTAAACACACATGGGGAAGCCCAGGTGCAGCCATCTGCACTGTTCAATAGCACAGTAAATACTGACAAGATGCATGTATACTCATGGGAGGGATGGGACACTGGCTTACCCTCGACAAACAACACCCACGCACCACTAACAGAAGACTGGCAGAGATTTCTGCATAAATAATAACTTCATATTTCCAAAATGTTGTACAGAGATGAAATGTTCACTAAATACAGTTCACTAAAATGAACCAAATTTTCCAACACTACATTTGATAAAGCAAACTGATTCACTAAAATCAATCACAATTTCTAATGCTACATTAGACAGAGAGAGAGAGAGAGAGAGAGAGAGAGCATTTAGAATCAAACTTTCTACACTGTAAAAAATGCTACAGAAAATGCTACAGTAAAAACCTGTTAAATGGTTAATGGTAAGTTCCCCTAATATATACGGTGAAAAACTGAAATAGACATTTCAGACAATTTTACGGTGAAATACCGTTTTTGGAAGTGAAAAAGAATATAAAATTTACAGGGAAAAACTGTAAATTGACGTTCCCAGAATTCCCTGCATTGCATTTCAAATTTTGTTTGAATTTGATGTTTTTTCTTTGAAATAACTGTTTCTTCTTAGTTTTTTTCTTATCAGTTATGTTTATTAGGGTTGTATGTTACATCTAATGTTGTTAAATGAATGTTTATTGCATATTTCAGTTTAATGAGTCTTACCATGATGGTGTTTATTGTTTGTGTGAATGACACTGTGCACCATCTATATATGTTATTATTTAAAAGCTGCCTGTCAGGGACGTGCACAGGAATTTTGAGGGGCAGTTGCTCTGACCTAAAAAAAGGGCAACCCCCCCCCCCCCCCCCCCAAAAAAAAAAAAAACAACTCACAGGCTATATGAAGGACTGAGAATAACAGGGTCTTTATTAAAATATATAGGCACAAAGTAGTAAAACACTGAAATACAGCACTAAATCACCTTAACTACTACCTTAACTACTACTAATAATAACATAGAAAATCCTGACTTGAGTCATGAAAATCCCTACATCAATATCCCTAACAATACCCTATCAAGTCACTGATAGGTTTCTCCAAATTTACATACTAAACATGCAAAATTTCCGTTTGTTATACCCAGTGTTGGGCATGTTACTTTAAAAAAGTAATTAGTTATAGTTACTAGTTACTTCTCACAAATAGTAACTGAGTTAGTAATTGAGTTACATCATTATAAAAGTAACTAATTACCAGGGAAAGTAATTATTGCGTTACTTTTTAAAAAATGTTCAAATGTCAAATAAGTTTGGATGCCCCCAATATTAAATGTTAAAAAGAATAAATTATTATTATGAAACATTGTACATTAACCTACACTATTTATCTACTGACACTTAGTATCAGTCAGTCAAGCATTATAATATAATATTATGATAATTTAATATTATATGATGATAGAACTTTAGTAATTAGAATAACCAAGTATGAATGCATATTTGTCATCAATATAAAACACACTAAGGATTAATGAGCTGCTGGGTTCATGAATATTAACCACGTTGTCTGCTTTTGCTCGAATTGATTTGCTGAAATCAAAACGATAACAGGTGAGCGCCAGCCAATGAGATTGTCGTTTGCGCATTAGTTCCGCCCACTACCAGAGAAACCGGTAGTTCTTAAAAGCTGAAGAATTCCAAATGAAACCCGTTATTTTGACAGGAAAATACAACAAAGAGTATCGTTTACATGTAGCGCGTCAATTCTTCATGTTATGAAAGACTCTCTTGCTCTGTATCTTTCTTTGTGTGCGTGTATGTGAGAGAAAGCGACGGCGAGTCGTGCGCTTCACACTAGAGTTTACGGCACGTCAAATACAGCTACACTGCGCATCCATTCAGATGAACTGAAAAATTAAATTCTAACAATATAATATAGTAACGCCACATTTTATTGTCAGTAACGGTAACGGCGTTGTAACGGGGGAAACAGTAATTCGTTTGATTACTCGTTACTGAAAAAAATAACGCCGTTATTCCCATCACTGGTTATACCTTTCCGACAACGTTAAGTCGTCTCACCCGACAACCGCGACAATCTCCTAGTGCCGCTCATGCAGGCTCAGCTCAGGTGCCGGTCGCGTGCAGCGCTGCAGCCACGTAAACAGAGTTTGCCCTTCCCCTACTGACTTTCACTTTCCCGAATATGGAAGTGAATGAGGCTTTGCGTTTTTTTTTATTTTTTATTTTTTTATCTAGGCTTACGTGAAATTCTGCATCCATTGTACGATTTTTTTATTTATTTTTTTTCCACCTCGGAAGGGCAACGTGAGTCGAGAAGGGTATATGGGCAGTTGCCCGGGCAACCTGAGCAACCCCCCTGTGCACGTCCCTGCTGCCTGTGATGGGCGTTGGTTCATCACCACCTGGATTTGGTGGTTATCAGTGTATTTCAGAGGTACACAACATATTTCAGTACTTCAATAGATTGGTATATTAACATTATATAAGTTAATGTTATAAAATTTAAGTTAAAACTGTAAAACTTAAAATGTTGCTGCGGTTTACGGTATTATTTACGGTAGAATTCCGGCCACCACAGCTGCTGTTTTTTTACCGTAAAATTTTAAATATTTTTTTTTTACAGTGAAACACTACATGAGGATTGTTTAAGATGAGCCAATTCAATAGAATGAACCAAAATTGGCCAACTCTTACATACGAAAAACCGAACTGATTCACTAGAATGAATCAAAACATTTTAACACTACATATGAGAATTAGAACTGATTAACTACAATGAATTAAACTTTCTGATGCTACATTTAAGAGAGAGAACATATAGATTGAATCAGTCTAGAAAAAATCTAGAATAAAACATTTCAACACTACATGTAAGAGTGAGGATTGTTCATCACAAACTTATTCACTAAAACGAATCGAACTGTCTAATGCTATGTATTGGCGAAGTAGTGAGATGATCCTTTAGGATTAACCAATTTACTAGAATGAACCAAACTTTCCAACACTACATATGAAAAACCATTCTGATTCACTAAAATGGATCAAACATTTCATTGCTACACATGAGAGTTAGAACTGATTCATTAGAATGAATCAAACTTTCCAGTGCTACATATGAAAAACCATTCTGATTCACTATAATGGATCAAACATTTCATTGCTACACATGAGAGTTAGAACTGATTCATTAGAATGAATCAAACTTTCCAACACTACGTATGAAAAACCATTCTGATTCACTATAATGGATCAAACATTTCATTGCTTCACATGAGAGTTAGAACTGATTCATTAGAATGAATCAAACTTTCCAAAGCTACATATAAGAGTAAAGAACCTTTAGGATGAACCGATTCACCAGAATGAACCAAACTTTCCAACACTACATATGAAAAACCGTTTTGATTCACTAGAATGGATCAAACATTTCAATGCTACATATGAGAATCAGAAATGATTCACTAGAATGAATCAAACTTTTCAATGCTACATATGAGAAACAGAACTGATTCAGTAGAATAAATTAACATTTTCAGCACTTCATATGAGAGAGAAGATTGTTTAGTAGGTATTGATTCACTATAAATAAATATTTTCAACACTACAAATGAGAAACAGTATTAATTCACTAGAATGAATTGTTTCCATGAGAAACAGAACTGATTCAGTAAAATGAATCAAATTTCTCAACGCTATATGAGAAGGCTGTTTAGGATGAACCAAATAACTATGCTACATATACGAGCAAAGACTATTCAGAACAATTCAGTTCAACAGAATGAGTTACTTTCCAAATCATATTTGAGAGTGAGAATCATTTAGTAACTGGTTCACTCACCAATGAATCAAACTTTCTAATGTTACATAAGAGAAACAGAAAAGATTCTTTAGAACAAACTGATTTGCTACAATGATTTGAATTTCCAATAATATTCCAAAACTAGAATATTATTCAAATGACAAAGTTACAGCCCTGGTGTCCTTTGCCAACTTCATGCTAGTCTCTTTATCAGCGTTATAAACCCAGTTGTGCTTACAGAAGCCTCACAGAACTGCATATAAAATAATAAAGGTTACAAATTGCACTGGCCTTTTTCTGTTTCTCATAATTGCTGCCATAATCTCTTCTGCGGTTGCACCACATATGTCAAGGGTGTGGCGAACAAGCACTTAAAAGCCTGAGAGAGTCAAGCGGGAACATAAGCGATGAAACCGAGAGACATGGTCTCCTGGGTGGCTCGCAGCCTCTCCGGTCTTGTTTTGGAAAGATAGGAAGGCATGTGGTATCTCATCTCATCAGAAGCCAAGCTTTTCCTTTTTTATCTCCGTTTTTTTTTTTTCTTTCCGGGGAAAATCAATTAACACTGTATCATGGGCACATCAAGTCCCGTAATCCCTCAGTCAGAATTTAAGCATCTGTCAGCCAATGCGAGTGAAGCCCCACAATCAACGGCATAAATCAAAAGAAGCTCTGGGTATTAGGTGTCATTGGGAAAGAGGTAAAAATACATAACTCACAGCGGACACAGGTGTCTGTGTCAAATGCCAGCACGAGGAGCGAAAGCACGACTAGAGAGAGGGAGAAAGGAACCGAACACGTGTTCGCTCATATAAAACGTCCATTAATCACAAGCTGTCCTCCGTGCCTCGCTTGACAAATGGACCTGGAAAATGATGGTTACTGCAAAAAGAAGACACGTCAGCGTGAGTTACTCTCCTGCCCCGTGACTATGATGTCAAATTAATATTAGGCACAAAAAAAGAGGACCTGAGCTTCTAATCTCCTCTTTAGCTCATCATCTCGGCCGTTCTTAATGGATTACGTTATTAAATAGCATGTGACTCAGGTGACGGACGCCCATCGTCACACCCTTCTCTACATTTCATACCGCATTGATTTTACTCCAGCCAACCTAATCGGCTCAGATTATTGATTACGAGGAATCGTGCCGGACAATTATTCCCAAAACTTACAACTCACCTTTGCGTGAACATACAGCGTAATGTCATTGTCGTAAAAACCCTTTATCTCATTTCATTAAAGGCTGTTGTAATCTATCTGGCTGAGACTTTCCACCAGCATTTAGTGCTTTATAAAGAATAGTCGTGTATGACGAGGGAAAAAAGGTGCGGGTGGTTTTATTTTGGGACATGGTGGAGCCACAGTCAATTGCCCTTTACGACCCGGGCCGCAATAACCTGAACCTGCGCTAAATCATTCTGCGATGTACATCTGCAGAGCATGTAAAGACACAACCAGGTTAGGAGTCAAGATCTGGCGTTTGATAACACATGATTGGTGATTATTGTAACAAATTTGTTTGCTTGATTAGTGACCTAAAAATAGTGCCGAATTTAAATATTATTTTTAAATATAAAAATAATAATACTTGAACAAATATGTCAACATTAAAGTGAAATTATTTCATTATTATAATATATACTATATTATTATATACTATTTTAATATTTAATAATATATGCTACTTAATTGTTTACACAAATTGTTAAATATTATAAATATAATAAACTATAAATCCTTATACAGATAGATAAACATTTAGATATGTAGATAGACAGAAAGATAATATATTTTTATTTTAATATTTTATTTTATAATATTTTTTAATATTTTATTTTAATATTTAATTATATTTGTATGTTTACATATATCATGCAAATGTTTACACACACACTATATATATATATATATATATATATATATGTATATGTATATGTGTGTGTGTGTGTGTGTGCATGTTCAGATAGATTTATAATAATAGAATTTAATAAATCACATAAATTATTAAATAGTATTTAATGAAAGTATTTAATAACAGATTATTTTAAATAATATAAGCTATTTAAATATTGAAAATGATATATATAATATTAAAAGATAGATAGATAGATAGATAGATAGATAGATAGATAGATAGATAGATAGATAGATAGATAGATAGATAGATAGATAGATGTGTATGACAAGAAGAAAAAAAAAAGTGTGTGTGTGTGTGTGTGTGGTGTAAATTTGGGACGTGGCAGAGTCACAGTCAATTTCCCTTTACGACCCGGGCTGCAATAACCAGGACCTGCATTAAATCATTCAGATGAACATCCGCAGGGCATGTAAAGACACAGCCAGGTCGGGCATCATGATCTGATGTTTGATTCCACATGTCCTTGGTGCTCCTTCAGTATTCAGTGCATCCCATGATGCACCGCTTTATCAGTTGAACTCCATGTTTGTTCATTATTGACGCCAGCGGCTGGATAACAGCACAATCGAGAAGGCAGACTTCAATGTAACACCTCGCGTACGGTCAGTGAGTCAGGGAGAAGCGGTGGACCGCAGTGATGACATCACAATGTGGGTACACGGTGTTCTGATGTATTCATATTACCTTGACATTCGGTGGAATACAAAGACTTTTGTTGGAAATGCCAGAGAACTGGAAAGTGAATGATAAAAGTGCCACGGGAGGTGGCCGGGAAAGGATGAGTCAAGGTTAGGTCACTGCAATATGGGGAGACGGAGAGGAAGGGAGGGGAGACGGGTTAAAAAAAGTATAAAAGGGAGAGAAAAAAGCAAGAAGAGAGAGAATATAGAGTGAGTGAAATACTAGAGGGGCGTTTGAAGTATCACGCAGTCTGCTCACATCTCCAAAACACAATGCGCTAAAGCTGACCGACGGCATAAACACAGTTCCAGAACACCCACGGGGAAGTCTGCATGGGACAGATGGAAATATCTGGAATATTTGTGAGATCTGTCATTGGCTCTATAACATCAGCTGTATTTATGTAAAACGCTGCTTCTGAAGCTACATGTTGAATGAATACTCACACATTAGGTGGCTCAATGGAATAAAATACAATTAAACAATAGTGCTGTGATTTACTTCTCATGTTGATTCTTGTGTGGCTGTGAATACATTTGAATGCTCTAACTACTGTACAAATAGTAATAATAATTCAATCAGTGTAAGCAAACATTCTGGGCCAGAGAGATCAAGATGTTTTCGACTTGCCACCCAGAAATCCTGCATCAGTTTTGTAGTGGACGTATCCCTGCTGAAAATGGTAGCGCTAGTAAACAGCATGTATGGTGTACTTTGGATGCTGGTGTGCTGGTTTTCCCATCCGGTTTCTAAACTAACAGGAAGCCTCTCTTGGTCAAACAGCTTTATTAAAAAAAAACAAATAAATAATACAACAACAACAACAATAATTGTTATGAATAATAATGCAAAATTTTAAATAACACTTTAAAATAACAACAACAATAATAATGTTAATAATTGAATAATTCTATTAAATAATACTTTTCAAATAATAATAATAATACTTTTTGTGAACAATAATGGAATATATATATTTGTTTTAATATTTAGCATTTCATATAATAATAATAATAATAATAATAATACATTGTTAATTGGTTAATTTGATTAAATAATACAAATAATAATTATTTTAAAATAATAATAATAATAATAATAATAATATATAACATTATATAACAATTTATTATTATAATAAGTTTTATTATTATTATGAACATAATTTAAAACAACTCTTTTATATTATTTATATAGGCAGAATAAATGCAATCCAATACTTGGCTCTAACTGTATATTAAACAATGGTACAAAACAATTACAGAACACTTTTTTTTTTTTTTTTTTAAATACTACTGACAAAATGCATAATGTGTATCTTTAACTACATTATCATATGAACAACCAGTCAGTTACTCCACTGATTTAAGTCTCACAGTTAATTGTGAGCAATGCGTGTTTTATTCACTAAAACAACAACAAAACAGTTATTTGTTTATTAATTGGACTACATTGGTTCAGTTCACTATAGATACACTAGTTATGTTGTGGTGCTGTTGACTAAATATTACAGGAAATGGTAAGCATGTTACTTGATTTTCTTTTTAATATTGAAGTTTTTATTTTTATTTGATGTGTTTGTATTTTTTAGATGCTTAATGTGTCTTCTGTACAGCACTTTGGTGCAACTCTGTTGCTTAGACAACATGCTATAGAAATAAATTTTGACTTGACTTGACTGGTAAGGTGTTTTTATTTCAACAGAAATATTCAGCCTTACAGAAATATGTCTTTTGAAAAATACAGGCATAAATAGTCCAACAAATAATACATTTTGCATTAAAGAGATACCCTTTCTTATGCCAAAATACTACATTTTAACAGCACTAATGCTGTCAACATATTGTCTTCAAAGACTAACACATGCCAAGTGTAAAATAGGCAATTCTTGCCTTAAACAAGGTCGTTCTAGCACATTTAGTCACCAAGTATTTGACAGATTCCATCAGCAGAAAGTGTGCTGAGCCGTCAAACAGATGTAAATGCACTTTTCTGCTTAACTTCGACAATCTTCTCATTTAAATAAGCCGTTAGGATAGACAGAAGTCAAAACTGACTATGATAGGCCCACAGCAACTGACGTCTTTGATAAGGAATCAACAGCCATTAAGCAAGCGCTATCTGTAACATCCAGTTCACATCTAAAGCCAAGACTGGGGATCAGCTGCGATGGGCCAAGGACGGGAACAAAAACCACTCACTAAAAACTCTCCCTGAAGACTTTGTAAAATAAGGGAAATGCAAATGAACTTAAATGCAAGAGCAGCTGAATCCTCACCGCAGGAGCTGGATTTAACAACCAACGCCTTTCATTTCACCTCTTCAGAAACTTTAACTAAATGTGATGCTGCGGTTGTAGTGATGGAATGTCATTATGTACTTTGAGCTTATTAGGAAAGGTCAAGTCATGTGGAGATGATTTTTTAAACAGGAAGGATGGCATTTCTCACTGGGTAACAAGAGCTTGAGACAGTCGTGTTTGACTCGCAGTGTAATGACATCTGTGAATTGAAATGTTAAACAGGACAAGCCCTTGCTGTACGGTACAACACCTATGCAGGACAGCATGCTTTAATGAATACGTTCAAGAGGACAAGAACAAGTCCAACCACATCAAAGAGGTCAACTGAATCTTAAACACTGTCATGTACTCTTGAGGTACCAGGAAAATGTTTCAAAGTGCCAGTAGAAATCGTTCAGAACCAGCTAAAAGTATCATCCTCATTAATTATACAACAAAATTATAGAATTATTACATAGAATGTGTGATTGGCCATTTCTTAGACTTTTACGTCCTATGGCTCGATTTTTACAAAATATACATTACCATAAGTTTGGGGTCAGTCATTTTTTGTTCTTTCAAAAAAAAAAAAAAAAAAAAAATTATACAGTAAAACATTTAGAATGTTACAAAATATTTACAATATTAATAAATGCTGTTCTTTTAAACTTTCCATTCACTAAAATAAATAAATAAATAAATAAATAAATAAATAAATAAATAAATAAAATAAACAATAATATTAAGCAGCACAACTTAGTAATGCTTCTAAAAAATTACCTTTGCCATTACATTAATAAATTAAATTTTTATTTTATTTTACACATTTTACTGTATTTTTGATCAAATAAATGCAGTATTGGGGTAAAACAGCTGTGGATTTTTTAAAATTATTTTATATAGTAAATGTCTTTTATGTGTTATGTATTAGCCTAGGTTTTATTGTTTGACTCTTGACTAGGCATGGGCCGGTATGAGATTCTTATCTCATAAAAATATCACGGTTTCACGGTATCACGGTATTGCGATTACAACTCTAAAATATGTTATTTTTAAATGTCTGGTTAAAAAACAACAACGTTTTTTCCACTGAACACAATACATTTTATTTTTAAGAAACATATAGAACATTTTGGAACGGTAAACATGTCAGGGTAAATAATTAATATAAATAATTTAATTCTTGTTAAAAAAAACCTGCAGTTCAACAATAATCAGAACATAAATTATTTTCTGTAAAAAAAATGCAGTCATTAAACCTGCAGCTCAACAAGGTTTTTGGAGATATGCTCACTTTCTACACATTCATCATTCAGTCAAAGTTATGAGTGGTGAGGTACAAAGATGTGTGCACATTCACATAAGGAGAGTGTGCGATTGTGTCTCACACGGTCTCTCTCCGTATAATACTCAAACAGTGGCAAAGACACCTGAGCCAGCAGTTTGTTTCTTTTTTAAATGACGTGATTTTGAACAGATGTAAACAATGGCAGGAGGCTTAAAATTATAGACATGATATCAGCTAAATTTATTGTACTAAATCGCAGAAACGTAGTGCTTTAGTCTGCTATTCCCCGCTCTGTGAAGTAACGTGAGGGAGGGAACTAGTTGATGTTAGCTAGTTAATTAGCCATGTTATCTGCCTCGGTAGCAAGCCAAATAGTATTTATTTCAACACTGAAACAACCAGCAAATGGGTCTCTGTCTTGATCGAGGGTGAAAGAGGGAGAAATGAAGACGACAGATATATCGTTTGTGTACGACCTGGAAGTACCTGGACCTGGAAGTCTTTTGGCGTTAAAAAGACTACTGTCAGGATTTACTAAAGTAGCGCAGTGAAGAATTGGTGCTGAAAAGGAGTATTTAAGTTATTTTTGCGCCTGCTCTTATTGAATATGCATTTGAAGGAGTTTCCCTTTCAGATGCAAAATTTATGGGAGGAGAGAGTTAAAATCAATAACACAACGCGATTATTATACACACAGGCGATAATTTGCGCTGCTCTTCTGTTTTCTTTAATGTGCGTATTATGAGTAATTCACCCACAGAATTTTCCCCTCTCACCTGCATTTTTATGGAATTAATTCGCCCTGTTTAGTAAATCTGGCCCTTTGATTAAGTCATGCAAAAAGTATAAAACTGTTTTTTAAAAATACTTCTATATACTACTTACACTTTTCTATAACTGTCATTTCCACCACATAATTTATATTTCCATTTATAATTCAACTGATGCTTTTATCTAAAACGACTAAAATGTCATTAAAGATGTTGTGGAAATGATCATGACTTTCCGGCCATTCAATATGCAAGATGCATCAGATGCATATTAGAAGTCCAAGAATGAAAACACAACCTTTATGAGCAGCACTCAGTGGATATTTTGGTCAGAGGTTGTTGAATCCACTGAAATGTGATAAGAACAGGTGGAAATCCCTTATGTTAAGAGATGCCAGGTGCCCCACCTCATAAAGGGATTGGCATTGATCAGGGAGCTCTATGAAAGGCCAGGGGCATAAACTCAGGACACAGCCGGGTGTCCTTTCCTCTTTGAGAACTTTATATCTCGTCCTCCCCACGACACCACTGTTCTGCCAAGTTCACGTTAATTAACTGTGTACTCTGTGAGCATAATCACTCTTTATAAAATAGTCTTCTAATCAGCAGACCAATGGCCCGAATCATATTTTTCTGCCCTTTTTTATTGTTCATTAGCCACATGTCTCCTTCATCCCTCATTTGTGGTCAAGAGTCAAACAAATATGCAGAACCCAGTGTCACATACTTATTAGCCAAATATGAAGAGCACAGGGGGAGGTTCCGCCTCATTTTGTCAAATATCATTTGAGAGAGAGAGCAATACATGTTAATTTCTGGATTCACAGTTGATGTAATTATTTTTACACGACCATTTTTCCATGGGACAACAGGAAACACTTCCTAGGCCCCGTAGCAGATGGGCACCCCCAAAAATTTGGTGCTGCACCCCATGAATTTCCTCAACGGCCCTGCTGCAAATGTATAATGTGATGTAATGAGAAAGATGTGACAAGTATTTCTTCAAAATTATATGAAGGTGATCACACGGCCAACTGCCTACTACTGCCTGTGGATGGAATTCATGGTTGTCTTGGTTACTTCTTTTTTCCCTTTTACTGAATGTCTAAAAATAATGTCCAGCTCTCGACGAGGAGGACGGCCGCACTGTGTTCTGCAGAATAAGTAAATCATTACATCACCAGCAATGGTTTTGTTTTGAAAAATCTTAAACGCACTCCTGATAATTTACAGAATAGAACAAGCACAACCAGTGGAGACGCAATGGAAAATTCCCAGCTGAACCAAATATGAGCATCCAAATGTTAGAAAATGTTCTTTTTGGAGCCCCCGGCGCTGCACAGATGCCGTTTAAACACTTCTGCAACAAGCTAGGTATTGTAAACAAGCTGTACATAAACATTTACTCTGTTTCAAAACGTAGAGAGCTGTGAGTTTTTACAGCATTGTTGATACTCCAAGGCTATTTCAAAAGGTAGAGAAGTTCATTATGCATTATTTATTATCCTAAAACAGTATTGCATATATGCTTCACAGAGAAGACAATCCCAGAATGCACTGCAAGGAGCTCAGGGAAGGTAAATATCCAAAATGGCAGACTAGGCTAGAGAAATGCCACTTATAAGGATCAGGAATTTACATTTTATTTAATAAACTATCAATAAGCATTTAGTGTGATTAATAATTGATTATTTTACCCAACATACTATGCAAAGTAATTATATGATTATATGTTGTGTTGTTAGCTTAGCAACATGCTAACAACAAACTTCCACAACAGCTGGGTTCCAGAAGTAAAAATCCTATTCGTTTTCTCAATAGGGGTATTGATTTTAACGCCAACTTATTTTCTTATTTTTAAAGACAGACCTACTGAGAGCTACGAAGTTGGTAATTGCGCTTTTGTTAAGGCTGTCAATCCACATTATTTCAACTTCTGTTTAAATGATTGTTAAAGATCGGAATTCCTGATGATAAACTACATTCCTTCCGTCGTTATAGTTAAATGAAAATTCTGTCATTAATTACTCACCCTCATGTCGTTCCGTAATGTTATGAAGCTACGAGAATACTTTTTGTGTGCAAAGAAAACAAAAATAACTTTATTCAACGATTTTTTCTCTTCCGTGTCAGTCTCCACCGCCATTCATGTAATTTGTGTTCCGATGATGGTCTTACAGGTTTGGAACGACATGAGGGTAAGTAATTAATGATAAAATTTTCATTTTTGTGTGAACTATCCCTTTAAGTATAAAGTCTTGTAACTTTTCACATGCGTTTTTGATTCAAATCAAGGTTTTTAATGTTGCGATTCACCTCATAGCTGGTAGTTTTGGCTCATGATTTATAACTCTTACATTAAGCCTTTTTTTTTTTAATCCCTATGCAAAAAATACTGAAAAAGTGGACATGCACCGTTGCTTGCCAGAGCACTATGCTGTAACACATGGAAATGCTGCCTATATACAGCTTTCCAAATCACCAACTTTGAGGTCTCTCAACAGTTAGGATGTTAAAAGCAGTGAGGCAGGTCACTAAGTTTTTGGAAACATGACTATTGTCTTTCAAAGTAGATTTACAGTCATTTTGCAGAGAACATATCACCTTGTATTCATTCTTTTCAACAGTACGGTTTGTTTTGTTCTTGTATTAAATATAACTCTTGCTGTAAAGCCATTGTTGTCCCTATAATCTCTCAGTGACTACTACAGAGTGTAACAATAGTCACTGACAGAAAAGAGCAGATCATATCTGATTAAGCAACACATTGTTATTAAAATCCTTCCTGTCTGATGACCTATCTGCTATTTTCTGCTTATAAGCCCTTTGTGAACAGCGATGAACAGCCGCAGCAGGTGATGATTCAGCTGACGCACACACATCAGGATACTTGGAGTGGCTCGGCTTACCTTTCACACTGATCTCAGATCAGCCCTTTAATTACATTTGGGCGTGTAAAGGGGCTGGCTAGTCCAGAACGTGCTTGAAAAGGCAACTGCTATTAAAAGTGGCTCTGTTTGGCGCCAAATACTTCTGTGGCCTGATGCCACTGAGCAGATTTACCATACGAACCTCGTTCCTTCTGTGGTGACACAGGGATCATGGGTAATGCCTTTCAGATTGGTTTGCTTTAGAAGTGTCCTGCCCTCCCCGTCGAGCTGACATAGCAAGGACATTCCGGTGCGGTGCCCCGCTAATGGACTCTTTCCGCATGGTGCTGCACCATGAAGAACACATTAGCCATCATCTGCGCCGGCTAGTGGAGTGAAGCTCGGCGGGAAAAGCCCAGCTGTAACTGCCTGGTGTTCATTTCTGCTGAGAATGGAGCATTATGAGATATGCAATGATAAACGTCTTATAAGATAACATGCACATTGTGTTGAGGGCTAAGAGAGGGTTTGCATTACGGCTCGCAGTCTCTTTGGCTTCTTTGGAATTTCACACAGAGCTTTCTGAAAGTAAAGTACACTCTGTGTGTTGTAAAAGGGAATACTCTAGCAGGATTGGATCGATATCAGAATTCTGGCTTCATTATTCATACTAAATCGATATCTTAAGATACATATAAACAGCCTTGAGAAACTGATGAAATGAAACGGGGGCTGTCAATATTTCACTGTCAGTGATTCCTGACTAATCTCGCAGATGCTTTTGCTGCTGTTGTCTGATGGTCTTCTCAGGAATATTGGGGGGGGGGGGATCAACATACACAACTTTTGAAAGGGATGCTTGTTTCATTAAAAGAAATTAAACTTTTATTCAGCAAGCATGCATTGAACTGATCAAAAGTGACAATAAAGACATTTATGATATTGCAAAAGATTTCTATATAAAGAAATATATATATATATATATATATATATATATATATATATATATACACACACACTGTATATCACTATACTAATTTCTGACACTGGAGATTGGAGTGATTGATGGCTGCTGAAAATTCAGATTTGCATCACAAGAATAAATTAAATGCTGAAATATATTCAAATAGAAAACATTTATTTGAAATTGTAACAATATTTCACAAAATCACAGTTTTTACAGTATTTGTTTTATCAAATAAATGCAATCTCGGTGAGCATAACCGACTTCTTTCAAAAACATTAAAAATCTTACCAACCCAAACCTTCTATTTGAGCTTTTATGATAAATAAATTCTACCATAAATACATATAATAAACAAATTTTGTAATTAATGGCATATGTACGTTTGCTAAATTTCAGCACTTTGTCTTGTGGGGTCAAGTATTGAAATTAGTAAAATGATGGTATACTGTAGTACGCTATAGTAATTTCACCATAGACATTACTTAATATTCCAGCTTCCTAATATTAATTATTAATCCTGTGTATATCTTAATATAATTTAATATTCATGTGTTTGCTTTTTGGATACACCTCAGTGCCAAACATAAAAAATTTCTTCCAGTCAGCGTTACACTCCATCTATGTGATCTTCAATTCAATTATATGCCTTTTTTCATAATAAATGATAAACAAAAATGATCTATTGCGTCTACTACTGCAGTCTAATTCTGACTTATTGCAGTGGAAACTGAACTTAAAATAGAAGGATTAACACAGGCACGCCACTCATTGCCTCATTTGCTTAAGACGTCTTAAAAGGTGGCGCCAGATGGAGTTGAGTGACTTGCACTCATGAGAAGGAAGCCTGTCACTCAGAGTTCAGTGAGGTGAAGAGAGAGACACCTGAGGTACTCAACCACCAAACACGCACACCATTTCACGAAACGCTCTTCAAACGCTCATCTCTTTCCTGAAAACATGACCGTTTGGATCATTTTTTCCCTAGAAGTAGTTGAAGGCCAGGCAGCAGACTCACTGAGATGGTAGGACAGACGATTTACCTGAAACAGCTAGCACAGCATACAGGCATCACCGACAATCGTTTCATCTTGCATATTTCTTTGTGAACGTTTGACAACATGACACCGTGCGATATTCAGCAGCGTGTCAGTACTCCTTGGAGAGTCTTGGGCTTGTCACCACATTACTTCAGAGGGCAGCGCTGCAGTGCTTTGTGGGATATAGAAGATGGGTGTGTGGGTGGAAAGAGGACAGGTAGGAGATATGGCGGAGAGATACGTGGCAAGAATAACCTCAAGCAGGCAGCTTTAGAAATGGAGACACACTAAATAAGAGGCAAAGGTGCCAGAGATTCATCTTTAGAACTGACGCAGAAAGACAGGTAATCTGAAGATGATAGATACCATCAATATTTGAAAATTATATTGTGAGTGTGTCATCCCCCTTTAACTTAAATAAAGGCTGTGCAACAATGAAGCATTAGAACAGCGTTTTTCTGCAGGAGCCAAATTTGGACATTGAGTGGAAACTCAAAAATAGAGCCAAAAATATTTTTGGTGCTAAAGTGAAAGCATGTAAGGGATGCACCAATGTATTCGTGCCAATACAAGTAAGATTTTTTTATTGTTATTATTTTGTTATGGCCAAAACATGACCATAAATAAATGGCCAATACTAAGATTCTATACTATTTTTTGTAAAACAATTTAATAAAAATCATAAAAATGTACAGTATGAAAAAGAACATTTATTTTGATGTTTGCTAAAGATTTCACTTAACATTTTTAAAAGATTTTATAGTTTAATTGAGTGTTAGATGACAGAAAAGGCTGAAAACTGCTGAAAAAGATTAAATAAAATATAAATATTAGATTATTTAGAACTGGAAATGTTGAACTAAACTAAATTAAATTAAGTTGAGAAATTAAAATCACTAAATCTAAAACTGAAATAAAAATAAAAATAAATGTATATAAAAAAATAAAGAGAAAAGCCCTTAAAAAAATGTAATCTAAAATTGAACTAAAAACTGAAAATATAAGATTAAAAGGTCCCACTTTATATTAGGCGGCTACTAACTACAATGTACTTATTGTGTTCATATTGTATTGCAAAACACGGTTGCTGCTATTGAGGTGTAATACGGGTAAGATTAGGGACAGGTTTGGTGGTATGGGTAGGTTAAAGGTGAAAGGGATGGGTCAACAGTGCAAGTATAAATGTAATTACAGAAATTAATTACAGATGTAAGTACATACAGGTGTTTTTTAAAAATATAAGTACAATGTAAAAACAAGTATGCACACAATAAGTGCATTGTACCAAATGTTTTATTTAAATGTAAGTACATATTAGTTAAGGGCACCTAAAATAAAGTGGGACCCATTGAAATATTAATAAATACTAAAATAGAATATAATTCATACTAAAATAACACTAGGCAATGGTATTCTACATGTAAAAATAAAGCATTCACAATTAAATATCAACCAAATCAGTTGATTATCAGTTTCAACCAAAACAGATGAGTTAAAAAAACCCTCCAATATCAACCAACAACCAAAATGACATAGTCATACACATACACATTCCCCCAATGATAGTGCATTCCCCCAAAAACATGTTATTTTGCTTTCAAACGCTCTTAGAGGAAGATGGTTTTTGCTCAGTCAGCAGAAGGTTTCTGGTCCTTGTGGCGTCCTCATGGCAGGCTTAGATCTGAGTCAATCAGGCACAGGGATCAAAACCATGACCTTCAAATCCAAAAGTGCTTAAACTTACCCGGCACGGTCTGGGAGGCTGGGAATAACCCATGTACTTCCCATAATACATCACTATCGACTACAGACAGGATAAACCTCCGACAAATATTGGATCGACCTCCATACAACACTGGCTGGCAATTTTTTATCCCAGTACAGAGGGACAATCTCGTGATTTATAAAGCTGATAGCACTCCAATTACCTTATTACAGGAATCCTTCAGAGAGTTAAACATGGGCTTACAGGGACTTAACGTGTCCTGAAAGCAACCCAACAGACTGACCACCGGAGTCATTCACAGCCAACGCTTGTCAATGTGGTCTGAACATTTCTCTTTGAAAGTACTCCTCCGCTTTTGGTTTGATATTCTCTTTTTTCCATTTTTGTTCATAAACTTCAAATTCTGTCTCACAGCACTCTGTTGCTTTGTAGTGAATGTCGTTCCCATCAATATTTCAGTTTAAAGTGCTCAGATGCTTTCAATGGAACATATAAACGCTGACAGATCCAAACTGAAGACTTCGCTGGACTAAACAAATAATGATTATATGTTGAAATATCAAACACAAGAAAGTAGGGCAGCACCAACTATAAACTTGTAAAAATCAATAATGAAAATAATCAACAATGAATCTGATTATTAATCTGAAAAACATCCGCCAGTTATGGCACTTTACAGCAGTGAATAACGCATTTCTATGCCCAAAACACATCTGGAAATCAGCACAGGGTGATCTACTACGGGAAAAGTACACAACCCAAGTTGTCCTAAACATGACAAAAAAGTCTTTTCAGATGTCCCTCTCGTCACAATTGTTCTCAAAAATATTATGAAAGCTAATATAAAGCATTGTTAAATGAAAATAGAGAAACTACTTCAGAAAGCTTAAATATAAATGATAATAACAAACAAATTTACAGTCGTCTACCACAAAAGAAGCACACAACCATTATAAGAAAGCAATGAAGGCTTGTTGTTCCTTTATCACCTCAGAGTTTTGATATGATATAGTTTTGATACTATCTTTGAAATAATGGCTTTTACATGTTGGGCACGAAAAAACCACGATGAATTTCTTGCACTCCAAAACTATTCAGAAACCTCATATAGTTACAATGGCTCTGTCTATAAACCCAATGAGCTCACTTGCTGTCTACATATACACTAAGCTAACCTAAATGGAACATTAGCGCCTAGTTTGAGACACTTCTCATAGTCGGCAACTTCATTAACAGGCACTCTTGCAAATAACGCCCTTGCAGAGCGATAATGCACACAGCTAATTCTCACATTAGCATGTAGCTAGCAAAGTTACAAAATCAATGTACATGAATATGCAGTGCACATGAATGCTGGGTAAAGAATGTGATCCTTAAAAATCTGGGACTATGTCCTAAGCACTTCTGAGCATGAATAAACATGTATGTTTTCCTCAGCTCCATCCAAATTTGTAAATATTTAGCTTAGCTTGTTGGATAGGCTAACCTAAAATGATTACCCACAACATTTCCATTTACAGTGCATAGTGGGATTGCTTTATTCATATAATGTAGATTCAAAATGGCATACAATTTACTACCAACAGTTTGACCCAAATAAGAGCACACTTATGTCTAAAAATGCTGTTTATGTAGGCAGTTCACTATGTTTTAGGCCTGAGCCTGTATCTTCTTTTTAAATCTTGTGAACCCAGCTGCGCTCAGGTCTCCGTGTTCCTTTTGTAGCTTATCCTTAAGACACATGGAATAAAAGGCCAACTCAAGGAACATGTAGTCTCACGGTAATACAGTCTCATTACCCTCTTAAGGTTTTCCTTGGGACATGGACAAGAAAAGTCTCATAGATTTCATTTGATACATGAAAACCAGTAATTGATTAATTGCAACCATCAACTCATGATCTCTGTGACAGACAGATGGACTGACCAGACCAGGATAAACAATGTGGGACATTGACCCAGAAGGGCAGCAGAATTATTTGCGCTAAGACTTGGTAATACCACAAAAGAGGATTACTCAGGGGGTCTCCATCCACAAAACCTGTTCGGACCCCAACTCAATTTCGATCTTCATTCTGTACCTCCACTCATAGACTGCCAGTCAAAAGTTTAATGTTTATGAAAGAAGTCTCTTTTGCTTGCCAAGGCTGTATTTAGAGTATTTGATCAAAAATACATTAAAACAGTGATTAGGAATGCTCATTTTAACCGGTTAACCGCTAACTGATCATAAGAATTTTGACCGATTAATATAATCAGTTATTTATTTATTTTTTTCAGTAATTTAATCTAAATATTTTAAAAAGTTTGCTGCATGGGTAAAATATGCTACATGTATTTTTTGTTTTTTTAGAGAGAAAAAAAACGTAGAAAAGAAACAAGAATTAAAAATATAAGAAGCTGTAGCTACTGTATACAGACAAGCCAAAACGTTCAAATTCATTTAGAATAAAAAGAAACTGAAACCAACGTTGGGTCTCTCATTCTACACAAAATCAAATGTATGCCAAAATATTATTTATTATGTACCTCATTCCCGTTCCGATATCCATGTAAAACAAAATGTTTTGCATAACATCACAGTGGTACGGTGATAACGCTTAACGGCACAGATTTGACTACATATTTAAACTGAGCAGTGTGTTTTTTTCCATAATGTTTCACTGACTGTATTTTTATTATGATAATGAACAAGTTGCATTGTCAAGGTAGCAATGCTTAACTGTGTGCGCGCATGCGGCACCAGCGCAATCACTTGAATTTTTTCCTTCTAGCAGTGGAAGCAACTACTCCTTTTTGTCATAAAGATAATCAGAATTGTAAAAGGTTTGCTTTTATTTGTGTACATTCACAATAAAAACAAATATTTGTGCTTTTGTAAAATAGGCCTAAAGAAAAATAGGATGCTGCTTTCTGCCGTCTTGGTTTCCTTTCACGTAGCACAAAAATGAACCAAATCTGCATACTATGCTACTTGTTGCACAGTTTTTTCTTTCATTTTCTTAATTTATTATTCAAGTAAAAATATATTTTTTGTATAGGCCTGTTTATTCATATATATATATATATATATATATATATATATATATATATATATATATATATATATATATATATATATATATATATATATATATATATATATATATCATGGACTGTGATTAATCATGATTAATCACAAATTTAAAATACTAGGATTTACCTGTAAATGTGCTGAAAAAGAAATGCATGACAAACGAGTTTAAGGAAACAGAACCTTTCACACTTCCACCAGGTATGAGACATAATTATTCTTTTATCATAATTCTTTTGTTTTTATTCAGCCATTATCAGCCTTTATACATGCAATAAAACATTTACCAAGCCACATCGCTTCAATCCCAGTATACATTTACCCAATTATTATCAAAAGTATTTCTAAATAAATACAACAAAACTTGCGAACTTACGTGAAGTATTATGACAAAATGCATTATGAAGAACAATTGGACCTTTTCTGCAGGTGCATTAGAGCTAACATTAGCATCATGCTACATAAGACAATTTATGAGATTAATAGTGCACTTTTACTCAGGCCTTGGTCCAAAAAACCGCAACCCACGGCTCTGTAATTTTTCCCGCGACTGTATTTTCAAAATAGCCCACTTGTGCCGCTGCCCTGGCAACGCTGGTGCTGTACCCTCATCACACAATGATAGATAACCTTCCGCACTGCGATGATGGGAAGAAGTTGGGGTCAAACCTTATCAATATTAACGCGTTAATTTTTTTAGATTAATCGCATGCGTTAACATGTTAACGTTGACACCCCTAATAATAATTATATATATATATATATATATATATATATAGCCTAGCTTTATTATGTTTTTCTCTGCTCGCAGATGCCATGTGAATCCTCATGTTCTGTTGTTTGCTGCTTCTTGTGCATGTCAAATTAATTCCCGGAAAACAAATGTTAGTATTTTTAACGGGTCACAGACACTTATACTTTCTAATTTAATTCAATTTTAATTGAAAATAATCTTGTCGGTTAATGGTTAATAATCAGTTAGCGAGCGTCAGTTGTCGGTTAGGAGAAATAACCAAAATGAACATCCCTAACAGTAATAATATGAAATATTATGTAAAATTTAATATGACCATTTTCCATGTTAATTTATTCCTGTGATGGCAAAGCTGAAGTTTCAGCATCATTACTCCAGTCTTCAGTGTCACACGATCCTTCTGAAATCAGTCGAATACAGTACACCAATTTGGTGCTCAAGAAAAATTTTGTATTGTTATCAGTAGTGAAACCATTTGAGGAAACCATAATACATTTTTTTTCAGGATTCTTTGATGAATAGAAGTCTTTTGTAATATTACAAATGTCTTTACTGTTACCTATGATCAATTTTATGCATCTTAGCTAAAGTATTAAGTTTCTCATATTACAGTAAGTCAAACATCAGTGTATATGACTGAAATCCTGCATTAACAATAGCATTTTTCACCACTCATTCTTCAAATGGTGAAAAAATATTGTTTTTATATAAGAAGATGAAAATGACATATCAGTGCAATGTAAATGCGAAATTATCTTCTTTAGTCTGAGTTAGCGACTAATAGCTGTCTGAGTGACAAGGAGAACGTGTATATCAAGGTCATTTTCAGAACATGCCAACTGTTCAGGCTGGTTTGCAGCCCAGATTGAAAGAAAATGCCATTTGAAACTGACTCATTTAAATGTGAATAAACAAATACTGAAATAATGATAGTCACAGAAAATGAGAGATTGTTTTTGACTTCCAAATTTTTAAAGTTCGCTATAATCTGTATTGAGAGTATACAGAAATATGTGCGAATCAAAACAGAATTAATCTCGGACAAAAATTTGAACTGTTGTTCTTGAAAAATCATTTCTGTTTTGTTGTACTATTTATAGAGAGAGAAAGAAACTTAAATGACGATGTGCTGCCTTATCAAACTGGGAAACATTTCATGAAATCCTTTGGTATTCACCAGTTAAATTCATTGCGCACAGGATAATATGATACAGCTTTCAGAGTTTCATTATCTACGTGACTATAATGCTTTCAAAGAAATAGCTTTTTTGTCATTTAGTGATTTGGGGGTCTATCTGAGCCCCTTGGTCCTTGCCGAACCAGCTCTGCTTTATCACGATGTCAAACAAATAAGGAAGGCAATATTCCAGCAGTCACTGAATTTAGACAAATAGCCTACTACGGTGCCAACTCCTGTGTGGAAAAATAGCACCTGCAGCTCTGAGCGTGTGGGTGGAGACTTACAAGACAAACAGGAAGGACAGAGGAAGAGCAGTCAGATGGCACAAGTTTACCTTTGCTCATCAAGCGTCCCCAGCACACAGATACTGCATCCTTGTGTTATTTACTCGACAGTTGCGATGACCCTCAAATGCTGAAAATGCATTATAAGGTCGGTTAAACAGAGGTTATGGTGTTTTGACCATGATGGTGCACTGGGAGCGACTCTGTCACTCTCCGTCAGGTCCAAGACCAAGACCCTTGACTTTAAGCTCATTAAGAGCGGAATGCATCATGGACCGGATCAGGGCATAGGTTTTTGAGGGCACAGCAGGAGTGAAGGCCCAGGAGAGTAACAGTGCTGTCTACAGGCACACACTAAATAAACTGTGTGGACATATAATTGGCATTGGCCCACAGTGGCTTGTGCCGCTTGGTGTAACACTCTAAAAGGTTGACAACACATCTCTCTCTCCTCTACTTTCTCACATTGTCTCTCGCCCCACCCTGCAATCACACCTTGTCCAACTTTTGGCACAGTTTCACCTCTCCTCATTTCTGAATTTCCCATGCGGGCTTTTTACTATGCCTGATAATAATTTTTTTCTTTCATTCTTTAAAATAATTTTCTTTACTGTTTAAACAGAATTGGAACGTGTCCCTCTCTCCTTAAATGTTCTGCACAACAATTATTTTCCTCGACCACTGTTTCTGCTTGGCAGATGGGTCGGTTATAGAGTGGATGGGGCAGTGTAGGTGCCAAGAAAACAAGAAGCGCGTGTAAGTATGTCTGAGGGGGCTGCTGGGTAACATCATCTGTTGTCGTTCTCTTGCGCACCCGTTTGGACTCTCACAGAGATGGATATAAGAGATTACAGAAAATACAGTTTTAAAAATTGTAATAGTCTAAATAGGAAAAGAGCATAGGAATGCTACTGTAAAATCTATTATGTTGTAAGTGTCTTCACCCTATACAATGAAAACTTATTTTTATACTGATATAATGCATTATGTATTTGATATATATATATATATATAAATAAATGTCATGTTACTCTAAAATTTTAATTTTTTGGAAGAAAATAGTTACCTTACAATTAGGTTAAAATTATATTTAAGAAGACAAAACGTTGACTGCAAAATTATATTAAATCTAAAATCTTAAAATTAATGATATTTTCTTAACTAGACAATATGTGTAATTTTAATGTAAAATACAAATGAATCTCCTTATAATTAATGAATGAAAATTTAAAAAGAAAATGTGTTTACAATATAATGCATTTACTTTTTTTAACATTGATTTTATTTATTTATTTTTTAAAGATTTAGATTTTGGGCGTTTATTTATTTATTTTTTTTGGAAGTGGGAGAGAGAGAGGGGGTATTTGAACTTGGGACGCCTGTAGCGCAACAGTGCTATATGTCAGCATGCTGCCCAAAAGGCCAAAAGGCTATGGACACCAACATAATCTATAAAACCCCAAAACCAAAATTACAAAATGTAATAAAATTGTCAATTTATAGTACATTTATTGCAACCAAAGCTGACATTTTTATATATATATATATATATATATATATATATATATATATATATATATATATATATATATATATATATATATATATATATATATATATATATATATATATATATATATAAATGTAACACAGTTTTTACACAAATCAAATCAAATCTGTGGCTTACAAATGCAAAAATTATTAAATGTAATGTATACCAAAGACTGCCCACATCTACACCTGAGCTTTCTAAAATCCTCTTTTGAATCATTTTTATAACAAACTAGCTACAGAGACTGTTCAAGCATTGTTTTTTTTTGGCTCAGTAACCGTATTTTAGTACAGCATTAAAAAACAAGCTATATTATTAAGAATGATAAAGAAACTCCCTTGCTTAAATAGGATAAAAGTCCAATTTTAGGCACATTCTTCCTTTTTGTTTTATGCACACTATTGCTCTAAACGATGGTCTTTTTATTCCAAGCTGGTAAGTGTAATTGTGCTCAGTCATTAGTTTAAGACTCACACCCGTGCACCAAACCCTTCCAGATCTCCATGGCAACACTGCAAACACTGGGCTTTCTTCACAGAGAGGGGTGAAAAATGTAGTTAATTATTATTCCTACTTTTCCTACCCTCTCACTTCCGTTTCAGCTGTTTCGTCTATTTTGCTAGCAAGGACAGAAACAACCCGAGGGCTGTTGCTGACATCTAACATGATGTTTTACCAAGACAATTAGTTCATCAATCATCTGCACCACTCCCACTGTGAGTGTTTGTCATGGATGTGGTCACGACACACCTTCTGCCCCCTGACAATGACCAGCAGCAGGTGGCCCATCATGGCAGGGACACCTGGAAGAGCACATACAGCATCGCAAACATGATTGACTACCGGCCAAATATAGAAGTGCTGCATCAGGTGCCAATATGCCACCGTGTCTTCTCATGCCTGAAAGATGACGGGACGCGCAAGATTTCACATCTTCCCACACCTCGAGAATACACAGCTCAGGGGGAGTTACAGAATGACATTTGGTCGTGATGTGTTAGATCATACAAAAGAAAAAAGGACAGAAGTTTGTCTGACAGGATCTCAATCTACAGAGCATGTTTTGACAATCTTCATACAGTCAGTGTTTGAGGGTGACAACTGTATTGAATGACAGGTGTGACTCTCGAATTGGCCTGTTAAACAATTATAGACATTGACCGAATATGTCAAGCTTTTCTGTTTTCGCCAGTAAAAATAGCAACAGTAAACATCAAAGAACGTCTTCCACAACACCCATTCACTCAGAATGCGATTTTGCATTTAAAAACACAAAAAGCAGCAATGACAAAAATGCAAGGTCTAGAGACATTTTTAAAAAGTAGAACTTCTCTGAACTTGAGTGCCGCGTTTTTAGAATGCAGACTCATATGCGCAAGACACTACAAAAGATGCGAGTGCAATAGTCATATAAACATATGTCTAGCGCATATTTACATTAATGGAAAAACAGTGCAGTGGAATTCAAACACACATTCTGTGTGAAGTCTAAATCACAACTGACAAAACGTTATTTAATCCAGTTGAGGCAAAAAACAAACTGTAATCAGGATCAATTGACATCAAGTGTGATACAACAGTTCAATAAACAAGAACTTAAAATGAGTCATTTACATTTAAGGAACATTATTTCGAGTTCCTCTCTTTATTTTCACTCTGCCAACTGAAATAATTCCAAATTGGCCAGCGCACATCTTTTTAACAAATTGGTTGCGTGAGCAATTCAATGACTCACTCATAAGGAATCAATTGTTTTGCTACTGATTGGATTAGTGTTTCTGAATTTAACATTTGAATGAATAATTTAATGACTCACTAAGTTGGACATTTCACATCATCATATGAATCAATGGCTGCATCTGGAATTGCATACTTCCCTACTATATAGTAGGTAAAAACAAGTATTAAAACAAGTATTTTCCAATTTACCATATGTAAACATACTATTTACGACAAAATTCTGACACTTTACTATCCCACAAGGCCATGGGCGAGGATTTGTGAAACGAAGTGGCTGGTAGGTCACGTGACAATGACAACATGACAAATGTAGTACCATACATCCGGATTACATTCATACTACATACATTCATAGAATATACAACATATTTTTTTTAACAGTTGCTAAGTAATCGCTTGTTCAAAAGCAGTAGCTACTCAGAGAATATGCAATTTCGGATGCAGCCCAGTCATCATTTCTCACTCACAAAGATGTCACTTGTCGCCACCTACTGGTGATGCAATGCAACCTGCAGAAAGAGTCTGAAAAATACCCTAATGCACAGATTGGCAATCCATCTGTTTATAACCAAAATATGCATGAACTTAACCACATCTGACAATCCAAAACAGGACTGACAAGCATATTGTGCTGTGAACTTAACCTTGAAGCTGAAGATGTTAAGAGTTGTCAGGTCAAAGTATTCTTTCACAGCAACTGTGAACATTTTCAAAAGGGCTGTCAAACATAATATCTTTTTTATTATAAAGAACTTTTAAAGCACTGTTTTTTAATGCATGGCAGGACTTTTACCAGCGATCGAAATTCTCCACTGAGGGATTCAGTGAATTAAAAACCATGTCTCTTCAGGGCTTCGATAGAGCTACTAGACCATCACCTCATTTAGAAGAACCAGACATCTTCATTCAGTGCTTCTCTGTCTCAAATACTTCGAAACATAAAATCTTGAGTTCTTTTGTCATCTTTTCCATTGTCACCATTAATTAAAAGTTTTCCTCCCTCTTGAACATGACTTTGATCTACATTTTTACAGATGCGAGTTCTACACATATTGCTTAATAAATTATATATTTCTCCACAGTTATTTTTGGCAGACAATCATCAAATTACTCGCAGACTTTCATCAACATTAAACGTAAAAGCTGTGCTTTCACCACATTCTTGTCTCTGTGTTGTCTTCAGCCACAGCAGCACATAAAATTAAGCCATTCTATGCAATGCCATGGCATCTCATGGGGATATTATGACCCCCGGCCAACGTTTCTGATGCCTCCCGCCAGCAAGCTCTCTTGCCGGGCCATTAAAACAAAGCACTAAGCGTGAAGCATATTTGTCTTGATCTTGGTGTGAAAAGTCTTGTTTCTTGTTTTTTACACTTCCATGCTTTTGTAATTACCGGGGCCATTGATTTCTGGGTTATGTGTGAAATAATTAAAACTGCAAATCAGAAATGCCAAGGATTTCATTGGTGCAGATCAATGAGTGAAGTCAATAGGAAGAGGCAAGTCCTAGCTTTTTTACCCAGTGATATTTCCTCTTTTTCTCTAGTTTAAAATACAGTTCATTCACGGCTGTGTCCTTAAATACCTGTCCTGTACAAGCCAAATGGGATCGCTTCAGATGCCTTAAGCTCCTGAGATAATCTAAGCCTCCTGAATCATATCCCCATGTCATTTACACTGATTTGTTTGCGTCTGATGCTACTGCTCTCTGTTGTGGTTAGCATTATCCCGGTACCATTTTATAATTACTCTGCCATTTCCATCACTTGTTCTCCGACCTAGAACTGCAGCAATTTTTCTGTGCCGTGTTTATTTCACAAAATGAAAAATGGCCACACAGTTGTACAATCTGCCATTCAGAGTTTTTGCCCACAAAGTTACTACATTTGTTTAAAAAGATTAGTGAGTTTTGCCGTTTTGCTTCAGTGTTTAAAATGATTGTTCACACAAAAATAAAAGTAAAATAAAAGTCAGAATTTTCTCACCTTCACATATAGCTCAATGCCATATGGCTTTTTTTCCCTTCAAAATGAGAAGTTTTGAGGAAAGTTTATGCTGCTGCTTTTTATATACAATGCAAATTAATGGGGACTAGATCTTTCAAGCTCCAAAATGGACAAAAAGCACCATAAAAACATCATAATAGTGGTCTGTTGAACTTGTGCACTATATTTCAAGTCTTCTGAAGACATATGGTAGCTTTGTGGTAAGAACAGACTGAGTTAAGTCATTGATCACCATTGACTTCCATTGAATAAAAAAGGGCAGCCTGCACATTCTGCTAAACATTTCCTTTTGTGTTCCACATAAGAAAAAAGTCAAAGGGGTTTCAAATAACATGAGGATGAGTAAATAATTACAAAATAAAGGTTTTATGAGTATAATTGAATTATATAGATATGTGAGCACCACATAAATTGGATTACTGTACATCCAAAAGTTGAATGTTAATGTAAAAGCTCAAGCATTAAAATGCATTATGGAGAGCACTTTGAAATCTAAGCTTTTTTGATCAAATTTTAAACAAAGGGCAAAGTCTGGAACATCCCCTTTAATCGTGATGCTCTGCAACCAATACAAAGCCAGAGGAACCGTTGTTACCCATAATCCAAAGAGTTCTTATCTGATTATGAATGCGTAAAGAGGATTTAGGACGTGGCACCTAAATGTTAGCCTATGCTGATTAGGTCTCTCTGGAAAATATTATGTAACTACACTAGTGCAGTTTAGAAGAGGGTGCCTTTGCTCTGTAAATGACATCTGGACCAGAGGGGTCCTCTAATTTAAGGACTGCATGGTGTTGAAAGTCAATTTGGTGTCATGATAATGCTCTTTGAACATCTGATGGGACACACACAGCCGCAGAGCACACAAGCAAAGTGGTAAATGACACCGGAAGTCTGTCTTCATAAAAGTAATGACTTTGACAGAAAGCAAAAGCTACTGTACTGTCCAAATTCAACAATCAAAGCTTCCACAAAAGCAGGAAGATGCAACACAAAAGATCCATGTACTGAAAAAGTTAGGCTTTTTTTAGAACAAAACACAATTTGCACGGATGAAAGGTGAGTAATAAACGCTAGATCCACCAGCTGCTTCTTTCCACCATTGATAATAGTGAAAAACCATATCGACTTCAGACTGAGACTTTCTTGGGAACAGACCACAGTCGCCTGTGTACACACACGTGAAGATGTTGCTTGTTAACACAAAAACAAATAAATAAATACATACATACATACAAGAACTTAAAAAACCCTGAAAGTGAACTTAAATACATTTTCATGACTCCAAAACCAACCAAAATAAGATAAAAGTGGCCACAAATTGATTTTAGGTTTAGTTTTATTGTACAGGTTTCAAATTTTGCAAACCATATTTGTTAAATAAGAAAATGCCAATTAACAACCCCAGCAATCTCTGAGAAATTTAATGTCGCTAATTAAATTAACACACTAAAACAAGAATACTAAAAAAATAAAATAAAAAATAATTTTTTATAAATTTTCATGACTCCAGAACCAACTAAAATAAATTACAAGTTGCCAAAAATGAATTTTAGCTTAAGTTTTTTATACAAAAGTTATTGTAAAGGTTTCAATGTTTTTAAATGAACCCACATTCATTAAACATGAACATGACATTAAATGTTACAGGCAATAAAACTAGAAAGCCATGAGAAATTATGTCACTATTTGAATTCCTATTTAATACACTAAATTTTGCCAAATGAAAATACTTTGCTAAAAAGGAAAGTGGCATATTACACTGGGTTCCATGTTTTATTGGGACTCTCTATAGGCATAATGGTTTTTCTACTGTCTTCACAACATAGTGAATACCATTACACACACACACACACACACACACACACACACACACACACACACACACACACACACACACACATTAAATAGAAAGAATAAATAAATAATTTTTTTCTTTAAATAACTAAATCCATTCGCAGTCCATCATTATGAAACATCTTCTAAATTTGCGGCGTTGGCAAATATACTGTTGCTTTAAAGACATGACATTAACTGAGATAAGACCCCTCTTCATTTAAATCAACCTGTGAGTGTGAGCTCCAGTATGGTGGAGATTTGTGGCATATTTTATCCTCATAATTCTATTTGAAACGTAGGCATAAATACAACACGAGATGTGCATTAGCCAAACACCTAAAACTGACACTTCTAGCAGTACTCAGTAAGGTTATTAACTTAAATTTGAGAAAGCACTACAATTCTGCGACAGTCACTTAAACCTACAGGGCACAGCTGTTACTCTGCAGTAACAAAGATACACTGGCACTGCGGTGTATGTGAGACATATGAGACTATAAATAAATCACATATTATGAACCAACCAAATAGTGAGTGAGCTTCAGGGCCTCACTATGCATTCCTATTTATTTTGAAGAATCAAGGCAGTTTTGGGCCTGATTATGCAACGTGATTTCATTACTATTCTTATTATCAAGTGGTGAAGTGTAGCTCTAGCCCATTTTTTATTGCACCAATACAATATCAATGTTGAGAGCATTTCTAAAAAATCCTCTGTTTATGTTCATAGAATAAAGACGCACAATATATCGGTACAATATCGGTTATTGGCTTTTTAAATTATTGGTATTGGCTGATAAATGGATATTTAATTGTTTTTTTTTTTTTTCTATTTTTACATGTAGATTATCTTTGCTGTCATCTAATACTCACTTAAAGTTAAACGTTAAAAATACTAATAATTGAATAACACTGTAAAAATGTAATCTTTAGCAAATCTCAAAATGAATGTAAATTTTTCATACATTATATTATAATATTGTGATTCCTAAATGCACTTGCAATATTTAAAATAACTGATTTCAGTGTAGCATTTTTTATTTATTTACACAAAGTATAAAATTTTAATATCTGCCATTTATCGGTTATCAGTCATGAAAGTAATTATCGGCTTAAGGTTATTGGCCAGAATTGTGATTTCTCCCTATCACTGAATATAGAATTGACAGAATTCATATATTAAATGAATTGCATTTATAATAAATGACATGAATTAAATGTTCAATGCATGCTAAATTTAACGTTTTAGAAGTGGTCCTTATGTTGATATGGTATGTATTATTTAAACGTTTGAAAAAAAAAAAGTCAAGAAAACACCTAGGAATATGGCATTGAAAATATATAAAATACATAAGAAATATATAAAATTAGACTTGCAGGGAATGCCTCGAAAGATATAGCAAGTGAAATTATTCATTGACACACTAACTAAAAGCACCTGAAGCAATGCATCTGGTAGGAATGTGGCCTTCCATCTCCTGGCATGCTGTATTTACAGATACTTTGTTTATTTACAACTCTGATTATAATAAAATGGAAGACATGTTCGTACCCAACGTCACCCAATGTGGTTTAGTTCCTGGAGGAAAATTCTGCAGATGTGGACAAATATATGGTTTAATGTACGATGCATGACCCTACTGTATATAATGCCACACAAGCACTCCACTACTGTACATAAAAGTGCATTTCTGTCATCTCCACCTTGATTTATAAATGCAGTCTAGCATCATCTAAATTCTATATTTAATCTTTAAATGAGCGACTTTCATTTGGATGAATGCATCTTGTTTTGTTTTTACCAGTCCTTCTCGGTTTGTCCTGTGAAGGACTTCCTATATCTTTCATCCTTTGGTACAATCCCCTTGGCGAGTGAAAATGTTGTACCCTCACCTAAGGCTACTGTTGCATTAGCCAGCTGCCTATTTATAGGTGTATAGCGTCAAGGTGCAACACTCCCAAATGATTCTCTCTCCTCTGTGAATGTTACCTCTGTAAGTCAAGACCACAACATTACATCAAGCTGTATGTGTGCGTGTTTATGCGAATGTGAATCTGTGCCTGTGTGTGAACTGACCATTACATTTATTATTCATGGCCAATGTTTGAAAAGAACTGATTTAGGAGGTGATGCATGCTGGGGTTTCACTTAGATTACCACAGTTTTTCTCTTTCTCAATTCAGTCAAACACTGTACTGGACTAATGCAACTCTACCTTTTATCTGACCCCCTAGACAATGTGTCAATCATCTCTTTTTCCATTTTTAACCTGTGTTTACAGCAAAGGAAGCGTGGTAAATGATTGCTGGGTGTTGTAATGTTTGGACACATTAGTGAAGATTCCTCTGAGGAGATGTAATGAGATCTCTGCATGTATGCGAGCAGTGTCGCAGCGGTGGGAGGGCGATTCGAGCGTGTAATGTGTCCTTTACTGACCAGGGAAATCTCGGATTATTTCCAAAGAGCATTTTTATTCTTTTTTTCTACACTTTCTCTCACTCTGTAAAGGTTCTGTAGCTTAAAGCTGAACTGTCTATGTTAAAATCAATTCTGTGTAGAAAAATAAGTAATTTGGTCTGACAAAATGAGCCTAAAATAAGCAATTTGCCTAAAAAATTTGCCTTTTTCTGTTTATCCAACCACTTGCAGACAAGGGGCATGGCCAACATTGATTCAACCAGTTTGGAGGTGGGACTGTATGTTTGTCTGACCAATAGTAGATAGGGAACCTGTTTGACAGAGTTATTGAGTGCAATGTTGCCCATCCATTTTTCAGCAGCCTTGGTTTCGTGGAGTTTCAAGCCATGAACCAAACAAACCAGCTAAGAGCCAGCAATGTTTCATTTGAAGCAAAAAATAAAAAGACAAAAGACTGTGTACTTGACGGCTTTAGTTAATCTATCCCATGAAGCATTGCAAATGACAATCAAATTAGAAATGATTAAGAAATATAAAACTTGATTGTGTACATACTATAAAAAAAGTATATTTCATGTTTATTGCAAAATATGCATATACATGAAAATAATTCAGTAGTTCATTAAGTAGTTCTTTTGCTGCAGTTCTCTGGCTGATGTAAATTTCTTTTTTTTTTTCATAGTATTATTTAAAAAATAAATAGAAATAATGCAGGCTGGTGGCTTCAACAAAGGCATATATCATCGATTAACAACCCCGTAGCTCACAGCATGTCATTAAAGGTTTAGAAGTAACTGACATAAAATAAAAAATTAATATCTAAACATAACTAGGGAACAAATAAAGTAGATTTTCAGGATTGCAAAACTAAAAATGAAAATGTTCACAAATTAATTTTAATGTAGTTATTTTTAGCTTTTGATACATATATATATATATATATATTACAAAACTTGAATGCATTAAACATGAAAATACTACTAAATAACAATAACACTAGACTGAGAAATGTAACATTTTAAAATTCTACCAGTTAGCACATTAACTTTGGCAGCCCTAAAATACTAACACTAAACTACAAAATAAGTGTAATTAAAACTAACACATCTAAATTACACTGAAAAGACAAACTGACTGAAAATAAATTTAATTAATTACTTTTCCCCCATGTTTTCCACAATCATCCTGGGGTGCGTTTCGCAAAAGCAACTATGGTCGCAAGTTCCATCGTTACAATAGAGTTCAATGGAACTTACGACCATAGTTAGCTAACGATGCTTTTGGGAAACGCGCCCCTATTTGGTGACACAAAATTGACATGCTCCTGCTTTAAATTGGTTTCTCTGCACCATGCACATGTTTTGATATGAGGGATTTCCTGTGAATATAAAGAGGCTTCCCTCATTCAAACTGCATGAGGCTCTAAGGCAAAGATCTATGAGCAAGCTGTTGTTCGTACATTTGGGAACACACGCGCACACTATACACTCCAAGCATGTAATTTCCTCTCTTTGTGCCTTTGCATGCTGTTTAGAAAGCCTTAACAGAGCACTGACAAACACAAATGACTCTCCCTCACTTGCCTGTGAGGTAAAATCAAGGCATTACCACAGTGTTCCCAGACCACAGTGAGTGTCAGAGCTCTTATAATCCACACCCAGTGCAGGAAACTGCCGATGCCTTCTATATTACCACAATCTTCCTGCTCTTTCCATCATGAGCCTGTATCATAAATTAAGTGGGTGGAGGCAGGCTGAAATTGAATCAGCCATGATTCCCATATAGGTGGAGGAAATGTCCAACAAAACAGATGACACTGCATTTGTGGTAAAAACAACACGCACTGCAGGACAGCCAAAATGGTTATGCTAACAACTGTTCATTTTCATTATGTCTCACATCCATGTAGTTTTGTCATACTTTAAGGGGATGTTTTTATGATATGCTATCTCAGACGTGAAATATAATCCTTATCTGCGCTGAGCTCTATGCTGGATACTCCTTGTAAATGATCAGTGATTGAATTTCATCTGCGTTCCCCTCAGCCAATGGATGACTTAGAGTGAACTGTACGCCCATAGATACAGGCACACATTAGAAGCTACACGGGACATACAACCAATGGTCCTGTCTGCATTGTGAACAAGTACAATGAATGTAATTGGATAGATGTAGCATTGTGTGAGATGAAAGGAACATGGCCTTCGTACATACACAAACAATAGCATTCAAAAATTCAGCAAACACTAAATACCATGCATTTTATGCATGATTATATTCATAGGTTTTAATGTGACATACATAGTCACTCTGACTCAACGAGCAGAGCTGCTCTTGCACACATTGCATACGACAGCTAACTGCCAACTGGTGCCAACTGTCTGTGATCCGTAACGGCAAAACAAGCTCTTCTTCACAGCATTAAAACTCATCACATTTTTTGCACCCACTGTACTCATTTCACTTACAAATAAAGTTCTTTCCCTGCTACTGAAATTAGTATTACACCCAATTTGCCAAACAACATGCTTGCACAGCATTTTTACAGTAGGCATAAATATGATCAATTTACATCTTTCTGTTACTGGTGGAGCAATATAATAATAATATTCAGATACAAGTGCTCTGTTCCAAAACTTAGTGAGACCATTTTAGTGAGACGCTTCTTGAGCCTTCTTGAAGAAGGCAATCCCAGAATGCACTGCATTTACTGTAACTATATACATATACAAACGTATAATGAATGTATAATTTAAAATCAATACATCTGCCCTCAAAACATCATTACCAGAGGTTTATCAAAGTGTATTTGGGTAAAGACATTGTTTGGAAGACATTTTTTTTGCTGTCTCTCTCATTAACAGGATTGTTATTTTTTTATTTAAAAAAAAAAGTTACACAGTGTAACTTTTTTACTCTTTTTTTTTTTAACTGTAAATAAAAACAGAATATTTTACCAAATAATTTATTATGTGCTATACTTTATGCTTATTAAGGTGCAATCACATTTCAGTAAAATGTTCGATAGTAATTAGACACAGCTCACACAAAAATTATGTTCAAACCAAGCAGTTTTCTGTTGGTCAGTGCAGTTAATCCCATTGCTAAATCTGTAAGGAAATCTTCCACCCTTATGCAAAATTCCTAATCGAATGGATTACTATTGAAAGGACTGGATTTCACACCTTTATTGTACATTTAGCTTAGCAACATGCTAACGTCAAATATTCTAGTGTCAAAATAGTCTCCTGTTTGAACCTGCCTATGAGGTTCTGGTCACTAATGAGGTTCCATTCTTTGAAGGCAGCTGTCTAGTGAACAAAATAGCAACTAGGTTTGGGAACAGATCAAAATGAAAGAGTATTGTGCTGTTAGCTTAGCAACATGCTAACATCAAACTCTATAGCTGAATTTCTTGTGCAGTACAGCCAATGTAGAGTGTTCCAAATTGGTAATTTATGAGGTTTTATGGATGCTGTCTTAGAAGCAAGCAACCTGTAGCTCGCTAGGCTTGGGAACAGAGCTACTCTGAAACAACCAAATGTACTGATGAAACAGAACACACACTGAAGTTGAACTGCACCTCATCGTTAATAAGGAAGGGCTTGTGTTATTACATGACAATGGTTATTGGCGAACTGCCAAGCACCCTTGGAGGCCCAGACTGTCCCGTTGTGTACCACGGCACCTTACCTTAGCAGCAACTGAGGAACTTGGCTTCTCCAAAAGATCCCAAAGTTTCTTCCTCTTGTCTGGGCAGCAGGTGTTATCAAATTCCCCCTCTCCTTCCCTCTCCCTCAAAGTCTCTGCCTCTCTCCTGAGCTCCTCGTTCATCTGCTCTTTCTTCTGATGGTAGCGAGCCTGGCAGCACGACTCCAGGTAGATTTCATCAATGCCCCAGTAATCAAGCTCTTGCCCAAAAGACAGAGCGCACATTTCCTCCATCATGTGCAGCTTTCCAGTTCTGTAAAAATTCAAGATGGACGTGAACGCACCAGGGTGTCTGTCAAAGAAGTACTCGTTCTCATTCAGGCAGTAGTCGTCACAGACCTCAATTAGAGACTCGTGGGTGTTACAGTCTCTGAGCTTGCCTAATCTGGTTCTGGGAAGCCGGTCCAAGGTCCGCCATAAGACCTCATGGTTGAGGCCTCCAACATTGAGACGGACCCTCCTGGAGCGAGCCTTGGTCCGGATGATCTCGATAGGCTCAGGTGGAAGCGAAGTCGCAGATCTTCCTCCAGGTTTTGGAACCTCAAGTCCGGTCTTCTCTGCCATTGTGTGCAAGGAGATGGGCGGCTCTTGCCGGGAAGAGGTGTAAAGATGAAAATCAACCAGAAGATGACTGGAAAAAGACGACTATGTTGGGTCCTCCTTAGACGAGTCCCTCCATGGCTGTGAAGAAAGACAGACACCTGTTGTTTCCAACTTGAAATTAATTTTTTTTTCCATGCAGACAGTGGAAAATATTCCAGCTCATAATTATTTATGAAATGTCCCCCCTTTGAGATCCATTAGGAATATGTCAGATTATACTGTAATTGTTTTGCAAAGTACATCTGGAAGCAGAACTAAATGCCAACATATCACCAGCCAAGCGTGCCCTGTATGTTAAGAAGAAATTTAAGCTCTGTATACTTCACCAAAGCCTAAGCTAAGAGAATAGTGACACATCTTCTTTAAACTAAATAAAATTAGTAAATAACACAAACATTATCTCGTTGCCACATTCAATATTCATCATTGGCCTTCTATCATTTCAAGGTTACGTTCAGGAATCTAATGTAAGCCGATATGTGAGCGGATATAATGGATGTCAGAACATGCAGATCTCCTTTTTCTTTCTTAAACAAGTAAAAAAGCACCAGTTTCAGAACCTCATTATTTTATTTTATGCACAAAATGCATTTTCTGGCATTAAATGCACTATTATTTTTTTTTTTCTACCTGGTCCCTTAAAACTGACAATCATTGGTTTGATATCGAACTGACTGTCATCCTGAAAAAAAAGACTAATAAAACTAGATAATTTAGCAATATTTTACATCAAAAGGTTACAGATCATTTGTATTTGGTACTAAATGTACATGTGCTTGAACAAAAGACAGAAAACTGCAGATGCAATAGTTTCAGTAACCCAAACAGTCCCTTTTTCTCTTTCAGAATCATCCATAATCATTCAATTATCTGATATTCTTTTAGAAATCAATATACCAAAGCAATAAAGTAAGATATATTCCCGAAAATATCAACGTTTACAACTTGTGTCCATCTGTACCACTGTGTTTCTCGCATTAAGGGGCTGTCAAACGCATCAGCGCCTATTAAAACCGTTCTATGCGTTGCATTGACAAGAGATTGCCTTTAACTTTGTAGCCTTGCTATGACAAAATGAACCTGTTCTGAAAAACAAATCTCCTTTCACTTCATCTCAGCTGTTCCACTCAAACAAGTGACGTCCAAGCATCACGACTTGCCATAACAATGTTTATGCAACAAACTATATTTCTTACCTTCCTGAAGTAAACCACCGTTTGCATATACAAACCGCTGTGTGCACAAACGGGAGAAAAGACGCCTGCGGGTTTGCTTTAAGATTCCTAGCTCTCAACGGAGGCTTCAGTAATGACCGGACATGTGTTCCACATTTTGTTCAACATGAAATGGGTGAGGAGATCTCACAGAACACCGGGAAATCTCTGTGACTAAACGAGCTCCCCTTGTTTCGCTAAGAGCGCTGCCTCCATCGATGGCTTGATACGGTGAGTCGGGATGTCTGCAGATGTCGGACGCGTGAAAGCGGAGGGTGCGCGCAGTGTGTGTGGAGCTGCAGAGTGACACTGAGCGCGCGTGTGTCTGTGTGTGTGTGTGTGTGTGTGCGCGCGTGTGGACGGAATGGATCGTCTGTAGCACGAGCTGCATCACAGCCTAGAGGTGAAACCTAATTGGATTGGTCTGTACATCAGCAAGGGCAGCACCAGATCAACTTCAGCAGGAACTCTCTCTCTCTCTCTTTTTCCCTCTCTCTCTCAAGAGTTCAATGCTCCACCACAAGCATGCAAGGTGAGATATCAGTTTTACCACATTTAGGCTTAAAATAGCACCATAAAATAGCCTTATTGTGTTGTTGTAGTTATTATCCGAGTTTATGTACACAAAGTGGCATAGAATAAACATAATAAATCAACATTGATTACCTATAAAATGCCTGCCCCTTGCTGGAGTGAAAATAATCTTAAAATTAAATATCACATACATTTTATTAATAAAAAAAAAACTATGATAAAATAAATAAATATTGACCATACTGTAAAATAACTAAATGTAAATAAATTAAAAGTCAGCTATTATAATATCTACTGCATTATACACCAATTGCAATATACTACTGTATATACAGGTTTCTGTTTGCATTTCTCATCAATCAACAACTTACTACTTGCTTTTTAAACATTATATATATACATACATATATATTTATATACAGTGTGTGTGTGTGTGTGTGTGTGTGTGTGTGTGTGTATAATATTATTTGAAATATATAAGAATTTCACATAATATAACTAATACATAATTATAATCATTTAACATAACATATTAATACTTTTATATTCATTTATTTTATATTTATTTAATTATAATAATTTATAATATTATTTATAAAAATTATATATGAAAATATATAAATAACATGTAAACAAATATGATGGTTTGCACAGGGAATGCCTCTTTCCTTAAGGTGATTAATACACTGAACAAAATTATAAACGCAACACTTTTGTTTTTGCCCCCATTTTTCATGAGCTGAACTCAAATATCTAAGACTTTTTCTATGTACACAAAAGGCCTATTTCTCTGAAATATTGTTCACAAATCTGTCTAAATCTGTGTTAGTTAGCACTTCTCCTTTGCCGAGATACTCCATCCACCTCACAGGTGTGGCATATCAAGATGCTGTTTATTGCACAGGTGTGCCTTAGGCTGGCCACAGTAAAAGGCCACTCTAAAATGTGCAGTTTTATCACACAGCACAATGCCACAGATGTTGCAAGTTTTGAGGGAGCGTGCAGTTGGCATGCTGATTGCAGGAATGTCCACCAGAGCTGTTTCCCTTGAATTGAATGTTCATTTCTCTACCATAAGCCATCTCCAAAGACGTTTCAGAGAGTTTGGCAGTACATCCAACCGGCCTCACAACTGCAGACCACGTGTAACCACACCAGCCCAGGACCTCCACATCCAGCATCTTCACCTCCAAGATCTGAGACCAGCCACCCAGACAGCTGCTGCAACAATCGGTTTGCATAACCAAAGAATCGGGGTCTCGACCTGACTCCAGTTCGTCGTCGTAACCGACTTGAGTGGGCAAATGCTCACATTCGATGGCGTCTGGCACTTTGGAGAGGTGTTCTCTTCACGGATGAATCCCGGGTTTCACTGTACAGGGCAGATGGCAGACAGCGTGCATGGCTTCGTGTGGGTGAGCGGTATGCTGATGTCAACGTTGTGGATCGAGTGGCCCATGGTGACGGTGGGGTTATGGTATGGGGTTATGGACAATGAACACGGGTGCATTTTATTGATGGCATTTTGAATGCACAGAGATACCGTGACGAGATCCTGAGGCCCATTGTTGTGCCATTCATCCACGACCATCACCTCATGTTGCAGCATGATAATGCACGGCCCCATGTTGCAAGGATCTGTACACAATTCCTGGAAGCTGAAAACATCCCAGTTCTTGCATGGTCAGCATACTCACCGGACATGTCACCCATCAAGCATGTTTGGGATGCACTGGATCAGCGTATACGACAGCGTGTTCCAGTTCCTGCCAATATCCAGCAACTTCGCACAGCCATTGAAGAGGAGTGGACCAACATTTCACAGGCCACAATCAACAACCTGATCAACTCTATGCGAAGGAGATGTGTTGCATTGCGTGAGGCAAATGGTGGTCACACCAGATACTGACTGGTTTTCGGACCCCCCAATACAGTAAAACTGCACATTTTAGAGTGGCCTTTTATTGTGGCCAGCCTAAGGCACACCTGTGCAATAATCATGCTGTCTAATCAGCATCTTGATCAGTTAACATCAGTTTACGCTAAAAGTATACAAATTGCCATATATATTATATTAATTGCTATTTATGGAGAAATACTTAATAGGTATTAAAACTTTTGCTTCTAAAAATATTAGATTACATTTTAAAATGACAATGACAGCTCTAAAATATAATCTCATATTTATTCTGCATAAGGTGATTGACAGTTAGCAATTTAGCAAGTTTTTACTGTAGCTTTACTGTATTTTACCGTATTATGTTTCCATTAAAATCATAATATTTTTAATATTTATAAAATTTGTATTTTTAAAATGTCATATATTCTTATATTTTACAAAATGAAAATCTCTGTAGTTTTAACATCATAAAGAATGCTATACAGTACATAGTCTTAAATAACATACATTTTTACAAGCTAGACAGAGAAAGACAGATAATAATGAATAAATCTATACTGATAATCACCAGGTGTGACTTGAAAGCTCAATGTCATAAAGTAGGCTTAAATGGACACCAACAGTGTCAGCTGTACTGAAGCCAGAGTCAACAAGATATACTATATATTGACTTTTTTATGATTGGCAGCAGTCAATACGTGATATGTATCTTGGCACTAAGCCATATGTAATGCATTACTACTATGGCAGATATTTTACAGGGTATAAGAAAACACTTTGCGATGCAGTGGTGGCAGTGGGTCCATGTATGGGGAGCCATGTATACGGCATGAAGTGTGATTTAAAATGTATAACAATACGTGAGGATATGTAGTCACAGCAATTATTAGAAATGAAGCAGCTGTATTGAGTTCCAGGCGGTGTTGAATGACCTGCCCGGGTCTGTGCTATTAAAGTTCCCTCCATAACAGTAATTAAGCCTCTAAAACTGCATCTGCTTTGTCTTTCAAACAGGGCCACGTGTAGAAAAAAAAAAGATGAAAGGATGCAATAGTTTGGAGACCATCCATCCATACGCATGAGGTGTCACAGGACTACAGGAGACACAATGGTTGAGTAACAAATGGTGCGTGCTATAAATATATTCTATGAGTATCAAATGGGCCCTAGTTTGATTTCAATAGACATTATACTGCGGCTCACTGGCTTTGGTCTGTGAATGATACTTGAAAGGGAATAAAGGGTGACATTTACATGCAGTGTACATTTATTTTCATATGTTTGACTAGTATGGCCAAAAACCATTAAGAAATCAAAAAACAAGTCACAAATCAAAGAAGTCACACACTGTGTTTGAGTACATTAGATAAATGCCTTTCACCCAAATGTTAATAAACATAAATATTTATAATTATATAGATATTTGTATTTACAATTATGTATTTATAGTATACTTTATGTTCATTTATAGAAAGAAATACATAAATGTAATAATATTATTTATAAAAACTTTATATATATATATATATATAACTTGATATTTATTTAAAATAAGTCACACACCTCACCAAATGATTAGAGAAATGTGTCACTTGAAAAACATTTTCTGACCGCTGCATTTTTGTGAAGCCAAACAATGCGGTGTGTGTGATTGATGTTCTAGCCTCAAATGATGGATGATCAATACATCTGCATTGATTTTTCTGACTCCTGTGCATAGTCCGCTATGAGCCCTAATGTGAGGGTGAAGGACAAGCTGGAAAAAATAAAATGAAATAGTGACAAAGCAATAGACGGAATTTAATAAGAAGTTGTAATCTACTGTCACTGCAGTTCAATAGAAATGTGCTAGTCAGCCGCCTACATCAGTGCACCCTAACAAGTAAACATCTTGCTGCAAAGCCTGCCTGTATTAACCACAGATTGGGATAGTTTATATCGGGACCAGCTCATACAGGTTTCTGTTTATATTAAAACATCCTTAAAATATGCTTAACCATTACAGTTACACTATTTTTTTTTTTTTTATTTCATGAAGACCTATAATATATACCTTTTTCGGTCTCACTTTATATTTGGTGGCCTTAACTACTGTGTACTTACATTTAAATGACTCATTTGGTACAATGCACTTGTTGTGTACATACTTGTCTTATATTAAAAAAAAATATCTGCATGTAATTACATCTGCAATTAATTTCTGTAATTACATTTATAATTACACTGTTGACCCATCCCTTACACCTTAACCCACCCTTAAACCTACCCATACCACCAAACCTGTATCCCACCTCAATAGCAGCAAAAGTACGTTGGGTAACACTTTATTTTAAGGTCCAATTCTTGCTATTAACAAACCATTAACTACAACTTTTGCCTCAATATTTAAGTACTAATAAACAGCCAATATGTTAATAGGCATGCTAATAAGCAGCTAGTTAATAGTGAGAATTGGTCCCTAAAGTGTTACCGTACATTGTACTTATATTTTGATGTACATAAAGCCCCTTTTTATGCCTGTAAAGCCACAGAATGAGACCAGTTTATATCGGTTTCTGTAAATAGTATGTATTTCTCAACATTAAAAAAGTCCTATTAAACATGTATTAAAAGAAAATGTATTATACACTTCAACTGAACCACACATACAGTGCATATATAATTATAATTATTTTTTATAGTATACCATGATTTATTTTACTTTTTTTTAAGTAATGGGGTGTTTTTATTTAAAATGATTTATTTATATTATAATTTATGTAGAAAATAAATTCAGAATGTAATTATAATTGTACATAATATTATTTATAACAATTACACCATGAAACAAACTTTTATAAAAGTAGAATTCTTGGACATGCTGAACACAAAAATCACATTAACATTGGTCATAAAAAGTAAAAAAATATGTTGACAACTTATACAAGCTAATATGTTATTACTCATGCACAAAAATTACATGGTACATGCATAAAACAGAGCTAACAACAACTGTTTAACATAAACAGTCACCAAAAGCGAGTCATTCAAAATTTCAGAAGTGTACGTTGGATGATTTGTCCCACAATGTTGAGGAATGTTCTAAAGCACTAGAATGTAACGGAAACTTCTAGAATTTTCCCATCCTTGCAAAAGCAAATTGTCTTTAAAAAACATGCAAAATTAGTACTAAAACATACCTGTACTAAACCAATGTTTCATACTTAATGATATGTATGTATATATGTATCACAGTCCATCAGAAAAGTCCTGCAGCTCAGTGCGTCTATAGTACCATGTGTTGACATCGGTATTACCAGTGTAAATAAGGCAGGCTGATTTTCTGTTGTCTAGAGGCACTTTGGGCCCTTGTGAACGATGATTAAATGATACTGAGCTTCTGCATCTTTAATTATAAACTTTGTGCCAACATTGTGTCAAAGCACTCGGCGTTACCAAGACTACAAAACATTTTGGGAATGTAATGCATGTTTAATACTCAGTATCATGTGGGCATGTGTGTGTAGGCAGTTGCCATAGAAACACCAATCCTAGCATCATGCACAAGTAACATTTTGGCACAGCAAAAGGGTTATGCCTCAGAGCTAGAATTGCATGATGCTATCAATATATCTGATTGATTTTGTGCAAAAGTAAACATGAGGCCCTGTAAAAGTGTATGTAGTTGAAGCCTAAAAGAAAATGCAAGCATATGCATGTGTCATGTGTGCATGCCAGTGTTGGTATGTGCATGCTTGTGTGTTCGCGGGTGGGTGTTTATAGTGGGAGCGTTTATGGTGGGATTTAAGAAATAGTTTCAGCTTAACAGGTAGTTGCCCACACCAATACCCAGTTGTTCCATCCAAATATACACAGCGCTGGATACTCCGTTTCTATGAAACCAAAATAAACAGTATAACATATACACTGAAATGCTAATGGTTACATATAGGCGCCGTTGAAGCATTGCAGTGCTGCTAGCTTGGGAGTTTGCGCAAGACATTTGATGCTAGCAAGCTTCTGTGTTTATTTACTCTGTGTGTATGTGCATGGCATTAAGTTATCAGAGAGCCGAGTGTTAGCGGGGGGAGGCGGATGGCTATAATTTAAGTGAACGTCTGCGGGAAAGAGAGGCGGGAGGGACCGCTCAGTTAAATTATACTAATAAGCGCCCAATCGATGCAGGACCCCTTGCTAAAAATAGAAGCAGTAGCTCTGGATTGGATTGCTTTGTGTGTGTGTCCATAAAAGAGGTGGGCTAATAAGGGGTCAATGATAGAACCTGTGCGAACATGTGTTTATTCTTTGTGACATCACACCAAAATCGATGCCCTGTTGGAAATTACACCATATGGCTGAGGTAGGAAATACCGCCTCTGTTTTTTGGTGTCAACCGAACGGGCTTCTGTCAGACGACATTGCAAATTAAGTGAGAGACCTGGAGTGATGTACTTTTCAATTCAATGATTAATGGATTTCTGAAGCGCAAGGCGAAGGAAATGCATTAATGAAGCAGCCGTTGGACTAGCAGCCATGCAGGCCAGGAGGAGGGGAGAGACGGTTGATGTCAACAGGAAAAAAGCAATGGCACCCATCCATTTGTTTGCTGGTGTATTTTTAGGTTCTGAAGCAACACTCAAGAAAGCCGCCGCGCTGGAGGAGATTATCTTATAGAGAAATGAAACACTTGACTGGTTTGAACATGTCTTCCGCTGGCTTTCCATTGCATGTTTTTTTTTCTTTTTTTTTTGGTCTCCAAATTTTCATTTTGCTGCCCTAACACCAGGGAAAATAAATGACCCTATGAAGTTGTAGAGTTATTATGGTAAAGGAAAATAATTCCTAAACTTCTGAGGATAACTTTGGCCCTGTGAATGTTTTAAAAAAAAAAGTCTCCTAACACTGTAAATATTTATTTTATTTTATTTTATTTTATTTTATTTTATTTTATTTTATTTTATTTTATTTTATTTTATTTTATTTTATTTTATTTTACAACAAAAAGTCCATCAATAGACATTTTAGATTTTTTTTCTAAAAAGTAATAAGACGTTTCATTTCCACAACAGTGTCATTTCCACCTCTGTTTCGTTTCATTTTTCCAACAAAAAGTCCAACGGACATTACAAATTCAATTTTCATTTTTTTTTTCTAAAAAGTAATAAAAATAGTGTATTTTCCACCAGTGCCATCTCCACAACTTCACAAATTATTTACTGTTTTATTTAATTTCATTTTATTTTTTTCCAACAAAAAGTTCAACAATAGATATTCTAGACATTTTTCCTTTCCTTTTCTTTGTTAAGTAAAACTGTAATTTCCACCACTTCTCAAATTATTTACTGTTTTATTTAATTTCATTTTATGTTTTTCCAACAAAAAGTCCAATAGACATTCTAGACATTCTTTTTATCGAATCTCCATTCAAATTATACACTGTGTGTAGCAGCATTATATGATGGTTCCTAAAGTTTAACTTTCTTCTTTTTTGATCTTGTTAAAGCTTGAAAGTTCAATGATATTTACTTTGATTTCTCTTGTTTCTCTTGTTCACATCACATGTCTCTACATATTTGTTCTCAAGCTGTTCACTGACACTGTTGTCTACTCGTTTTAATTACTTTTTCGGTGTTAATTTTAGAACCTGTTTATCTGTATCTGCACAGACGTTATGTAACAAATGCTGATAGCAAAATCGATGGGCAATATAGACCTGCTTCACATTATAATTACTGTAGCAACAAACTTATGGAGGTGATTTGTCAAACGCTGAACGAGACAGGTGTGCTCAACCAGCATATTCAAACAATTGTTTCACGTTTGTAG